>CM046299.1:28832469-29432469 GCA_025267735.1 Mactra quadrangularis | reverse complement strand
ATATAGTGTTTTTGATTCGGTACCGTTTCGGCCGCCTGTGATACAGTGTTAGTTTACGATAGACCCTCGTTTGTTTCACAGAACTGCCTTTTCTCTAGTGCTACGATGACAACTAAAAACTATCTTCCTCACTATAGATTATTTGATACTTTTATGCTAGAATTAGGGAACGTTAATTTAACCGGGCTTGTAAAACCTTTCAGGAAGATATTGCAAATTCTCTCTTTGTATAGAACCAACGTACCGGGTCTCAAAGTCAAATTATATAATTATTATTATATACCAAATTTGTATAGCGCTCTTTTCATATTAAATACATGTTCAAAAGCGCTTTACAATCATATGCATAATTAAGAATATATGTCATTGGTTAAGAGATGATAAAATACAAAAATAAAATGAATACTAATGAAAAATAAGGATAAGTGATCATAGTAGTAAAGAAACAAGTGGGGTTTTAACTGTAATAGATAGTGAATTGAGTATATGATGGACTATTAATAGAAAGGCAGCCAATGGTCGACAAGGAATCTGGTCAGATGACTGGGAAAATCCATGATTGCAAGGTGCAAAGTCGGATTCTGGTCCAAGGCTAACGCCAGAACGATCATCAGTGTCAGCGCCCGTGCATTAATGTCTAATATATCTCGTGTAAATTTTGGTTCGTTGTTAAAATTAAAGATTTAAAGATGTTGTATGTTAGTAATTTGTGTAACTCTTTAAGATCATTTAACCAGACATTTTTATATTGATTAAAACAATTTTCTCTGTAGTATAAACATCCCAAACGGGCTTATTAATAAACATGTTGGCCATATTTATTGAAATGAGGATTGTTTTAACATCAGTTCACCAAGACTTATTATGCCGAGAAAAATCCGACAAGAATACCTTTTAGGTTTCTTATGTTTATTAGTTTTACCAGCATATTCCAAAGTCGATGCTTATTAACCTAGTGTGATTTATTTAGTGACCGTTGAAATCAATAAACGAGTAGGTCTTCAACTTTTTTCTTTAAAGTATTCAGAGACTGGGCGCACTTGAGTGAGCCCGGAATGGCATTCCACAGGTTTTGCGCAGCATAACTGGAAGTACGATTGCCAAAGCAACTGTCCTTGGCCGAGAAACTAATAGATAGTGAATTGCTAGAACGGAGATCCCTATTGGGTTTGTAAACATGTGTTAAGTTTTGGATATATATGGGACATTGGTTGGTAAGTGCTTTATATGTATACCGGGTAATTCAAGAGCTTGTAGCTGATCCGCTGACAAACAAGGAGCCAGTGAAGTTCTCCGAGCACGGATGTTATATGATCATAACGATGGGTTCTGGTGATGATTCTTGCAGCCGTATTTTGTACTAAATTGTAGAAGTTAAAGTTTAATCAGATTTAAATTGACTTTAAAGTATAAGCAAGAAGGGCATAATTGCAATTGACTCGAAAGTAACCAGCTATGTAGACTACACTGTTAACTAAAAACTTCGCGTGATCACTCTCAAAATGTTAGGCTTGTCTATTCACAAACGTAACATTATCTTAAGAATATAGAAGGTTTGTTGCACTTTCATACAATAACTTTCAATAAAATGGGGTCATTTTTTCGGCCCAGCTGTCTAAGCCAAATTTAGACCTATCTTTAAACACACGATTTGCTCTACCATTCCTGTAGGTCCAAGGAAATTCTTTTCCGGTAAGAAATGGAGAAAATATATGATACCATTGTCCCAATTGTTTAATTTGCGGGATAAAAAGTTTAGCATACGATCCATATTATTAATATGCGGTAGTAAGTTAAGTATATGGTATTGTTTTTCAATATACGGGTCCAGAAGGAGGTTAAGTTTACGTTCCCTGACTTTCCATAATTTGATGTATCATTTCACTTTTGTGAAATTGAGATTTTATTGTAGTTTGAACTTATATTTGCTGGCTTACATTTACATGTATTCTTCAAATAAAATGAACCCTCTACATCGTCGAATATCTGTTTTAAAGACATTTCTTGTTTGAATTTAAATTTAAAAAACTGCAAGTTGCTGTTCAATGTGTAATGCATGATACAGGGCGTTGTCAAGTATGCATCTTTTATACTTCATAGAGTGGTTTTTGTTCACAGATCACATTACAAAATTATCCTTACATCAAGAAAACTTACGATGAATAGAAATTATGCACACCATGCCTATGTATATTTCCCTACATTGTATAATACAAATTGCATATCATGTCACGAATACTGCATTGGACAATTTATTATATGTTACTGAGCATTTTGTTGACACTGAGTAAAATTTGAAAAGAAATATAAAAACGTTGTTTTAATAAATATATATCATATGGCTCGGTCGTTACATCCTAGTGCGCTGTTGGAAATGGGTTTCAAGTGTCTAAACGTAATGTAATGCATACATGCTCACTGAACGAAGAAAATATCATTCAAAATGCACATATATTAAATTTCACTTATTAAATAATTTCGACTAACGAGTCGCTATGAGATATATATATATATACGAAATGGGACGCTACGCAAACTGAGTCTTATGAATCTCAAATATCGAATGAATTGTGAGCGTAAATTTTCTTTAAATAAATACATAGACATTGCTATGACACATTTGATCTTAAATACTCCATTCACATATTTCATTATATACATGTACATTGTATATCAATTTTTGCTCCAAAAATGACAGTTTTAATAAGTATAATATAAAACTACCCCGTCATTTACGGTATAGATGATTTTAGTGCGTTTTGTGACTTTTATTATATATTTCTCACAATTTGTAGGTCAGTTAACTTTATATCATTCAGAACTAAGAACTATTCAGGACAGTCCAACACACGGTAACTGGTATGTGGTTATCTAGTTACGGTAACTAGATAATCATTTAATTAACACGTTATTTATGACATTAACTAGTTACCATAACTAGTTAATCACTTAACATTAAGCTTTTAAAATAATACTAAATGACAGTTGTAGGTACTAACTTGCATTTATTTCTTGTTATTATAATTATTTTATTAAAAAATAACTAGTTACGTAACCAGTTAACCATTCAATTACCATGTTAATTATGTAGTTATCTGGCGGCAGAAATATGCCAACATATCTGAGGGAGTAGCTTAGATACTTTACATATATCATTTTGCGGTTATAGCACAGGAGTCCGTATTATTAAGCGTCTTACGACCGATTTAGTCGTAAATCCTTCTATATTGTTGAGTTATAATGCTACAGTCCCATAAACATTAAAATAGCCGTGAGTTACAGGTACTCATTCACACATTTCAACTTAAATACCAACTTTTTCTAAAACTATCAAAATTGTATGGAAATAGTTTTTGGAAGCAGGAAAGTAGTGTTCTGATAATGACAATTTTAGTGAAAATTGACAGATAACTACAAATGATGGTGTTTTATGTAGTAAAAATCTACCCCGTAAACGGTATAGACATTTTTAGTGAATTTTTTGTGACTTTTAATGTGTATTTCTTGCAACCTATTGGTCAGTTTGTCTTAAAATGATAAGAATTAAATTTGTGGACACATTTAAAGACACGGAAAAGTTTTTTGAAACTAAAGAAAAAAGTAATCAAATCTGTGAACTAGTACCTTTAAATTATCGTAAGATTTTTGATAATATGCTCCCGATATGTACATATGTTACATTTTAAGCTCTGTCATCAATATGAACAATTTTAGTTTTCCGACGACCAACTTACCAAACTAGTGTTGTTGGATTTTTTTCTACGCTAATTTATGCATATCTCTGTACCTGTATCTAAACAATTTTATGTATGCGTCGAGCTTTTATACAAAGGTATGGCACACCGCGACTATGTTTCGGTCATGAAATAACTTATTCAGCTATTCTCCCTCTTTACTCTGATTCTTAATCATGTAGGGCAGTTGTCAGTCACTGACAGAAACATGCGCCTCGTGACTACGGTAATTAAAAGCTAAACCCTGAGATTGAGCCTTCCAAGAGCGGTGAGTAGGTTGACTGACCGCCGTTATATAACCTATACATTTGTGCTGCTGCGGAGTAAAACTCCGACAAAACCAAAGGGGTCAAATCAAATCACTTCGATATTTTTGAAAAGTTTTTAGAGGCTTGTCAAACTTTTCATCAAAATTTCGATAATTTCCATCGGCGCCTTGGCGGTTTATTGTCGAATTGTTTACTATAATGGTTTTTTGATGGAAAAAAAACACTGAATCGTGTGTTAAGATTTTACATCAAAATTTTGTATCAAAATTTCAACATTAAAACTCTGATACAAAATTTCAACGACTTTTTTTCGTATGGAGCCATTTTAACATGCTAAGTTAAAAAAATACATATGACTGAGTTTATTTGTGTTAAACATAATATATTATATTATACTTAAGCAAGAAAATATTGATGCAAAGCATCAAAGAGCGCAAAAATTGATAACATGAAAATACTGCTTAAGCCTGTGATTCTCTGTAAGTGAGAATTATTATATAAAGTTGTATATGGTGTCAGTGTCTCGTCAGTGATTAAGACCGTTCCCAAAATTGCCTATACGAACGTGCAATTTGTAAATAAACGGCGAAGACTGTAAAGATTGAGTGTATGTCTTTTAGTCTAAATTGCAGTTTAAGGTGGGTCGGTACCTTACTCGGAGCAAAAAACGAAAAAAATATTATGTTCACCGATTATGATAAAAGTTGGCAGGCAGATACCTTCATGCTTCTTGTTCGTTTTTCTGGTAACCTTAGCGACGTTGTCGGTTTTTTCACGACGTCATGGACGTCACAATGGTTCGCGCTATAAACAGGCATGCAAGGACATTAAACCCATATATTCAAAGTATTGAATGTCCGAGGCCATTGATAATTATACCAAAATGTTTCTGAAATGTCGTTGCATACAATTATTTTGTTCCAATTTGCGCTGACGTTGTGGTTTTGCGTTATGTATGTAATTTTCTTGTAAATCTAATTTTGTAGTTTCTTTCCAGTTCTTTATTAATTTCTTGTGACACTCAGCATCTGATCTGTTCAAAATTAGTCAATCAAAGTCCGCTTCTACTTATTTTTGCAACAAATGCTTTAATCACAACGTCAGCGTAACGTTATATTAACGTCGTTGTAATGAAGGTAATTTTACTTTGAACGCGATATTTTGAAAAACTGAGAACATTCACTTTCTTTTTTTATTTCATTAAAATGACACAAAAAGTGCGTAGATTTCAAAAATCGCGATAAGTATTTGATCACCGTTCTGCATTAATTTGAAAATAAACATTATAACTCGGCAATTGGTGAAACATTTTAGACGTGAAAACCCTAAATTCACGACTGACGTGATATTTAGATGATCGGAACAAAATGACTGTAGGCAACAACATTTCAGAAACATTTTGGTATAATTATCATTGACCTCGGACATTCAATATCTCAAATATGCGGGTTTAATGTACTTACATGCCTGTTTTTAGCGCGAACCATTGTGACGTCCATGACGTCGTGAAAAAAAACGACAACGTTTCTAAGGTTACCAGAAAAACGAACAAGAAGCATGAAGGTATCTGCATGCCAACTTTTATCATAATCGGTGAACAAAATATTTTTTCGTTTTCTTCTCCGAGTAAGGTACCGACCCACCTTAAACTGCAATTTAGCCAAATAAATGAAATGTTTACAAAAACACGCCAGAAATAACAATTCCTTCCAAAAACCCATTACATACAAAGAGCGCAGTCTTCTGCCTGTGCTCAATAAAACAAGGACATATATCACAAGAAGTTTGAATAAAAATGTCATTTCATTGATTAAATGACGACATCAAACATAGTTATGTGCTGTATTGATTGTTTTATCAGAATATGTGATTTATAAATGTTTGAATAAATGTTAAAATAAGTTGAACATTTGAACTATCTTAATATAATAGGTTAAACATTTACTAGTAATCACTAATCAAATGATAGAAGAGTAAATAAGACCATATAACTGTCTAACATTGTCCTTTTTACACAAATCACACAAACATTTGTATGAGAGATTGTATGAAGATACATGACTGTATGTGTGTAATGTTGATCCAAGTAAGACGATGCATGTACATTAATTCTTGCTTGTGCCTTCGCGTGTCTATGAAAACGCAATACGTATTGCAACATTTTGCAATATGGATTTCGCGTATTTCAATACATGTATAGATATTATAATATACGTATTGCAATACGGTTTTTATCATATTGTTACACCCATGTGGTGCTTTTCACAAAAATTCTTACGAAAAAGATCTTCGTAAGTCAAAAGCAAGAAACCTTAATAATACACTAATTTTTTGGCTTATCAATTCTATATGTTGTAAAATTGTGTAGAATTGTGTACACCTTTTGAATATCATATCATAGTTATGCTTATTATCCGTCTGACTTAGAAGTGCTAATTATATGAAACTGACTTACGAAGATTTGTTTCGTAAGAATTTTTGTGAAAAGCACCACTGGTTACTTCCATTAAAAACCAATATTGATGGTTAAACATTATAAGAGTATAATTTTATAGTTAATTAAACATGTTTTATTAACTATGTACAAAAGCATTATTTATAATTATTGTTGAATTTCAAAGGGGTTGGTTTAAATCAGTAAAATGATGACCGTCATCGCCTTATTTACCTATTCAGTAGAACAGAACTGTTCTGTTCCTATTTAGTGTGTAAACCTCCTGTTATTATAATGTATCTATATATATTGTCCGTTTTTTCTAAACTGTCAAAGCTTGAATAATTTCACGGTGACTGAATGCATTGTTTTTGTACTGGAGGCCTAATTGTTATTAAAAATGTCTTGACTAAAACATATCATACGGCATAAGCAGCTTTACTCGACCATAATTTACACACTTACGGAAACTCATAGATGCATTACGACAATAATTTTAACAAACGCATTCAACGTGAAATTATTTATGTTTTGACTGTTGAGAAAAAACCAACGATACAAAGCATTTATCCTTGTTGTCACCTGGTTAGACGATAATAATATCTTTCTGTCAAATTTCAGAAATATCGTCATTTGTATGTGTTTATTTACATTTTAAGTTAATTATTTTACACACCCACCATTATACTAAATACAGATGTATTACAAGATCTTCATCATTCGTTAACGCATCACAAGATTGGTATTGAAAACAAGTCAGGCAAAATATTTGATAGCATCGCAAATTATGATAAAAACAAAGTTTTGATGGTCTATTAGTTCAGTTTCAAAGTCTATACAAAAATACAACAGACCATACAAAATATACTTTATTAAAATGAAAATGAATTGATTCTGTCTAAACAGATCATAAAATTAGTATAGGTAGTTTTTTGTTGATCTGGACCCAATAAACCGTAAATATCTATAACACTACAACATTGGTTTTGTTTAAATTAGCACACGATCTTATTTCAACTTTTTCTTCTGGGATTGAGCTTTGTACAAGTTTTAACTCATCAATAAAAAAACTTTTCCATAGCAAAATGATTGCATTTTGTATAAAAAATCCGGATTTTAAATTTATCATCCCACAAAACAATTGAGTTAATTCCATCCTATAGTTGTTGAGATATTTCATGTTTTGGAAGTCCAGATTTATCGCAAACTCACATATAGAACTCGAAAAAATAAGTCGACCAGCACGGTTCCTTGTCAAACACACTATCTATGTACTGTATATAATGTATGATATTTTAAAAAAAAATACAGATCAAGTTCAAGTAATAGCCAGCTTTTCTCCATTATAAATATGCCATTTTATACATTCCTCTTTCGAATGACACAACATCTTTTGCATTGGACGAATTTCAAAGGACGATTTTAAACGACACGAAGGTTTTGTTTAGTCTACTCATATGCACATTTTCACAAAAGTTCTTACAATAAATATCATCGTAAGTCATAGATTTTAGAGGCATTCATAATCCGCGGGTTTTTTGCCAATCAATTCCAACTATTAATGAGTTTGGTAAAAAAAATATCATAACATATTTATGTTTATTATCCTTCTGACTTTGGTCTGCAAAATTTAAGAAATTGACTTACGATCACTTTCTTCGTAAGATTTTTGTGAAAAGGTGCACAGATTCGTAAGCTCAACATACGAGTTGTATATAGTAATTTTACCCAGACAGTGCTAGCCTCTTTAGCTCGTAAATGCCAGATTATTAAGCTTAAACTAACGAATAATGCCACATACATTCCACAATGTAGAATTGCTTATCGTTTTCTCTTTTTAAGACCAATTCTACATTATGTAAAACATGTAAATGTTGATATAGTTTAATGCATGCTTACACTTTGTTACCATAATGATATGACTCCACCATTGAACTCATTTTATTATATATAATAGCATATATATTATATTACATGAATATATATTATATTATATATTATAACACTATGTTCATGGGTCATTTCTGACCTAATACATAATCATTATATTGTAATATGTTTTGAGCGAAATAAACTCTTAAAACTCTTGTATAGACATTTTATGTCTCATTAAATGCACACATTCGATCATGACATTAAATGTATTCAATATTATTTTATAATTCAGGTTGTTGTACGTGTACCAACAAATTCCTAACAAGATGAGACTCAACAACCTTATTTCCTTACTTTTAATGTTTATAAAATTCACAGGTTAGTATTATTATAATTTTAGTAAACAAAAAGTCAAATATTTTGCATTCAAGATCTAGTCATTCGAGTATTATCTATATCTTAGTTTGTCCAGATACATAGCTAGGTCGACTGACCGTCGCGGTGGGATTGAATATTTTCGAGGAGAGGCGTAAAGAACCAGAAAACAAAATTTGGCTGCTGCATGAACGAAAATCAAATGTTTTTTTACATACTGAAGACCACAGGAATGTATACTTTTGTAACGTCAGACTTATTACCGCGATCAGTTTTCTGGTAATACCCCGCCCATCTTGGGTCATACCAAATCGTTTTTATGCTTGAGCGTTCACGGGCGGGAACGTTTTTTGGACCTTTCAAAACTAAACACACTGAACACTTAAATAAACATAACTTACCCCACAAAAGTTCGATACTATATTATTTGTATTTTTCCTCTTCATATATCAGGTACACATATATACGCCAATTTACACACGAGTTTATCTATGGAAATAACACCAACTCCCGTACTATCATCAACAATGGAACAATCCTATCCATCTACAGATCCTCTACCAGACATTACAACATTTGCTACACAGACACCAACCATGACAATGACTTCTATACAACCTATATCTGACATATCAACAGTGATTACATGTAAGTACAAAATATAATGATCCATGCCGCTCATAGCTCTGATAGCTTCTGGTGTGATATGTTTGCATCTTGAAGGCAAATGCGCTTCAGAAGGACACTTATGGAACCAGGACAATGCTGTGGCCAGGGCATCGGAGGCTACCAGAAACTCCCAAAATTAAAGCTACTAGAAACCCTCTGAATCTCGACAATTTATCTATAAATAGCTAAGCTATGCGTACAGTTACCATTTAAAAGAAAATGTTCGGAGTTTTTTACGCTTTTTATGCAATGTAGTTCTTAGCGTTGCTAGTTTATGTACTGTTAAATAGGTTTAAGAGTGTGAATCAAGTCTCAAAGGCGTGTGACACACGCTCAATGTGTGTGACTTGAAAAGTATGGAAATCATAGTACACGTAATTGAAATACATTTAGCATGCCATCAATATGTTTCATCATGATTTACAGATATCACGGCCATTACCCAATGTATTCGGACTAATAGCCCTTTTTTACTCCTACAGGATAATGTCCAGAGATTTTGAAAGGCATTGTGCATGTAAATATTTAACCACGGAGCTATACATGATAGAATTCATTGCTTCACAACACAATATTCATTTTATCATATTTGATTTCAATAATTAATAATTCAAAGAGGTTGGGGTCTGAGTAATCTTGTTTTGTGCGTGGGTTTGCGCTTTTTATCGAAATCAAGGCGCATGGTATTGTCTCAATCCATAAAAGACACAGTGTATATTCGGGGCTGTGCTGACATTCAAGGATTCTCATAGCGTTTTATCGTATCGTTGTATTACATGACCAGCAAAAAAAAGCTCAGACTACGGAAAATGAGGTATTCGGTTCCCGGACAGGACCCACAAACCTTGTAGAGTTAGGTAATAAAATATGTTATAGGGCCATTCTCAGTATGACAAGTAGGGTAGTTGTCAGACATTGGCGAGAGTATATGCTCAGAAAGCTTGGATCCAGGGATCTAGGCCTTTCCAGTGATCATAAACATGGCGATTGTCTGTCGCAATATGACTTACTGAAAACAAGTTTCAAACGGCAGCATAAATTACATTGTATATTTTGTATTTACAGCATGTATGCTACCTCAAATACTTAATGGTGAATGGGTACTAACTGGTAATACATATGAATTGATATGTGATGCTGGATACATAATGATTGGATCAGATGCTGATCCTTGTGGACAAGGAGACGCACCAGAATGTTTATTTGGTATAAAATTATTACATCAGTATTATTTGAATATGTAATGTATTATATAATGTGGAAGTCACTTCTCACCGTTGGAGGGTTGAGGGTTGGACAGTTTTGCCGCATGGCTGAAAAAAAAACAACATGAAAAACATGAAAAAACGAAAAACCAGCGAGGAAAAATAAGGTGGCAAAAACTAAGTTTTCCAACGGAAATATTTATAAAATTGTATTTTAAACTGATTGGAAATAGTAATTACTTTGATAATAAAAGTAAATTGACTGATACAGTAATAAACAATACATAATAATTACATTTGTCACCAGGGTTGGACAATTTTTGTCGCTGGTAGAAAAATAGGGTGGAAAAAGTGGCAAAAACTAATATTCTCAAATTTTAAAGGAAATCTTCAAAATTATACATAGATTATATAATTGATTGGATATCCTATTATTATTACTGTTAAAAAAGAAACAGTAGATAATTAAACAGGGTTTGACGTTTTTGATGCTGGTGGAAAAATAGACAGGAAAAACAGGGTGACTAAAACTGGAAAACAAGTTTCTCACAATTATAGGAAATATTTATGAAAAAAGTTTTCTTATAAATACTTTTAAATATTTATAAAGATTACTTAAGCGTTAGATATTATGTTGACTGACACATCCATCAAAATACATGTACAATGGGTCCCAATGAGTGGGGATACTAGATTCAGCCTTATTCATCTTCGGACTTTATAATGGACAAATTTTAATTCTATTCATTCAAGATTGTATTTCTATTCAGTAACCAAGAACGTACTGGTACTGGTTAAAATATAGGTCAAAAGTTGTGATTCAATTCGATTATCGATTATGATTTTGTCCGAATTTCGATCACTAATTCAAATTACTTTTTATTCTTTCAGAGTGTGATGATTTAGTTCCACCAGAGAATGGTAATGTTGATTATGGTTGTCAATATACACATTGTGAAGCCACTTATAGTTGTGATGAGGGCTTTACACTTAATCCATTAAGTTATATAACTTATATAAACACTTGTGAAGATACAACTGGATGGCACACAACTGACCCTCCAAATTGTGAACCTAATCGTAAGTATAAATAATATGATATAATTAAAGAACCAAGAATAACATATTTTAAACAATATTTTTGTCATTGGCCTGATATTAAATAGCAACAACTATTTAATTGCAAAAATAATAAACACAGGAAAATAATTAAAATTTATCTTTTACTCTTTTAAACTAAAAAATAAATTACACAAAATGATCAGTATTAGAAAAAAGTTACGTTACTTATAAGAAAATAAAATTCGTTTTAAAGTTCCTACCATTAAAACATCCATGTTTTTCATTCATCACAAGCCGTACAGGGTTACCTCCCTTTTAACTACTTTTCGCGAGCAAACAAAATAGATCCATTGATTTTTTGCATAGTTGCATAGGAAAAGCATTGCCAAAGACATACATACTCTTCAATATAAAAATGCACCCCAAATGAGTACACCAGGTACTCTCAAATAATAAATATGCTGCATGTCACACTTTCTTTTTCCGGCAAATTACTGCTTACGGTGAACATTAGTGGTATGTAACCTACATATATATGTTATGCATTTGTACATATATTGTGTTCAATTGTATTGCTTTAAATGTGTTGTTTATTTAATGCAAAAAAGTTGGGTTATGTTAAAAAATATTTAGAGATTAATACATGTCAGAGAAATAATCTAATGGCAATTATCGGTCTGTTTAAATGAATAATGGCCCTAGATCTTGAAATTGCAAATTGCTTAAAATATGTTACCATACATGTATTTAGTCACAAGTGTATTGATATATTTTATTTACGGAGCCCTTAAATGACATTTTGAAATACTTTTTTCTCATTTATTTCGTTTAAACATAATGTTATATCGTAAAAAACGAAATATAATTACGTTTAAATAAAAGAATAGTAACAATGAAAAAGCATTTCAAAATGCCACTTTACAAATTAGCTTACGGTCGATTTTTACGTTATTATATCAAGTTTTTACATCTATGTATATTATATACATGAATCAGTATTTTCATTGATTGATAGAATGAACTATTAGCATAATGATATGTAAATACATTCATAATTTATTCATTTGTGTAGTAGGGATCTAGAAGTCTTTTCAGGGAGGTCAGTAGGACGATACGCTGTGACAATAGAATATGGAAGAGACAAAGAGCAACATACAATGTATTACTTTCTTGTATTTACAGCATGTAATGTAACTAATGGTTCATGGGTAGCCGAGTCAGGTGACTATGTATTAGTATGTGATGATGGATACGAGAAGGTGGAATCAGCAAATGATCCTTGTGCACAATGTTTACCTTTTATAGGTGTGAAATAATAAACATATATTTATAAACCAAGTCTATTTAGTGAACATTGTACTGTATACTTATTTATTTCAGCTCTATTGTGAAAAAAATCATACAACTTAAATTAATCACTTTCAGTCCGCTTCTTGGTCCCCCAGTACCGAGTTAGTAGGATTAAGTTTCTTGCTCAAGGAAACAACGGAGTAGGTTTTGGATGGGACTCGAACCAACGCCGAGCTGGCTATCCAAAAATTCGTAACCGCAGGACCGCTTTTATAATAACTGCAATTTTTAGACAAGGCTAAAATGGAGTCTGAAAACATATCAGGAGCAGCAACAATAAAAAACACAAACCTTCTAAACAGCCGAAAAGAAAAAGGAGGAACTTTTTAACTGTTTTGAAACTTTGGTTATTAAAAAAAACTACAAATAAATAACGATAACAAGAACTTCAGAGGTGTTCGCCTAAGAATAGACAATGCAGATCAAAGTACTGATAGTCCAGTTGGAACGATGAAATTGAAATTGTAAAAAAGCTGACCGAAACGCTAAAAACTTATTAAAAAAACTAAAAAAAAAGTGTGCGTTTTAGAAGTGTGTGGACTTTACAAAAGAGTGCGTTTTATCTTGCGATCTTCATTGCCAACCGCTGATATGTTTAGTTGGCTTTGTACAGTCTTTTCAAGAAACATAATCATGAACGTCTGCACGATGGTGCCTATACTCTCGGGGTATGATTTAATGATATTGCTCGAGTAATCCGCATGGGATTTTGCAGTATTTTTTTAAAGTCAGACTTGATCGGTTTTATTACCAAGAGCCAACGCAAACTGCTGAGACTAATTACTGTTTACTTGGTCCGCTACCCTGATAGTAAACCGTTCAATGAAAATTTGACAAATATCGGTCGGTATTGTCTTCATATGTTTCTGAAAACTATGTGACATGAGAGTACAAAACAATGGCTGGGCTTGTGCATTTTTAAAGTCATACCACCCTCCTCTGAAAATATAAAACATAAATATGCAACACGTTAACATCATTCGGAACCCTTCGACCATTAACTAGGAATAACCTCGGACAGATTCAGACGCCATTTTGGACCTTCCTTGGCGTTACATGCTCAACAAAATACTATAACCGGTGTTGATGTAAATAAATCCGCGATCGTTAAGGCGGGATAAGTGTCTTGTTTTAGTCCATACATCTGAAATATATAGCCACAAATATAGCATATGAAGTGTAATTACAAAGCCTTATGTGTTTACGTCTGTGCTTCGCCTCGTGTATGTAGTAAAAGCCAAATATATTTGGTGAACCCCCAAGAATCCTTCTGAGATTATTCTATTAATAAAGGGTCGAGATGTTCTGAATGACGTTAACATGTATCCACTATAGTCGGCGTTGATCAAATTATTAGGTTATTATCTTTGCATTGTTTTCTCGTCCTTCTAGAATGTGATAATTTAGATCCTCCAGAGAATGGCAATGTTGATATACAATGTACATACCAATATTGTGAAGCCACATATAGTTGTAATGAAGGTTATACTTTTCCACCAAATGCAAATGATCAAAATATGTGTGACTCATCACCTACATGGACCTTTAATGAACCCCCAACATGTATTCCTGTTGGTAAGTATACAGAGAATACTCGTCCACTGTGTTGTGACATCTGTTTTCTTCTTTTAAACTTGTTTTTTCGTTAAATTCTTGCAACAGTCAAGAAATAGGAAAACAAGTCCAATACACGTAATGCTAAAATGATTATTAAATTTCTTTCCAACATCATCATTACTGTCATTCAATTTTTATCAGAAATAAAACTCGGCGAAAAGAAAACAAAATATTGTTGACCATATTAGACGGGTTTTTGTTGATCTAGTGACTTTAGACCCTGATTTCCAGTTCACGAGTTAAATTCAATTTTGACTGATACATTTCAGATTGTGGACTACCTGATGTTGCTAATGGAGTAATACCAAATACACCGAGGACATTTCCTAGAGAAATGTTAATATTTTGTAACAACGGTTTTGTCTTGAATGAAAAACCAAAAGGAGGAAACAAACACAGAAGTAAGAGCATAAGCTGCCTAGCGAATGGAAACTGGTCCAATCGTGTAGATTGCATATATGGTAAGATATATTTACAAAAGTTTTAAATTACGAGACAGTGTTGTATATGTTTAAATATTTCTCAATAATCTTCTCTATGTGATCATTGTTAAATTATGTTTTGCACTTTCCTCATCATAACTGTATCTGTATTTATACTTATACGCCATTACCGATTTATACCATTTAACGTATTTATACCATATATATATTTACTTCTGTGTTGTATTTATGTTGTATTATTTGCATAACTTGTACACTGTTGGGCGTCATGCCTTATGTTTATTGAATAAAGTAGCTATCTATATGATACGTTAAGCCCCATTGACCTTTGTTTCTTCTATTCAAATCTGCATTGATTGTGATGTTTGAACTCGGCCTATGAATGAAAAGATCACCATTACAAACATGATAGACTAAGAGGGCGGTGGTTTGTCTGTCACATTTATTTTGTAAAAATGAAGTATACCACTTTATTTTCTATACTGTCTTACCTCTGGAATGGATTGGTTTATTCTAATGTTTTCACAAACATGTAAAGTTATGTTGTGCGAACTATAGCTCTCTGCATCGTTTTTAAAGACTGCGTAGATCACTATTTTCACAATACAACTTTTAAACAGTTAATGAATATTACCGAACATATCCAACTACATGGAGAGGATGTATATAGGCATTATATGCTTGTTATCCGATCCAATGTATACAATGAAATATGTACATGTATTGAATAAAATTATATCCAACTGCATCACATTTTATAAGGATTAGAACCGAAGTGTAACCAAATGTAGAATTGAGATTAAGCTTTTAAAAATAACCACATAATTATATTCATTTCAGATTGTGGTAAAGCCAAACTTAAGGGCAGCGGTGATATAATTTACGGTTGTGATGCTGATGAATGTCAGACTCCATGTCTAACAGCAGGTTGTACCGCTACTGCACAATGTGCTCAGGGTTTTGTACCAGTGGATGGTGCTGATACTAAGAAATGTCAAGAGGGGTTAGGATGGAATGCAAGTCATCTTATATGCTTCAACAGTAGTGAGTATGACTTAAAACTTTCTCTATTTGTTTATAAAGATACTTGTAACCCGATAAAAATCCATGGTCCGAACTGAGATTCGAGCATACGTCCTGTCAAGTCGTAAGCGGACACTCTACCACGTCGCCATAAAAGCTAACTTAAAGGCAAGGGCATACAAGTGCCGTGTTATACCTCTGTTACACACTGACAACTAATAACAGCTTACTCAGTGCTTAATTATAGAAAAATGAGAAAAATTATCGAAAAGAAATCGTAATTTCAAGAAAATTAGTATATAATGAAAAATGTGTTAATCTTTAAAAACTACAGACAAAATAATATCTTATACACTATTCCAGGCAGTGACAGTTAATCTTAAACCATAAATTAACAGAATCTGTGACCGAATAGCTTTAAACGTCATTCACCAAACCACAATATCTGCAATTATGATATTGATATACAAATCCATGATATACATGTACATGACCAGTTCCATTACAAATTATGTGGGATACGTATAACTAACTGTATACCAATTAAATAGCTTATCGTTAGCTTACAAATGCAAACTTTATTGCCTATCAGCGTATACAATTTACAATGTACATGTACGTGCACGCTAATTAACATATTTAATAAATGTTGAATGTCAAATGTGGTCTGATGAAATCAATAAATGGTGTTTGTGCATTACGTTATTCATCTACAAAGGGCTAGTCCATGATTTATAGTACATTCACACGCATGATCTATTATACGACATGTACTATGTCAAATGTATTTTATAAAATTTACAGATGCTCAGACTGCGATGTCGCATACTCTTGGAAGGATTCCTCCAGGAGCAGACCGTCAAGCATGGATTCAGGACGCCATAGCTAAGGTTTGTCATCATTGTTCATTTATTCACAAATCTAGAGATAAACTTAGATTATTGTGCTCTTAAATAATTGCAGCTTTCTGTATAAGCTCAGAGCCAACAACATTTTTACCTGGTTTTTTTCCATGTTTAGTAGAGGACTGTAGCAAATCTTCATTTCAATCTGCCGCGGACGAATACATTCGGACGCGCATGCGCAATTAGAGAGAGTATACTAGTGTAATTAAAGTAGTCCGCTTTAAGCGTTAACACTCAGACGATTCAGTTTGTGCAATTGTTATGTATGTATATTATATTGCTATCAGAAAATGTGTTTATGACTAAAAGCCATTGATGATTTAATTTTAGAATGATCAATATAATGTACGCTTTCTTTGTGTTTGCAGATGACAGCCAGATACAGAAATTCAAATGTAATAGTTAATGCAACGGCAATAGTAAGGTATGTGTATTGATAATCTATGTTGTACGTAGCCAAATTAGCACATAAATTATAACAAGTCTCTGGTGTTCACAAAGGCACGGAAATTAACAATAATCCTTAAGTTAATTATTCTATCATTTATTTCATCAAATTTCAATCTTTTAGTCACAATGCAACTGTTCCGTAACTTCAATACTTTTCGAGATCTACACGTATATACATTGGCCCCTGATATCTTACTGATCCGTGAATCTCCCAAAATATAACAGACTAGTGACTTTGCTTGGATTCATTTTACAAATTGACCAAAATTGACCTCCGCAATACAACTTGGACAATGTTAGGCCAACAAATTACAATGCGGCGTTGTAAGTAAGAGTAAAGTGATGTGCTTGGCAATATCAGATGCTGTTAATTTAATTTACAGTAGCATGATCCAGAAATGGATTGTATAAATCTGCCGCTGTCACGAATATATCACTGGACAGCCAGGAAAGCAGTCGTATTTAACTAGTGGCTAACGTACTGTTGTTCTCAATACGTTGTAACAAGGAGTAGAAAATGATTACTACTTTCAACTTAGCCAAAAGAACACAATGAAGTTTCCGACATACTTTTTCTAAATCAATACACTTATACATTGCAGTGATGATGGTTCAGTTACAGTTACAGTAAATTTTGATAATGATGATGGCGACAGAGCGAGCGCATTGGCTGCGGCCCTTCAAGAAATCCCTATCAATGTGTTAGGAGAATTGGTAGTAATAGAAGCAGTGTCTATCAACGGGAGTGAATGTAAGCTTACAGTTTTGTCTTCAAAGTTATATAGAATTAGACTTCTCAGCAAAATTGTTAATATGTCAACTATTGAGATAATCTTTAAACAGCTTGTACATGTATTTTTACGTGGTTTAACGCCGTGTCAATACAATTTAAGGTTATTTTACTGCGTCTAGCGCACCTAACCTAGATTTCCCTGGACCCTTGTCTATAACCAGTACTCTTATACCCTTACACAAGGCCGAAAACTTCTTTATATACCTAATTAATGTAGGAAAATTGACATTATTGCCAAAGTTTTATAGAGGGGAAGCATTTAGCCAAACATTTTTATGCATAACTATATTGTCTGTAAGAAGTGGGTTCTTTTCGTAAGTGTACAGACGGACAGGGGTAGTGTTTATATAAAAAATGTAAAAAAAAAACATAACACGTATAAAGACAATAATAATAGAGTTTTAAGAAATTAAGTTCATAATATTGTGTAGTGAAGATATCGGGGAACCCAGAACTCCGTTCCTTAATGAAAACGTTTGCTACGTTTTTGCTACGTTAAGTTATTGTTATGCAAACTGCTTATGTGACTTTTTTAAACTGGTGAATTCTACAAACAAAAGTTAAGTGTTGTGTATTTTCGTGGCCGCCATTTTTGTTCGCTGGGCAAATCCCCTATGTTCGAAACGTTTGCAGCGTAAAAACCATTTTATCGCATTCGTTTGCCCAATTCCCGAACGTTCTCTTTAAGGTGGGTCGGTACCTTACTCGGAGAAGAAAACGAAAAAAATATTTTGTTCACCGATTATGATAAAAGTTGGCAGGCAGATACCTTCATTCTTCTTGTTTGTTTTTCTGGTAACCTTAGCGACGTTGTCGTTTTTTTCCACAACGTTACGGACTAAAAACTAAAGACTAAAAACAGGCATGCAAGTACATTAAACCCGCATATTTGAGATATTGAATGTCCGAGGTCAATGATAATTATACCAAAATGTTTCTGAAATGTTGTTGCCTACAATCATTTGTTCCGATCATCCAAATATCACGTCCGTCGTAAAGATTATACATTTCATCACTGAATTTAGGGTTTTCACGTCTAAAAGGTTTCACCAATTGCCGAGTTATAATGTTTATTTTCAAATTAATGCAGAACGGTGGTCAAATTCTTATCGCGATTTTTGAAATCTACGCACTTTTTGTGTCATTTTAATGAAATAAAAAAAGAAAGTGAACGTTCTCAGTTTTTCACAATATCGCGTTCAAAGTAAAATTACCTTCATTTCAACGACGTTAATATAACGTTACGCTGACGTTGTGATTAAAGTATTTGTTGCAAAAATAAGTAGAAGCGGACTTTGATTGACTAATTTTGAACAGATCAGATGCTGAGTGTCACAAGAAATTAAATAAAAAACTGGAAAGAAACTACAAAATTAAATTGACAAGACAATTACACACATAACGCAAAATCACAACGTCAGCGCAACGTAATATTAACGTTGTTGTTTTGAAGGTAATTTTACTTTGAAAGCGATATTGTGAAAAACTGAGAACATTCACTTTCCTTTTTTATTTCATTAAAATGAAAATAAAATCACGATAAGAATTTGACCACCGTTCTGCATTAATTTGAAAATAAACGTTATAACTCGGCAATTGGTAAAACCTTTTGACGTGAAAACCCTAAATTCAGTGATGAAATGTACAATCTTAACGACTGACGTGATATTTAGATAATTGGAACAAAATATTCGTATGCAACAACATTTCAGACATATTTTGGTATAATTATCTTTGTCCTCGGACATTCAATACTTTAAATATATGGGTTTAATGTACTTGCATGCCTGTTTTAGCGCGAACCAATGTGACGTCCGTGACGTCGTGAAAAAAAGACAACGTCGCTAAGGTTACCAGAAAAACAAACAAGAAGCATGAAGATATCTGCTAGCTAACTTTTATCATAATCTGTGAACAAAATATTTTTTTCGTTTTTCCCTCCGAGTAAGGTACCGACCTACCTTTAGGAACGCAGTGCTGCATTAGCAAATGACTTACACAGCAAAATAATATGTTACCTTACTATTGCCGTTGCATTTACTACTACATTTGAATTTCTGTATCTGGCTGTCATCTGCAAACACGAAGAAAGCGTTCATTATATTGATCATTCTAAAATTAAATCATCAATGGATTTTAGTCATAAACACATGGTCTGATAGCAATATAATATAAATACATCACAATTGCACTAACTGAATCGTCTGAGTGTTAATGCTTAAAGCGGACTACTTTAATTACACTAGTATACTCTCTGTAACTGCGCATGCGCGGCCGAATGTTATCGTCCGTGAGGAGGGGAGTAGGGCTCGTATTATCAAAAGTCTTACGACCGAGTTTTGTCGTAAACTACACTGTATAGCATAGATAAAATCGTAAGGTTTTTGATAATTCGCTACCCTGAAGTTGTTATTTTTGCGCTTTTTTGGTATCATTCGGTATCATTTGTCGTGAATGAGAAATCGTCGTAACCAAAGTGTTTGTTTACCTTATTTAGTTGTTGTTGTAGATCACATGACTATAGAAACTGTATACATCTATCACTTGCTTTATAATTAACTATATGTTGTTTAAAATTTTCTAGTTAAATTAGATAAGACTAAAGACGAAGAGCAATTATCATGTGATATCTATGAAACAACAGTGGGATGTTCTGACGGCTTGGTATGCCAAAAGATAAAGAACAGGATTGTTTGTGTGTAAGTTAAAGTTTCATGTCTTTTTAACTCTGGTTGAAAGTCAGTATATCTTGTATTCACATCCTAAGATACTGTGATGGGTGGCACGAACATGAGAGGGGCTGGAAAAAATAACTTCCAGTTTAAGCTCAATAAATATTTGATTAGAAGCGCCGAGTCGCATACTAGTCTGTGCGATACTAGGCTGCATCATGGTTTACACTGCCCTTAAAATGTTCCCTCCGTTCATATCTATAACTTGTATTGTACGTTATAGAACTTTAAAAAAAATGTAAAAGCAGTTCATCGTTAAATGATTTTAACTTTGCATTTTTGAAATCAGTACATTTGTCTTATGAATTTGAAATTACAAAAATATTTTAAATTTGATATTAGTTCATCGAGATACATTGGCCATAGTTTTGAAGGCTAATGGATAACTTTTGCTGAAACTCAAAAACAAAAATGTACCAGTAGAAATTCTGCTATCATTGCATGAATAATGAATGAAATTAACATTCAATTTGGTGAAGTAATTCTTTAAATTAAACTTAGAAATTGTAGCATTTCAATTTTAAAATTGCAATATGAAGGAACTTTTCGAGGGCAGTATATTTCAAACAGGTTTTGTCAGTGATATAAATGATATAACTATAAAATATCTTAATAAACACATTTGATATACATGTCTAACAATGTACTTCTCACACCACACGTGATATGATGTTGGAATTAAAATACATGTAATTATATTTTAGTATTTTATATGAGACATTATCTTAATTTCACATTTTTATTTTTTTCAGCAAACCAGCTCCTCCAGGTAACTATATTTAGATTATATACCCTGACATGATGTCTACAATCAGTATCATTATGTGATCGGATACAGTTGATTCTTTGTGTTCAATGTTTACCTGCACATCTGACTACGAATATATAGGTCGTAAAATCCATTCCCTGTAAGGACTTGCATACTCCCTGCACACGGGAAATGCTAAAAGGGTCGTTTTTCATTATTAACAACAAAAATGGTTATTTTCACTGTGATACACTAAAGCACTTGTTTTTAACTGTACTACATGTATATTAAAACGGTCATGTTTTCACTATGAAAAACTAAAATGGTCATTATTTTCGCCTTGATATACTAGAGCAGTCATCTTATTACCGTGATTTAATAGAGCGGTCATATTTTCACTGCGATATACTATATAATGGTCTTATTTTCAATATGATATACTAGAATATTTTCAATTAGATACACTATAACGATCATACTTTCACTGAGATATACTCAAAAGGTCATATTTCACTGTGATATATTATAACGGTCATATGCTCATTGTGACATGCTATAACGGTCATATTTTCACTGTGACATACTATAACGGCCATATTTAGCTGTAATATGCAGTAACGGTAATATTTTCGATTAGATGTACTAAAACGTTTATATTTTCATTTTAATTCAAAAGGACTACTACATTTCTCTGGGATATACTAGAACGGTCATAATTATACCGTGATATTCTAGAACGGTCATAATTATACCGTGCTATACTAGAACGTTCATAATTATACCGTAATATACTAGAACGGTCATAATTAGAGGTGAAACGATTAATCGCGGTTCACAAAGAATCGCGATTTTTAACGCTCGATTCGGTTCGGTTCGATTCGATTCGGAAGAGGCAGTTTCGATTCGATTCTTTTTTTAAATACTGTCTTTTTCAGTAGTTTTGTGAGTTGAATGAAACTACCCTTTTCGGTTAAAATAAGCATTTTTTATAGTAAACTAAAATAGTGTACCCTTATTGACCGACGATTGTTAATCCAGATAAGAGTTGTAAAAAGTGAGACTGCCCGCTGCAATTATACATGTTAATTACGCGTACATGTCAATTAGACCTTATTGTTGGTCACACGCTGGGAGATTAACTCGCTGACAGAAAATCGATAATGGAGTCGTCGAGTTAGTTAACACGCTTGATATCATTCATATACCTAAGACTGGTACCTACAGAGAATATAGTGATAAAGGGGCCACCAAGATATAACCAGTCGATTTAGTTTTACACGATCGGCAATATTGGGGGATTTTTCTTAAGAAAAACAAATTAAACTTTTCACATCGTCGTTTCCTGAAGCATCATTTGTTAAATCAAGATGAAAACATTGAAAACAATAAGTTTTTTAATCACAAAAGTTGTTTCATATGAAATTGGTATCTAGCGTGGGTCGCGAAAATGAATGACATAACGCCGAAATGGTTGAAGCGATTTCGTTCCCTATGATACAAAATTAAATCAAGCATGATAAAGTAATTTAGAGATAAACTGTTAACTTAATTGTTTGTTTTGACGTTATTAACGTTTATTTTCGGGAAAATCCTTTGTTTTTCTTAACTATTAAAATCGGGCAAAACGTGGTTGGTTAGATTTTATTTACTATAAATTGGTAATGAATTCTATGAAATGTCCGAAGATAATTGTATATTTTCACTAATACGTTCATTTAAGCCCAAAAATAATTTTATTTTTAAATAAACATTAGTGTAAGAAAGTTATAAATATAGATCTAGAGTTGATAAAAATTAATTTAACGTTTATGATGTGATGAGAATTATTGTAAATCATGCCAGAGCCAAAAGAAAATATTTTGAATCAAACTAAATTAAGCTGGTCATAGTGATCTACATTTGCTGAATGCTTGCAATTTTTTATTGTCTAGGCGTAACTTTAACTAGTCATTAATTATGGCATTGATGCACTGATGAATAATTTTATTTTGATAATGACTTGAGTCATATACTGTTTGTACGTACATGTAGGTAAGGAGAAATAAACAATTTGTCCATGGGCATTACTTTTCATTAAAAAGTTGGAAATAATACGATTTTATATATGGTAAAATGCAGTAAAATATTTTTAACTATTCAAGCTCTAATACCTGTAAAATGGGTATTATTAAAGAATTAGAATTTTTCGTCTTCCGGGAGGGAGGTCCCTCAGA
Organism: Mactra quadrangularis; assembly: GCA_025267735.1. Taxonomy (NCBI): domain Eukaryota; kingdom Metazoa; phylum Mollusca; class Bivalvia; order Venerida; family Mactridae; genus Mactra; species Mactra quadrangularis. Next base: position 29,408,572 of record CM046299.1, on the reverse strand, counting down.
TAAAAATGCACTGTTCTTAAATATACATATATTTATGTTCTATTGTCTTTGGGTTGTATCTCTTTCTTAATTCTTTTTATAATTTATTTTTATAATCGAAATCGAATCGAATCGAAAATTTTTTAATCGTTTCACCTCTAGTCATAATTATACCGTGATATACTAGAACGGTCATAATTATACCGTGATATACTAGAACGGTCATAATTATACCGTGCTATACTAGAACGTTCATAATTATACCGTGCTATACTAGAACGTTCATAATTATACCGTAATATACTAGAACGTTCATAATTATACCGTGATATACTAGAACGTTCATAATTATACCGTGATATTCTAGAACGTTCATAATTATACCGTGCTATACTAGAACGTTCATAATTATACCGTAATATACTAGAACGTTCATAATTATACCGTAATATACTAGAACGTTCATAATTATACCGTGATATACTAGAACGGTCATAATTATACCGTGATATACTAGAACGGTCATAATTATACCGTGATATTCTAGAACGTTCATTTATTCATGATGTTAAACTTTTCTTTTGTTTGTTTAATATAGATAATGACACAGCAATGATCGGGTTAACAGCAGGTGTTGTTGCTTTCTTACTATTAGCACCATTAGCAGTACTCGCAGCGTACCTTATCCACAAACACCGAAAGAAGAATATTCCATCAAATGCAAGTTCAATATCAGGAACGTAAGTTATAGAAAATTTGTTGTTACTGGCTTTGTTTGTTACTAAAATTGAAACTATTGTAAGTTGTATAGATCTACTGCACATTTCGCGTGTCTATGTAAATTCGACTATTTTACAAATGTGAAGTAAAATAAGCATGAACTTAGTTCTTTTATGAGGCAAGTGAAATATGCTAATATTTAGTTTCCACATAAATGCAGCGAACCTTTGTTCGAACTTAAAACTTTCAAATGCATGCAGTAAAACACTAACCTTGGTTTCAATATATGTTTAGTTAAACTTTACTAGGGCTAAGTTAACATGTATATGAAGTAAGATTAGAATACAGTTAACCATTGAAAACTTAAGGAAGCGAATAAAAGACAGTTCGATTAAGGTATGGACTCAACAATCTGATTCCTGGTCGCTGACTAGTTGTTTAATATAAAGAATATTGAACTATCTAATTCATCCAAAAACAATATCAAATTATTTCACACAATGGATCATTAAAATCTGCTTTATTTTGTTGAATGAATTTGATGCTTTAAAAATTTCTTTTTCCAGGTCAAAAGATCCGTTCCATCAGTTTATGAGCGGACCCATTAGACCGTTGATAAGTCATAATAGAGGCCCTAACAGTTTGTACAGTTCAGAGTGGAATTCTAGTAGTGCAGCGTCAGATACATCCTCGCAATATAATCCTTGTAAGTTTTATAATTTCTTAACATCATCGTCATCATAGTAAGACCTACCTCTGCTTTGTTATTTCTTGGGCCATCATATATGACCTGCCTATGTTTTGTTATTTCTTGGACCATCATATATGACCTGCCTATTTTATTTGTTACATCATCATAATATAATCTGCGTATGTTTTGTTATTTCTAACGTCATCATAATACAATGTGCTTATGTTAAGTTATTGTTTACGTCATCATAGTACGATCTACCTATGTTTTGTTAGTGCTAACGACATCATAGTAAAATCTGCCTGTGTTGTATTTTTGCTAACGGCATCATAGTATGATTTGCCTATATTTTATTTTTTGGGCCATCAATTTATGATCTACCAATGTTTTGTTACTTGTAACATCATCATAATATGATCTACCAATGTTTTGTTATTGCTTACTTCATCATAGTGTGATCTAGCTGTCTGTGTTTTGTTATTGCTTACGTTATCATAGTGTGATCTGTCTATGTTTTGTTATTGCTTACTTCATCATAGTGTGATCTGTCTATGTTTTGTTATTGCTTACTTCATCATAGTGTGATCTGTCTAAATTTTGTTATTGCTTACGGCATCATAGTGTGATCTGTCTATGTTGTGTTATTGCTTACGTTATCATAGTGTGATCTGTCTAAGTTTTGTTATTGTTTACGTTATCATAGTGTGATCTGTCTATGTTTTGTTATTGTTTACGTTATTATAGTGTGATCTGTCTATGTTTTGTTATTGCTTACGTCATCATAGTGTGATCTGTCTATGTTTTGTTATTGCTTAAATTACGACATCATAGTGTGATCTGTTTTTGTTTTGTTATTGCTTACTTCATCATAGTGTGATCTGTCTTTGTTTTGTTATTTCTTACGACATCATAGTGTGATCTGTCTTTGTTTTGTTATTGCTTACGACATCATTGTGTGATCTGTCTATGTTTTGTTATTGCTTAAATTACGACATCATAGTGTGATCTGTCTTTGTTTTGTTATTGCTTACGACATCATAGTGTGATATGTCTTTGTTTTGTTATTGCTTAAATTACGACATCATAGTGTGATCTGTCTATGTTTTGTTATTGCTTAAATTACGACATCATAGTGTGATCTGTCTTAGTTTTGTTATTGCTAACGACATCATAGTGTGATCTGTCTTTGTTTTGTTATTGCTTACGTCATCATAGTGTGATCTGTCTTTGTTTTGTTATTACTTACGTCATCATTGTGTGATCTGTCTATGTTTTGTTATTGCTTAAATTACGACATCATAGTGTGATCTGTCTTTGTTTTATTATTGCTTACGACATCATAGTGTGATCTGCCTACTTTCGTGAAGCTTGGTCATGAAATTTTTTCTACGGCCATTCTCCCTCCTACCAATGATTTTTAATTATGTAGGGCAGTTGTCAGTCACTGACGGAAGTATGTGCTTAGTAGTTGGTTAACAGCTAAATCCAGAGATTTAGTATTTCCAGGAGGAGTGAGTAGGTTGACTGACCGCCGTTATCTGACCTATACAATGTGTTACTACGGCGTTAAACCCAACAAAAACAAACAGCTTACGACATCATTGTGTGATCTGCCTAAGTTTTGTTATTTCTTACGACATCATAGTGTGATCTGCCTAAGTTTTGTTATTGTTTACGATATCATAGTGTGATCTGCCTAAGTTTTGTTATTATTGTTATCATAGTGTGATCTGCCTATGTATTGTTACTGCTTTCGTCATTATAGTGTGATCTGCCTAAGTTTTGGTATTGCTTACGTCATTATAGTGTGATCTGCCTAAGTTTTGTTATTGTTGTTATCATAGTGTGATCTGCCTATGTATTGTTACTGCTTTCGATATCATAGTGTGATCTGCCTAAGTTTTGTTATTATTGTTATATTGGAATACATGGTTTGCGCCAAGTGTAGGCTGCATAAAACCTGCTCTGTTATTTTTTGTGATTTTTGCAATTTCTTGTGGATTGATTAAAGTGATTTTTATCAAAGTGGATTATTTAAGTGTGATTTGTGCATTAGTGAAATTCAATTTTGGAAATTTAACTTCATTTTGGAGATATTTGATGCTTAAAATTTGAAAATATTACAAAATATTATTACTTAGTGATATAAAACTATTCAACCGTAACATAAGATTTACAATCTTATTGTTATAAGACATAATACATTGAATAGCTATAGGGACTTACAGTCACTTTGCTATTGAGTAATAGAGAAGTGTTTGATTAACCAGGGATTTATAATCTATGTTTATCAACACATTATATTGTATAGCCTATAGGATTTTCAATTCAGTAGTTCATAAATACAATAGATTTGAGCTCACCAATTTAACAATTGCAATTTGAGTATAATCATAATGACCATTGACTCTAATTCTATTTTAAAGTATAATCGCACTAATCTGATAAATATTGGTCAATCTGCCCAAGGCAAATACAAAGTATCTGAGGTAACTGTAAATAGATTGAAGAACCTAGGTGTGTTAAGTTACAGGACAAAAAGGGGAGGAAAATTGAAAAGTAAAATCAGTTCAAACAATGGGGTCAATTTAAACAATATAGTACCACTACCACAAGTTATAGAACCATTTATTTCCCTGAGAGTAGCAGAAAACACTGATATTGAAAAACTGAGGCATAATAATTTAAATAACCTTGTCGAAGTAAATAAAATCTTGACCAATGCTGTTCCTTATCAATCAAGAACAAAACAACTGAGTGTTTGTAGTATGAACGTTAGATCTGTCAAAAATAAAGCGAATCCCTGTGTGATTTCATAGTTTCAAACAATTTTGACATTGTCGCCTTAACAGAAACCTGGCTAACAAGTAACGATGACTTCTGTATAAATGATCTATTGCCTACCGGATACGTTATGAAACAGATTATGAGAAGCAGCTCCCAACGTGGTGGGGGCGTCGCCTTGATATATAAGAGCTCAATTACATTGAAAAAGCTAAAATGTAGACAGCTGTCACAGTTTGAACTACTTGACTGTCTTTTAGACATAGGTGGATTCAATCTGTGTCTAGCTATTGTCTATAGGTCACCCCCATCAAAAGCAAACGGTTTAAAAACTTCAAAATTTCTTGAATGTGAATGGCCTTCTTTCTTGAGTGAATATGCCACAGAAGAAAATGAAATTCTAATTGTTGGTGATTTGAACTTTCATCTTGATACTAGAACAAACAGAGATACTATTATTTTCTCCAATATACTGGACTCTTGTGGTATAAAGCAGTGGGTAAATGAACCAACTCATGTGAAGGGTCACATACTTGATGTTGTAATAACACGCGACAATTGCACGATTGTTTCTGATATTGTGGTTACCGACCCTGGACTATGTGATCATCAGGGGAATATGAAACAGGACCATTTTGCTATTACTTTTAACATTGATACAACTAAACCAAAGCCAATAAACAAAACTGTTACATACAGAAAGTTAAGAGCTATTGACATTGGGTTGTTCAAACAAGACTTGATCATCTTCAATAAAATAAATTCTCAAAATTTGGATGCTATAGAACTGCTTGATATTTATAATAGTGAGCTAACCAAATTGATAGATAACATGCTCCTTTACACACAAAGACAATTACAGTTCGTCCTCAATCTCCATGGTTTAATGAGGAGCTACATTCTGCTAAACATTTGAAACGTAAATTAGAACGCAAATGGAGGGAAACAAAACTTTTGATCCATCATCAGATTTACAGAAATCAATGTGCTGTGTATAACAAACTGCTGATTGAAGCCCGTAAAGACTATTACTCAGACAAAGTTGAAGCTGCTGGCAGAGATAGCAAAAGTTTATTCAAAATTGTAAATAATTTGTTAAATGGAGAAAAGCGTGGTCCTCTTTTACCATCTGGAACCACACCGAAAGACACTGCTCAGAATTTTAGCGAGTTTTTCTCATCAAAAATTGAAAACATAAGAAATGACATTATAAACAGTCAAGCTGAAACACCCACTGAATCTGTGACCGAGCAATTCCAAGGCACTAAACTCAAAAGTCTAGCTTGTGCTTCACAAGAAGAAGTAAAGAAAATCATTGAGAAGTCACCAAATAAATCTTGCGAGTTAGATCCTATTCCAACATGGCTTCTTAAATCATGTTTACCCGAACTCTTGCCTGTAATCACAATTCTAATCAATTCATCACTTAACGCTGGGAGTGTACCAAAAGCATTTAAAAGTGCTATTATAAGACCATTGCTGAAAAAGTCAGATTTGGATTCAAATGTACTTAAGAATTACAGACCGGTTTCAAATCTTCCGTTTCTGTCAAAGATTTTAGAAAAAGTTGTCAATGTTAGACTTGAGAACAATCTGCATGAACCTTATCAATCTGCCTACAGAGAATTTCATTCCACGGAAACGGCTCTTCTTAAGGTGCAAAATGACATTCCTCAGTCTTTAGACAATAATTGTGTAACAATATTGGTGTTACTAGACCTATCGGCTGCTTTCGACACCATAGACCATCATACATTGTTAAGCAGACTGCATGATCACTATGGTCTTGCTGGTGGTGCTCTAAATTGGATAAAGTCATATCTGAGTGATCGATACCAAACAGTCTGTGTTGGTGGAGAACTTTCTGACCCTGTGCTGATGAAATACAGTGTTCCTGAAGGATCTGTCTTAGGGCCTAAATATTTCACCATGTACACTAAGCCTGTTGGTGCCATCTGTTTGCAACATGGATTGTTACATCATTTCTATGCTGATGATTCTCAACTATACATATCCTTTAAACCAATTGATAATATTTCAAGATCAGAAGCATTAAGTCGTATTGAAAAATATTTGACTGAAATTATTTCATGGATGAATGCCAACATGCTGAAACTGAATGCAGACAAGACGGAAGTTATGTTGTTCTCTTCCAAACATAATCGTAAACATGTTGAAGACGTGTCCATTAGAGTTGGTGATTCCATCATAAACTCTAAAGACTGTATTAGAAATCTTGGTGCTTACTTCACACCACACATGGATATGGAGAATCATGTCAATATTGTATGCAGATCGTCTTATTATCAGCTAAGAAATATCGGTCGCATAAGAAAGTTTCTTACTGTGGATGCTACAAGGACGTTAGTAAATTCCCTGGTTACATCAAGATTGGACTACTGCAATGCCCTTCTTGCAAATACTTCAAAGTCAAATCTGAATAAACTTCAACGTCTACAAAATACAGCAGCAAGAATCATTACCAGAACCCGTCGTCATGACCATATAACACCAGTGCTCAAGGAACTTCATTGGCTTCCTGTTTGTCAGCGGATCAGCTACAAGCTCTTGATATATACATATAAAGCACTTAGCAACCAATGTCCCATATATATCCAAGACCTAATACATGTTTATAAACCCAACAGAGACCTCCGATCTAGCAATTCATTATCTATTACAGTCCCACGGTCTAGGACAATTACTTTTGGTAATCGTAGTTTCAGCCATGCTGCGCCAAAATTGTGGAATTCACTTCCAGACTCTGTCAAGTGTGCTCAGTCTCTAAATACTTTTAAGAGAAAATTAAAGACTTACCTGTTTGTCAATTACTATGGTCACTAAATCAATCACCCTGGGACAAAAAACTTTGGTTTTGGAATAGATCCAGTCTTAGACTACTTAAAATTGTTTATTAGTGCGTCCAATAATACTACAGTGAAATTTCTTTTAATCAATAGAAACTATCTGGCTGAATGATCTTAAAATATACCCAAATTACAAACATATAACACCATAGTTTAAAAAAGAAATGATAATAATAATTATACCTAGGTCTATTACAAAATAATATGCGACCAAATGATGGATGTTCTGGTGGGATCCTTGGATTCGAATCCAACTTTGCACCTTGCAATTATGGATTTTACAGGGCAACTAGCCAGTTTCCCCCATTGGCTGGGGGTTGCTTTTCAACCGATTACATACTCATTACCCTTAAAAATAATACTTTATCTAACCAATAAGGCCCTGACACTGATGGATGTTCTGGCAGGATCCTTAGATTAGAATCCGACTTTGCACCTTGCAATTATGGATTTTCTAGGGCATCTGGCCAGATTCCCCATTGGCTAGGGGTTGCCTTTCCACCGATTATATACTCATTACCTTTAAGATTAATACCTTATCTATCCAATTTAGGCGCTGACGCTGATGGATGTTCCGGAGGGATCCTTGGATTGGAATCCGACTTTGCACCTTGCAATCATGGATTTTTCAAGGCATCTGGCTGGATTCCCTATTGGTCCGGGGCTGCCTTCTCTCATTCTCTAATCTTAACTATTATCACTTTTACTTTATCACTATAAAATGCATGGTCGGGGGACGCGCGGCGCTGATGGATGTTCTGGCAGGATCCTTGGATTGGAATCCGACTTTGCACCTTGCAATTATGGATTTTCTAGGGCATCTGGCCAGATTCCCCATTGGCTAGGGGTTGCCTTTTCACCGATTATATACAAATGTACTCATTACCTCTAAGATTAATACCTTATCTAACCAATTTAGGCGCTGACGCTGATGGATGTTCCGGAGGGATCCTTGGATTGGAATCCGACTTTGCACCTTGCAATCATGGATTTTTCAAGGCATCTGGCTGGATTCCCTATTGGTCGGTGGCTGCCTTTTCTCATACTCTAATCATAACTATTATCACTTTTACTTTATCACTATACAATGTATGGTTGGGGGACGCGCGGCGCTGATGCTGATGGATGTTTTGGGTGGGAGCCTTGGAGAAGAATCCAACTTTGCACCTTGCAATCATGGATTTTCGGGGCATTTGGCCTGATTCCTCATCGACCACGTAGCTGCCGTTCTACCAACAATCCATTACCTCTCTTTCACTATTTTTTAAAATTGAAAATTCACTTGTTTTGTTGTTGTTGTTGTTTTTAAACTACTATGAGCACTTTATTGATCACAAATTTTAGTCTATTATTATTATTTTTCAGTTTATGTTTTTTATATCTTTATCATTTTCGTTTTCATTTTAGCTCGTTTTTCCTAATTATGCATATGATTGTGAAGCGCTTTTGAACATATATTCAATATGAAAAGAGCGCTATACAAATACGGTATATAATAATAATAATAATAATAATTATCATAGTGTGGTCTGCCTATGTATTGTTACTGCTTTCGTCATTATAGTGTGATCTGCCTAAGTTTTGTTATTGTTTACGATATCATAGTGTGATCTGCCTAAGTTTTGTTATTATTGTTATCATAGTGTGATCTGCCTATGTATTGTTACTGCTTTCGTCATTATAGTGTGATCTGCCTAAGTTTTGGTATTGCTTACGTCATTATAGTGTGATCTGCCTAAGTTTTGTTATTGTTGTTATCATAGTGTGATCTGCCTATGTATTGTTACTGTATTCGTCATTATAGTGTGATCTGCCTAAGTTTTGTTATTGCTTACGTCATCAGAGTGTGGCCAGCCTATGTTATGTTATTTTGCTACGACACCAAACCATGACCTGTCAATGTTTTGCTATTTCTTTCTTCATCAGAGTATGTTTTGTTATTTTTTTACGTTATCAGGGTATAACCTGACTGTGTTTTGTTTCTTCTAACGTCATCATAGTATGATCTGCAGGCCTATATAATGTTATTTCTTACGTCAACAATGTTTGATCTGCCTTTGATTTATATCCATTAGAGTTTATTTTCATACATAAGTTAACCTTGAATTTAAATAGTTATGTAAATCAAGAGACCATGTCTAACATGTCTAACTTCGATCTTATGTAAGATTACATAGAGCAGTATGCCCAGAAAGAATTAAGAAAATACGAAACCTTTAGTGCTCCATTAACATAGGAAATGCTAAGCGTCAGTTCATCTCTAAATGTTGTTTCGGGAACTGTAATCTGATATGGTCGCAAAATAGTAATAACAGTACTTTTCTTACCCTTAATACAGTTGATCATGTTAAATATTGGACAGCTTTTAATAAATAGTATTAATAAACACACTCTTATTTTCTTATTTGTGATAGCAATGATACTGTATTAAATACACTGTATTCTGTGTAGTTATCTAGACAGCTTTCAAACATTTATCTTTATCATTTCAGACTTGAATCGTCACAGTGATGATGTAAGTTACTTTTAATGTACGTAATATGTTACCTCATTATGGACTTGTAACTTTTGATACAATCAACTAAACAAGTTACTATAGATATACAAATATATCACATTAACTTGTTATTATGGATATATCACCTTAACGTGTTATAGTGGATATATAACCTTAAATTGTTCTATGGTTATATCACCTTAACTTGTTATTATGGATATACCACCTTAACGTGTTATAGTGGACATATAACCTTAAATTGTTTTATGGTTATATCACCTGAATATGTTATTATGAATATATCACCTAAACATCTTATTATGAATATATCACCTGAATATGTTACTATAAATATATCTCCTTAACATATGTTATTATGAGTATATATCCTTAACATGTTATAATGGATACATCACCTTAACTTGTTATAATGGATATATCACCTTAACAGGTCAAAATGCATTTATTAACTTATTTTGTAATATAGATATATCACCTAAACGTGTTATAGGAATCAATCATCTCAACTTTTTTTACTGGACTTATCTAAATAGAGCTAATAAAATGTCAATGTTGAATGTTGAATTGATTTAAGGATTATTAGCTCCAATCCTCAGCACAAATTTAGAAATTAATTATATTTTGCACTATTTTAATCATTCCTGTTGTTAGACTGCTGGACAAATTTGATGAAAAATATAAGTACCTGAATTTTAATTCTGAAGATCAAGAAACTATGTAATTATCTTGGTTTGTTCCAGAATCTTTCAATATCTTAATGTTTATTTATTTCAGCTTTAGAAGACACGCATACACAATGATCGACACACAATGATACATCAGAACAACATGTTGGACAGTTCATATTGATACCACACATTATATGTAGTTTAAAGTATATGAAGCTATAACTGAAAGACACACATTACTTTCAAAATGTGAACATTCTTTTAATGTGGAAAAATGTGAAAAGAAACTTTTTATGATCTCACATTTTACTAAGTAGACCTACAGTGTTTTTCTGTCATCCTCTTAAGTTTTCTTGAGCACAAGCCCAATTTATAATGTTATATAGTAAAGGGCAAACTTATCAACTAGCCATACTAAGTTATTTTCACAAGCTCAAATCAATTTTCACAAGCTCAGGATTTTAGACTAGTGGGTTAAGGCAATGACTGTGAATATAAGAATATGTTGTCCTATGTTTCCTGAAAACATACAGTTGACTATGACACAAACATATAATACTGCTCAACAGGAGCCCTTATTATCAAGCATCTTACGACCAGTTTTAGTCGTAAATTCTTCTATGTTGTATTGTTAAATAATTGTAAGATTTTTGATAATAGGTTTCCCAGATATTTAAATGTTTATAAAGCTACATAAAATATGCTAAAATTTTAAATATTTTATTGTAATTTGTAGTAAAGTCAGTTACATGATTTTTTTGTCACGATTTAGGTCTTTTTAAAATGATCCTGGTCAATGTGTGAAAACACAGGCGGCCGGCACGGTATCAAATAAAAAAAACCTATATAGACAAATGCATTTATAGTGTTTTTGATTCAGAATCATACCGACAGCCTGTGTGTAAAACAATATTTTTGTCACATATCCGATATGTAGCTTTATACACTTTACAACTAAGTAAATCATCTCAACTGAATATTTCCTACAGAAAACATGTTTATATACAGTGCCTATCAAAAGTATGGAGACTAGGGAAAATTATTAAAAAAATTTTTTTTTAATTATCACTGTTGTAGAATCATTTTTTTGATATACATATTTTAGAATAGTTGGTGATAAAATGAAAACCTATGTCATGAATGCTTCACATTTATAAGATTGATCATCTGACATACCAAAACCTTGATCAATTTAATTACTTGTCATTACATAGTTTTAAGCTTCTTTTGTAGTCTTAACTATATGTTTAAATAGAACCATAAAAAATCATAAAACAAAACTAAAAAGCATTTCAAAATAATGTCAGCAGGTATCAGATTTTTTAATAAGAAAGTAATTTAGTAGTGAAATTGGCTCTAAACTTTTGGTGGACATTGTATGTACAAAAACTGTATAAATGTCATTTAAACTATGTTTGTAGTTAGGCAATGGTGATAGGTAACATTGTTACTTTCAGGGATGCTTTCAGCTTAATTCTATATGCTTTGATGCGTTTATTCAAAGACTTATAGGGCACACTCACTTCAGTTAATAGTAGGGGTGTAATGGTTAACCAATATACCGGTTAATATTACAACACAATTTCTGATGGTATTTAAGTGGTATGTTTTTCCTGAACTTGTTTTTGTAGTTATATGCCATATTGATTGTTTAATCAGAATATGAAATTCAATGTTTGAATAAATGTAAAAATATGTTGAAAACTTAAAATTATCTTACAATGTTATACTAAAGGTTAAACATTTAGTCAAATGAGAGAATAGTTGTTCTTGAGAGTCCTTTTTAAGTATGCATTTTCTAATAAAATAGTCCATTTTATACAAATCATTCAAACATTTGTATAAGAGATTATTTGAAAATACATAAAATTATGTGTGTAATATTGATCCAATTGCATTAATTCCTGCTTCACATGTCTATGCAAAAAGCAATACGTATTGCAATTTATTGCGATACTGGTTTGAGTATTGCAATATATTGCAATTTTACAGTAGTGTTACACCCCTAGTAAACAGTACAGCTTTTTTACAACCATCCTTTCTTTATTTTATAGTATGTTACTAACTGTCAAAGCTTGAATGATTTAATTGTTACTAAACCCATTGTATTTAAACTTGTGACCTCAAGGCTATAGTCCTTGTTATATTAGGCAAGAAACCCCCCTGTAGCCACCTGGCAGAGCAGAAGAAAGTTAAAACACAGCCCTGCACCCTTGCTATCCCCAATACTGCCCTGGGGTGGAGGGTTTGGGTCACAAATGCCTGATTCATGACATTTTAATAATAAAAGTACTACTAACAATATGCTGAACAATCAATGATAACCAATATTTAACCCAATTCTTATTAGTACTAAATGTGTGCAATTATATTTCACAAAATTGATTACATTTATTTATATAACACAGGGTATAATAATGTATAGTTATGTCTATAGGATGGGTTTAATCATTTACTTATTAATGGTATCCAAATAAAGTGTAATAGTGTACTAGAAAGGCTATTTAAAGCATTTTAGATGGGAAATAAGGACTTATATCATTGGAAACAATAAACAGGGAACATAATTTTTATGTGGAAACTTGCAACTTCAGCAACTAAACTAAACTTGCAACTAAACAGCTTTATTTGTCTCACATTGTAATAAACAAAGCTTAAACATTTTTGAAACATCTGTCTCTCTATTTTAATTTACTTTGATGAAAACGTTTTCAAAATGAAAATCAACCCATCAGAAATGTTCTACTTTTATCAAGTATGCCATTTTGAGTGATAATGCTTCATTCAAATACAATGTGCTTCTCATCACAGATGACTGTAACAATGTACAAAACAGGCCACTTACAACATTGTAATTAGATAATATGAAGTTAAAGAGCTGTATAGTGCCTTAAGTTTATTAACGTCGTTGTTATGAAGGTAATTTTACTTTGAACGCAATTTTGTGAAAAACTGAGAACGTTCACTTTATTTTTTTATTTCATTAAAATGACACAAACAGTGTGTACTTTTCAAAAATTGCGATAAAAATTTGACCACCGTTCTGCATTTATATAAAAATAAACTTTATAACACGGCAATTGCTGAAAATTTTAAGACGTGAAAACCCTGAATTCAGGGATGAAATGTACAATCTTTACGACTGACGTGATAATTAGATAATCGGAACAAACTAGTTGTATGCAACAACATTTCAGAAACATTTTGGTATAATTATCATTGACCTCCAACATTTAATACTTTAAATATGTGGGTTTAATGTACTTGCATGCCTGTTTATAGCGCGAACCATTGTGACGTCCATGACGTCGTGAAAAAAACGACAACGTCGCTAAGGTTACCAGAAAAACAAACTAGAAGCATGAAGGTACCTGCCTGCCAACTTTTATCAAAATCGGTGAACATAATATCTTCTTCGTTTTTATGTCCAAGTAAGGTACCAACCCACCTTAAGAACAGATTGACAAGGAGTACTTGTGTTCACAGTAACAGTGTCCACAATATTGTTGCATAAAGTTTATACTGCTCAATCTTCAATATTACTAAACAGTTTTTATGTTCAAATATACTTGTTCATGGTTTCATGGTTTTGATTAAATGTATATAATCAGTACATATTTGTTCCATGTCATTTAATAAAAAAATGACCATTTTCAATTTAAAACTATGTTGTTTGTTGATTCTATTCCTTTCGCTTTCAGACTAAGAAAACTTCTTGTTGAGATAAGTAGACAAAAATTGATTTTATCATATTCCTTTTAAAGACTAACACTAAAGTCTTGTTTAATCCAGTTTAAATAAGAAGTAAATTATTTATGCATTACATAAACTCTTCTCAGTTCAATTTTCATAATTTTGGATATTAGTATTTCACTAGAGTGTTCTCCATATTCACTCCCAAAACGAACGTTGCAACACACAATCTGATTGGTTAAAGAATACAGAATGTTTTCAATGAGCATGGGTTATTTTGTTACAGTCACATGTGATTCTCATTATATGTGTTTGAGTACAAGAAGTTGTATAGCACATGAGTGTATTTATTTATATTTCTCTAAGTTTAAGTTTTTGATATGATTTTTTATCTTTTTACAAATAAGGAACTCCAGTCAGTTATTTCCCTTCGCATACTCTTCAATAGGTCCAATCAGTTAGATTTCTCAGATTTTATCCTTACTTTTCAATGCCAATTTGTCACAATCAATCTTAAATAACTTTTAGTAAATCCTTTAATTTATTTGAAAGTCGAGCAAAGTATTGTTTTTGTGAAGAACAATCTGAATTTCATCACTCTAGTTAATATGTTTTTTATTAAGAAAGATATTTGATAAAATATTATTCTTACATAAGACATCAATTATAAAGTCTGAGAATTCCAACTGATAGAACCTACTTGTCAGTTGGATAGCTTCAGACTTTATCAAGGAAAAATAACTGACTAATATCACCCATTAATATTTTGTCAGAAATAGCTTTATACAGTTTAATACTATATTTGTCACTAAATCTTGCCACTCTGATCTTTTCAACTGTTTACTACTTTTATAATGATGATATTATAAGACTAGATTTTGATTCAAATTGAAATATATCTGTAAGATAACTTACTTTTAATAAACACAAAACATAATAAAGCAATAACTGTGAGTTTGTTATCTTAATTATTATGTGTACATTATAACATACCATGTTACATTTTGTGATCTGAGTAGGTCATATAAAAACCACAGGAGCTTGACATTCTGTATCACAGTTTGAAAAATTATCTCCTTCTTGTAAGTTTATAAGGAAAGAATTTTTCGAACTACAATACAGAATGTCAAGCTCCTAAATGTGTTTTGCATTCATAACAGCTTTACTATTTTACCATTTTTTATGGGATAACTTGGGGTCCTGCCTCTTCAATATGTCTATAAGTAACCAAATATGTAGAAGTTTCATCGACGTAATCAGTACTTTTTTAGTAAAATGAATGACATGATTTTTCACTGTTTCAACACACTGTTTAACTTAATTGTACTGACGCTTTTCTATATGGATAACTTTTAAGAAGGGGGTGGAACTCTAATTATAACATTAAAGATGGTTAAATTGTTACGAAAGAACTATACAAAGAACTTCATCAATACATTTGTCAGTCAAACCTTTATTGTTACAGATGATATTTGCATATATATATATAACACATGTATAACAAGCAATAATGAGATTTCTTCATATTTAGATAATTCCACAAAAACAGCATTGATCTTAGAATACAATGAAACATTAATTTACCAAAGTTCAATGTACATGTATAACTAAAAAACTTACATAGATAACTAACGTTGCTTAAATGTAAAACTACAGTCTACATGATGTCCTCTGCTGACATTTTCACCTGAAGCATCATACCCACTTAGAGTCTGGCATTTTTGCTTATGACATTAGGTGCCTGGCACTTTTACCTCTGAAATATTTTGTGCCAGGTATTTTTACCTGACATTTTGGTTTTTGGCATATTTACGTCTGACATTTTGGAATAAAGCATTTTGTGGCTAAAATGTTGGTATAGCATTTTATCTCTTAACTTCTGGTGTGTGACATTTTTACCTCTGACATTTTGGTATATAAAATTTTTACCTACAACATTTTTAACTTGTACCAATGAAACAACACTAGAGTCAATGCATCTAATTCCGTACACCTTTGGATGCGAAAGCACTTCGTTTGTTTTCGGCTACTAACAGTTTACCTTGATATTGTCAGAAGCGGGAACCATTCAACTACCGTTCTTATGCAGTTTTGTAACACTCTTTTCGATTGGATGATCTATCTATCTTTGTTGTATTGTTTAACAACTGTTTTTTTCAGGCCACAAGAATAAAGTAAATCTCCTTGACTTTGTTCACTTAATTGATTTTTAATTGGTTTTTGAAGTATTACTTGAAATGTAATCATTATTATAGGGTGAGAAGTAAAAAGATAACAATAAACAACCAGTATATACTTCATTCATTTTTTCATCATGAATTTCATTTTTTATTAATAATCTTGCCATTTTTCTATTCTCTTTTTCTTTTATCTTGAGTTCCTTTTATTTCTTTTTTCCAAACGTTCTTTTTCTATAATGGCTGGGGAAGTTAACAGCCTGTGGCTAGTTAACTTCCTAGCATTAGACCGAGTCTCTTGCCTGTCTGACACAGGAAGAGAAAACTCAGATGCAACACTAACAGACCAGTCATGTATTGATGGCTGACTAATGCCCAACGTGTTTTCATCTAAGGGGTTGACAACCTCTAATTGTATATTTAATGTTCCGGTTTCCGGATCCACCATACTGGGATACTCCCCCGAGGTAATCATACTTATCAATTCTTGCTCATTGATGACAGTCCCAGCCTGTGCATCCTGTGGAGAGCACTGCTCGTGTACTTGTGTTGGATTAACTGTCTGTTGAACATTAAAAGGTACTGATGGAGCAAGGACAGTTTCTGAAATTACCATACGGTCGAGTGGAAAAATCCCACACTTTTTAACACCATTTACGATGTTTTGGTAAGTAAAAGTGTGCCAACTTAAATAAACGGGGCCATTCCCATTTATTAACTATGTTCTTTTTGTATGTGTCTGTGGCTAAATTTGTAAATCTTCTGTGGAAAAAGCTAAATTAATGTCTCTTATTCAATATTTAAAAACATAACACTGTCTTTTAAGATGCTGTCAAGAAATATAATCCCTTTACCTTTAGACCTGTATTTTTGTGTTGGTTATGGTTCTTCGTTGAAGACGGTAGTATTTTTAATTTTGGCGCCAAACGAGTATTTCGACCAATCAAAATGTAACGATGACGTCATATCCAGTTGACATCATTTAAGGCTTGTAAAATAACACGAATATTGGGATATTTTTAGCCGTACAGCAAATTGTTTTCCAGAATCACACAATTAATAGCAGATCGGGTTTATCAGGTGTACGAAATTAGACGACTGTACGGAATTAGACGCATTGACTTTACTACTGAAACATCAACAAACATATTCGAACATTTTGTACTAAAATAACAGGTTACATCAGAATATTACAATAAATAAACTGAGTATTCATTGAGTAAATATTAAACAACAGCAAATCCTGATACATTTATTGCTACTACACAACTGGATGGCTCCAGATAAATCTAGACTACATTGATCTATATCTACATGCAAATGGACAGGTTTTGTGCTGAGCCATTTAAATAATTCAAAACTTTATTTTCTAATCCAATGTTACATAGCTAGCTAAATCTAACAATTTTCCTTCCAAATGGGAGAAAATATGCAGAACATGTTTTCTAACAAGCTGAAGTAATTCTTCCATTACTGTATACACAAACAAAGAACTAATTCTACTGTTGTACAATGTGCAGTATACCACAAAACACCTGATATTTGTTATGTCTGTTAGAGCTGTCATCAATTCCAATGATATTGACGTATCGTTGATATTTCTTTTTCATTCAATAATCAATATGCATTTTGAAATATCGAAAATAAAGCCTATATAGGTAAATAAATACATGTAGGTCAAAATTTGCAAGAAGATCCTTTATTGTGAGTGGAAATTTGTGGTAGATCTTACCATTTATTAATAATCTATACAAATCTTTTTTACTAACTACTTACGAATTTAATGCAGGATACCAAGGTATAACATTTAAAACAAATATACACCTATTATGAGTTTATGACAACATAAATGGTCTGTATAGTAATGCTGTGAATGTATCGATATACATTGATGAATCATCAATATTTATTTCTTGATATATCTATATTGTTGATACCTTTCGAGCCCAATCAATGACAGCTCTAATGTCTGTATGTAACATTAATTACAAGTTTCATTTTTTCTCACATATTTGTAAGGATCATATGTTAGAATAGACTATATCCGGAATTCAAATATTTGGGTTTTCCCCTACGGTACAAACAAACTTTTACTGTTACAATGAAAACACATATAAAAAGAACAATAGGATTTAATTTATAGTTCGTGCTGTTTAGCAATAATGTGTAGAAAACTTTGTTTGTACCGCCTGTGCACAGACGGAAAAACCCATAAATTTGAATTCCGGATTAGGTCTATTGAAATAATATTATACATGTATTATGTTCTTTCATGTCATACTGTCAAGTATATGGCCATCATGAGTTATTCCTATGCATAAAAAATCCAAGCCTTGGTATAATGTACATTAATACATTCTAGAACATACAGTATCACATGATTACATTAAGTTTCTATGACTTATTCTCCACATCAAATTCATCAGGTCAGACCAAGCTATTGACCTCCAATCTTTGGTAAGACAACACCACAGATATTCAATGTTTTTGTATTACAATTTTAGAAACCTATTTTTTTCTTCTTTTTTGATTTCTCTAATTTCTTGTTTTCTTCCATCTCAAGCCTACGTTCTAATGCTTGTCTTCTTAACAGTTCAGAATCCTATAAATAATTACAGAGTAAACATTAAGTGATTAGATTATATGGGGATATGCTATGCCAACTAAAATTAAGGTCATTTTACTGCGGTCAACACACATAACTTAGCTTAGGTGCCAAGTTGAAACCTCATCTATAACCAGTACTAACTTATCCTTCTACACAGCTTGCAACTTTTCCATATGATGAAGAAATTTTAAGGAAAGGTATGACTGCCCTGAATGGAATTTGAACCTGTACTCCCTTCAACAAACTAGATTTTGAGTCCTGGTGAGCTACCAACTGTGCTTGGCTTCGTAATTTACATTCTAACTCTATCAGCCATTTCTTCTGAATAAAGAGTGAATAGATATGTATTGAAGTGATTTATTATTCTAGTGTATTCCATAAACAACAACAACAGCAACTTTTAACAAATGATTTAGGCTTCAAGCCAATTACATACATGTTATTACAAAATAGTTTAATGATTCACCATAATATTTTTTTTTTCTTTTTTACCATAATAATTACTAATTTATAAATTTTAAAATTCAGGGTTGCTCTAAAAAAACTTAAAAACTAGGTTGCTAGGTTGGACAATCAGCTATATGTTTTACTTGCCCAAACCAAATGTTTACTGGCATTAACAGGTTACCCGAACCCATATACAGGTCATCAGAGGCAATGGAAATTTATGTCGAACCCCGAAATTATAAAACTATTTAAACAAAGGTTAGATAAACTGTCCACCAATAGGCATCTAGATACTGACTGTTAAGAGAGGATATAAAATAAACCAGGAGTTACAGAGATAAATTAAAGACAAACCTTAGCAGGAGATACATCAGGTGTGTTATCAGAAGATTTTGATGGACTTGGTGTTTTCTTGGTTGGTGAAGGTTGTAATGATGGTGGTAGTCGTGAATTACCCCACGATTGTGACGATGATGATGATGTTGATTTACTTTGATTATCTGTACTAATACTATCATCTATGATACCATCATTGTCTGGTCTATCTACAATTATCAATATATAATAATAATGACATTATTTATAAGCCACTATATGAAGATATATTCATCAACAGTAAACTTGCAAACTGTTTTACAACCATAAAATTATCAAAATATAACATACATTAGAGACACAATTAACTCTGCCTTTTAAATTTTAATTTAACAAAACTGTGTCCATTTTCAAAAAAAGTACTTTTATAAGAGCATACTATATTCATTTATACACTAATGTTCAATATACCTGGTCCAAACTAGTTTAAGAGCTTAATTATGTAAATTGGAGCAGTTTTATTTATAACAAGACTTCATCTTTATCATAGTGTGATCAAAACTATTGTTTCAAGTATTGACAACAAAATTCTACTTTTGATTTCCATCTTCTTTCACTATGAAATGCAATAAATAACATAAACATGTTTAAGCAATATTTGCATTTAATTAAAAATTCTTGTTCATTAGAGTTATTTAAAAAAAAAAAAATGTCTATTTTTGCATTCCAAAAACAGTGCTACTTTTGATAATGGGGCTTTAAGAGGCAACACATTGGGATAACTTTAATCTTCCATGTGGATTTATCTTCCACCAATCATATTACATAGTATATACAATATTTACACAATGATAAATGGAATTAAAAATATTAGAAAATAAGAAATGAAGAGTTTGTGCAATAGACATGAGAAAAACATGATATTTACATATGAAAATCAAAGAAAGAGCAAAGTAACCCTGAAAAGAAAGAACATAGAGGCAAACAGGAGCAGTATGCATGAGATGATCATACTGTTACAACAATTACCCCTGCTGACAAGTTGGCTATGACAGAGTATAAAGTCATGTGATCTTTAGGAGGTAAACAAATACTTGTTTTTTACACTTTCTCACACTAGCCAAATATTCAGTACAATTTAAAAGTGCATAAATAATTGACATTTTCAGACTCCAAAAATTCATCCAATAGCATGTAATTTGTAATTGTTGATCCTGAATCCTTAGTACATAACATTTTGCAAATAATCTAGTTTAGTGTTTGACTATATATTTGTGCAGAGGATTTTAAATTTAACAATAACACATGCCGTCAGTAGAGACTATTTGTCATATGTGATGTGGTTGATGATAAGGAACATATATTTTTTAAAAGTGATACCTTAAGGAATAAAGAAGTAAAAGTAAAAAATAATTATTTTTTTAAAGAAAGTTCACAGAAGACAATTTTGGGGAAAAAATTGGAGTTATAAACCTTGTCAATGAGATGTGGTTGGTAATAAGGAACATATTTAAAGTTTGAAATGATACCTACAGAAATAAAACAGTTGCAGTAAAAACAAATGTTTTTTTAAAGAAAACTCTAAGTTCAAGGGAAGAAAATTCGGAAAAAAATGTACTTGGAGTTGTGAACCTTGTAACATGAGATGTGGTTGATAATAAGGAATATATTTAAAGTTTGAAATTGATATCTAAAGAAATAAAACAGTCGCAGTAAAAACAAATATATTTTCAAGAAAATTCTTAGTTCAAGGGGAAATAATTATAAAAAATGTATTTGGTGTTATGAACCTTGTCATATGAGATGTGGTTGACAATAAGGAACATAAATTTAAAATTTTAAGTTGATACCTTAAGAAATAAAAACGTTACAGTAAAAAATATTTTACTGCACAAAAACTTTAATCAGAAATATGGATGCGAACGCAGACGCTAGGGCTAGTAGGAGAGCTCTCCATTTACTCTGAAAGTCGAGCTAAAAATTACAGAACTAATTGTGACTTTTAAGAGTGAAAAGTGGTAGTTATTTTATGGCGGTGCCATTGACATGCATAAGTCAACAAAGAGAAAATGCTCAAAAACAAGACTGTGTAAACCTTATTAGTTGTTGTTAAAGTTTACATGTTTTGTTCAATGTATAAGTAATGATATGAAATGTGGTGAAAAGTCCTACATACAAGTAACATTGGTCAAAACTGTAGTTCAGCACCAAGAACAAAAATTCAAAGGGTTGTTTGCCAAAGTCAAACTAAAGTCAGATGTTTTTTTCTCAAAAAAACACTAAAAGACTAACAACAACTGAACAAGTGAATGAGAAAGTTAGTAAACTAGTTTTGTGCTGACCGATACATATAATATTTCTCATGTCCCTCACACACTATTGTTGATATTTACAATGAATTCTACTATGATTTAGACCACTTTAAGACCAGTCAGAGTTCTAATTATGAGGATAAGAATTTCAGTCCCATATTTTGACTGATATATACGCCACACAGCTCAAGTATTTTAACTTGGAGAATCTATGACGTAAACTTACTTTTATTTGGTGAACGATTGATGAATGCTAGTTTACTCATGATTTGTCTGTACATATCTTGATTCTTAGAATTAAATGTTTTTAATTCTACATCTTTCATATGATTATAAAATGACTGAAAAAAAAAAAAAAACAAGAAGAGCTAGCTATCATGTTACAAAATATTTTGGGACTTTAGTCAGTTATCTTTCTATGATAAAATCTGGTCCTTACAGTTGGAATCCTCAATTTTTATCATTAAACTCCTATGTAAGGATAATAGAATATTTTATCTAATATCTTTCTTGTTAATTGAGATATTAACAGAAGTGATGAAATTTAGATAGTTCTTTACCCTAACATTTATTTTATTTATTTATTGGAGTTAACGCCGTGTCAACACAATTTAGGTCATTTTATGGTGTCCAGCGCACCTAACCTAGCTTTCCTGGACCATTGTCTATAACCAGTACTCACCTACCTTTCCACAAGGCCCGAAACTTCTCCATATTATCTAATCAATGGAGGAAAATCGACATTATTGTCAAATTTTCATGGAAGGGTATAACCTCCCCGGGTGGGATTTGAAGCCGCACCCCCTCGGGCACAAGTATCCAAATCTCGGCGCGCTACCAACTGCCCTATCTACCCGAGTTTTTACCCTAAAAATACTAAAAAAAAAAAGTTATTTAAAATTAATTTTGGCAAACTGACATTGAAAAGTAAGGGTAAAATCAGAGTAATCCAACTTATTGGACCTAGCTATTTGAAGAGTAGACAAGGGGAAATAACTGACTAAGGTCCCTTATTACACCTGACACATAACTTATGATGTAGTGACATCACAGTACCACATGACTTTATGTGATCAATTCAAACTATGTTCAAGATTGATTTTCTACATAACTTTTTTAACAAGTAAATCTGTGAGCTAATGCTCACTAGTGATACCCTCGCAGTGAAAAATATGACTATCATAATGTAACTTTCATTTAACGAAATCTAAAAATATGCGACAAACAGGAAGTAGATGAGCAAGGAGCATGAAATCGCTTTACACCACATGGGACTATGGGATGAAGCAATATGCAAAGTATTAGGCTGCTGCATGTTATAGTTGCTGAGAAAACTGCGACGGAAATTTTGTAACGGACGCACGAACAAGGGTAAAACAGTATACCCCCCTCTTCTTCGAAGCGGGGGTATAATCATCATCATTTTTATGGGATAGCATCAAGAGTCTGAGCTTTTTGATACTTAATCCATATGTAGAAGGTTAACTGAAAAAAATTCAGTACTTTTTTTTGTTTAATGGCATGCTGAAACAGTAAAAAATCATGGCCTTTAAATAGACTGGGTTAAGAAAAATTGGTCCAATGAACTATGGAGCAATTACATTGTATCACAAAATGTGTGTTCAACAAGTACATGCTAAACTTTTAATTCATGGAAAAATTATAAAACATACAGACATCATTCTGATATATTTATATAATTTATCATTGTATAGATCTTCTTTATTGGAAGAATTAAAGTTATCCTAACTATGTTATATATGTTACAAGCAATTTGTAAATATAGGCAATTTGTAAAATGCCTAAAAACTCAGACATTTTGTAAATTGCCTAGATGAGTCAGACATTTTGTAAATTGCCTAGATGAGTCAGGCATTTTGTAAATTGCCCAAAAATATCTAGGCATTTTACATAATGACTGAAATTTCATGGGCTGTTCTTGCATACCTCAGATGTCATCATGTTCATCTCAAATGCTGTTTCTACAAATGTTGGAGTTTCAAAATGTTCTAAAATAAAAAATACACAAGTGACAGTAATAATGATTTACCTGTCACATAGCAGAATTGTGCTGAAAAGGGAAAGTTTGTGATAAACTAGGGTGAAATCCCTTGAGAGATATAGAAAACTAAGTGCACACACAACAGTTTTCCTTTACAGTGCCATCCTAAATTACATATACACATTTCAATAAATTGGTTTTGTGTTGACATCAATAATTGTTAATTTCAGATGTATTTACACATCAAGATAACCTGGTTAAAAATTCGGTTAATCCTTTATTTGGTAACATATAAAGAATCATACATGAATAGTGTAATAGTTATTAAAGATGGCACTGTATATATTACATAAAGGGGCATTATCCAAAAAAAATTGGTGGAATCACAAAACCCAAATGATTTGTGCTAGGGCACCTGATAACAATACTTCTGAAAGTTTGTGGTTGAAATTCATTGAGAAATATATCAGTTGTGCACTGATAAGTTTTTCTATGTGCATTGTATAATACATAAAGGGACATAACTCGGTAAAAAATTACAATAATGTGAGCCAGGGTATAGTGCAACATTATTAACCTAATTATAATAATTACACACTTCACTTACATTAAATCTTGAGTTTCCTTGTGCATGTATATGGTTATATAAGTGTTTATAACAACCTATGGGACTTTAAATTAACTTTGTGAACATGGCATGTTATTGTTATTTTAGTTCTGGACACATTAATTTTAGAGGAAATATATAAGTCCCAAATATTGTGGCACAGCTTCAAAGTATCAATTCTTATTAAAACAAAATTAATTGTTCAGTACAAGTATTTTGCCGAAAGCTTCTAATATAGCACTATTTACAAAGGAAGACAAAAATAGACAGTTAATACTGAATTTAATATATTCTAGCATAAAGGTCAAGCTCAGGTTAATATTGTCAGACTATACCTGATGATTAACTTCTGTGGAAGTTTGGTTGAAGTCTTCAAGTGTAAGAGAATTTATATATGGAAGAATTTTTCTTATGCTGTGATATGCTGTAGGACAGTATAAATCAATTAAGACTTCACTATTTAGTTCCTTAGTCAGAAATTTATGTGCATACAATAATACAAAGATCAAACCTTAAGTTTTGTTTTTGTTTAATATATAAAATATGTTAGCTTGATTGTGAGACAAGTTCTTAAAACTTATATCATTCAATCTTATGTCTGCTTCGTGGTCCCAAACACTGAGCTAGAAGAATAGATTTTTTGCTCAAGGAAACAATAGGGTTAGGGTTATCCAATAATTACCAGTCCAACGTCCTAACTATTATAGCCCACACTTTTGAGTTATGTTTAAAAATGACATAAAGTAAGATACAATGAAGTCACAAACAAATAAATAAAGACAAGAGACATACTTCTAGAACATTTAGCTCCCTGAGATTTATAATCTTCTATTTGTTTATCTTTACTTTCTATTATCTTTACTAATTCTTGTTGTCTTCTATTTAATTCACACACCATTGCCATCAGAGGTATTGTAAGATGGTCAGTAGCCTAGAATATACAATAAGTTTTCAACTTGTTCAAAGTCAAAGTTTTCTAACATATAATACAAAATACTATTTTGATAAGATAATTTCAAACCCTGCATATATTAAATATCACTCCCTACTACCAATGATCTTAATTATGTAGAGCAGTTGTCAGTCCCAGGCAAAAAGTATGGGCCTAGTAGTTGGTTATCAGCTAAATCAAGAGATTTAGCATTTCCAGGAACTATGAGTAGGTTGACTGACCACCATTAAATGGCCTATACAATGTGTTGCTACGGCGTTAAACTCAACAAAAAAAGTATCAAAATAAAGCTGCTCTTTCACAGAATTATTTGGTTTATTTTCTGTAATTGTGATAGGAAACTCACATCTTTATATTTTATGATGAAACTGACCTATACATTGAGAAATATTTAAGTCACAAAACACACTAAACGTTCTAATCCTTTACTAACAGGGTATGTTTTAAGAATGTAGACCGTTGCTAAACAGTCTAATACCCAGGAACAATAGTTAGGTGACTACAGTGTATGACTGTGGCCCTGAATAGGATACTACATCTACAACAAACCTATGGCGTGTTTGATTTGCAAGATCTGAGTAATTGGAGTACTCCAATCACTGAAAAATTGAATTAAACTTTTCAGATCATACACTCTCGGAGTACTCTGAATCCACCTGCCTTTTAGGAGGTGTAAGCGGAGTATGAGGTAATATTAAAAAGGTGGAAAAGGGAACCATGATTGAAAGCAAAACTGTTGTTTTGTGACCATGGAAGTGTTTGTAAAACATTTTTTTGTGTCAGATTGTCATCACACTTCTGATAAACTACTGTAATCTAACAAATACATCCTATGACCTTTACCATCATTTTGTTGCTCTTCTATAGAATTGGGACATTTGATTTGTTCATGCTCCAAGTGTACACCGGAGTACTCCAAGTAGACTGAATCAAATAAGAACCCCTAATCAAATAAGGTGCAGTATTTCTCTATGTACTTTTATCACAAAATTGAGTTATAACTAGACAGCCATGAAGACAAACCTACATTTGCTTCAGCTGGTAAGTAAAGAGGAGATCATGTATAGTCTGTATCATATATAATTTTCATGTATGTTATCAAATTATTTGTTATGAAGTAGTGCTTAATACAAAAATGAATATCTGAATATAACTGTATCTACATATGCATGCAGCTCTATCGAACATGTAGCACTTTTCAGGTACTTTATATTTTCTATCTGATTTTGTTATATTGATGTACTAAAGTTATATTGCAATATTGTAATGGTGACAAACACCATGTGTTTATGCTGTTAGAAATAAATTCTGTTATGTTGTGTTCTGGTAAAACTAGGGAGTAGAGATAAAACTATAACATTAAAAATAAACAATTTAACAAGACCTACTATACTGGAGTCAGCATGTTCACATTGAAAATTCCATACAAAAGGCATTCCAGCTAATTTTGATTTCAGAGACAATGTGACATCATCTTTGTTTTGTGATAGCTGTAAAAATAACAAAAAACAATATACAATAAAAATTAAGCAAGAGGGTACTGAGGACCCTGAACCTGTCATCTGAGAGGTAGATTCCAAGGGCATATGACACGAAATCTTTTAACACTTTCATACTTAGCAGTACATTGTATGAAAACTGTGACCCCAGGGAGAGGGCCAATTTTGATAAGTCATTGAATTGTGAGGAAAACTTGTTATGTTTAATGTTGTATACTATTACATGCCTATTTTCATTTACGACACCATAATAACAACTTGGTAATTTGGATATTACCTGTCTTAACCGGACAGACTATCTGATAAATATAGAACACAAATACATGAAGACTCACTCTTGAGTGGTCATTTATGTCACTGTTTCAAATTCATTACTTAAGAAGTGAACGGCACCCTACTTGACGTTGAAGCCAGTTTCTGTTATCTTGGTGACATGCTGTGTGCTGGAGGTGGATGTACTCTCGCCATCGCAACAAGGTGTTGTACTGCTTGGGGTAAGTTCAAGAAGCTTCAACCAATCTTGACATCCAAGCACATATCCCTGACAGTATGAGGCAAAGTCTACAACCCCTGTGTCCTTTCTGTGTTACTGTATGGTAGTGAAACCTGAGCCACAACAGATGCTGACCTACAGAGACTATGCAGAAATGACAGAGTGATGATACATTGGATAAGCAGGACCAAGCCCTATGATGAGACTCCCACAGAATTCCTCTGCACCAAACTAGGCTTACTGGATGTTACTAATGCCCTCCGTACAAGAAGGCTAAAATGATATTGCCATGTGATGCGCTCTACCGGATGCATCAACTCTAAAACAAGTCTGAGAATACCATCCTCTGGCAAATGTGGGCGGCCAAAAAGTCCTGAGTGTGTAAAAGCAGGCATGAAGAATAGAAGATGCACAACAGTGATCCTCTAGACAGGGTTACATGGAGAGACGTTAGAAGATCTAGCCAGCTGCTGTCGTCTACCCCAGTCTCTGTGACACCGGCAGCAGATGACAAATAAACTATCAGATTTGATTGATATGAATAAGTGGCCATTTATATCACCATTTCAAATTCATTGGTCGCCCAAAAGAAATTTTTGTCACCACAGGCAATTAGATGATAGGACCTGAAACAATATAAACGGAACTTAAATAACTCTCCACCTTGGAGGAAATAAAGAAATATATGCTTCCATCCATGCACAGGTGGCAACACAAAGTTTGTTACACATTGTTGCTAAAATGCACAAAATACAAATTAAATTTTTTGTACTGTGTACACATATTTTCATTGTGACAGTGAAAGTTTGTTTGTACTGCAAGTGAAATCCAAGTATTTGAATTCTGGATATGGTCTATTTAGATGAGTGTTAAGAGAACCTGAGACAATGTATGGAGCAAGATTAATGTACCGTAACTTACCTTAATGGAAGTGTGTGGATCCTCCTGAGTCTTATCAAGGACACTTTTAATCTGATCTAATATACGAACAGTAGGAGCTTCTATACCTGGATTTAACTCCTGAAATATGTATGACATAAACTATTTGTAAAGTTCACAATGACTTATAACTTTGGCAGTAGAACAATAAATTCACTCACAGAAATTTTATCCTAATCAATTAGCATTGTGAGATTATGAAGCAAACTTATGAATGATAAATTTGGGTCACCAGAAATTGTTCAACAATTCAGCTTTAGTCAACATGTTTTTGACTTGGAATAGTAATTCTGTTAAAATGATTGATGTTTCAAGAGGATCCATTTAGTATAGGTACAAAGATCAAATGTTGTATCAAACATCTCCACCATACATTATTTCCAAGGTCTGTGACATCATATGCAAACAGTAATTTCAATGTACAGGTTCAAACTTCCAACAGCTATCAATCAATTGATATACAACATAATTGATAAATCAAAGGTTCAAGCTGTAAACAGTTCCAAATAACTAAACAATAACAATTTTAAAATGTTTCAAACATGTCAGATTTTAATCTCAATGGGACACAAAAATGTTGAGTCCTGTCTCAGGCACTTCACTTTGGTTCAAAATTTTAGATGGGACCAATGTCCATATTTATTGCATAGTGCCAATGAATTAAGTATGTATTCAAGATTAAGAGTATCTGGTCTGAATTTATTACAAACACAACATATTGTTTCGTAGCTATCAGCAAGGATGGACTCAGATACACCAATCTTTAAGTCTTATTGTCTTCCACTTACAGTGTGGGTACAGAAAATAATTTACTCTTTATTTACTGGTACTGGGCTTTGAGGACATGGACTCCAAGCGATCAACAACCACCTTTTGCACCTCTGAAGGTTTTTAAAAATCAGTGGGACATTGAAGTCAACATTAAATTACCAAAAAAAGATGGAGATGACTTTTCTCAGAATTCTTGGATACCTTGAAAAATTTCTCCTTATCTTGATTATTGGTAAATACTAAATACTAGTGACAACAAAAATATCATGATAAGAGACACATAAACTACTAACTGAAGCCTATAATGGGCCTATATCAGTGTTTTTATCAGAGTTTGGTTAAGATTTAAGTCAAGTGTTTCCTGGAGTTTGTGAGATCTTATCATGCAATTGATGTGTCAAGTCTGAATCATCCCTGACTGGAAAGTGTATTTACAGTAAAAGTTCGCTGGCTCGAACTCGGGGGGCCATGAAAAATGATTTGAGAGAGCCAAGTGTTCGACCAGGCCGAATTTTGTCCAAGTACGACATTATTACTTCCCCTTGTTTCGTAATTGTTTTTAAATTTGTTATCTCCCTTGGTTTAATATATAACCCGAACACATGGTTCATTCATGTGTCATGTATACGTAGTTAGTAATTACTGAAAATTAATTTGCCAACTACATATTTGTTGCGCATTGTTTTTACATTTATGAACATGATTACGATATAGGCGAGTAGTAGTAGATGAATTGATCATTTCTTTAATGTTGTTACATGTAAGTGAGAAAGGTTCGATGTGACCGGGTCCTCCAGTAAGTTTTTTTCCTCCGTAGTATATTCTGTCCTATCATTTTGATCCTTAATTTGGACTTATTTTTTACCGAAATTGCACGAACTTTTTTTATCAGTTTTTATAAATTTAAACTAACATACACGCTGTATATGTGCTAATTAATTTTTTTAGCGAGACCTTACTTACTCGTTTTATCCTTTATTTTTATTCATACCATAACATTTTATAATATGTGCCTGTCTACAAATTGCAGTCAACAAACAATTCTATTGTTAAGCAATTTTTATGCAATATTATGTATACTAATCACAATGTGTTGGGCAAATTAAAATCAATTAACAAATCTATTGTTAAGCGATTTTCACGCCATGTTATTATCACGCGTCACCAACAATGACTACTGTCAAGATTTTACGGTCGATGTGTGAAAATCTATTGTTCGAGAGAGACAATTGTATCTAAGTGTATTTGTAAACCACGGGACCAAAATATTGGTTCTAGAGTTCGACTCAGTCCTGTTCGACCCAACAGAGGTTGACTAATATAGATATAGAAGGGAAATTGATCGGTGCCAGACAATGTGTTCGACTCGGCCAATTAATTCGACCCGGTGGTGTTCGAGTGAATGAACTTATACTGTACTTGGAATTTTTAATCTGAATTTCCCTGTTGACTGGCACATAAGGGAATCACTTAGAACAACTGTTTCAGAGATTTAAAATGCTGCACCTAAAACCTTGCACTAAGCAGTAACTCAAGAACTTTATTTCAACTACACTTGCCCAATTCGTTACATTACATAGTAAAAGACAATATTATCAACTAACTTGAGTTCCATAGGCCTGATATAACTAATTTTTTCTAGCCTGAATGATTTCACTTTTGCTGACCTAACGTTATGTGTTAACAAAAGAGCTGTGCTATATGGGAATTAGGGACAAAGGGGACCATGAAACGAAGCAGACCATGACAAAGCAGACCATACTTTGAGACAAAGCAAACCATATTTTTGGACAAGGCGACCATTTAATCTGGACAAAGAATAAAGTATGATTTTTTTTGGGGGGGGGGGATATTAAGTGTGTGAGTGAATGTTCATGTATTATGTTGATTGTATTAGTAATGTCAATAGTCTATGAAAGATAACTCTACCAAGTTTATTGTAATTGCCATGTATTAGTAACATATGTTTCTCTCCCTCTATCTGTATGTATATATATACTTATATAGATCTATGATTATTAAATGTTGTATCTCCGTACTCATAAGTTGTGTTTTTGTGATCTCCACTTATTATAAGATTGCTTGTGCAATAACGATTCCTGTAAGAAATCAACATGGTGGCAGCGGTGTTCTCATCTTAGATGAACAATAGACATTGATGAATTCGCTAGACAAGCGAAAATCAAGGACTATTAATTAAGAATCCACGAGTGAGATCGCGAAAACGTATAACGAACCTGTTAGTTTCGTGTTGGATTATTTTTTAAGAATTTTTAAACTCTCAAAATCCAACGTATTTTGAAATTTAGAATACTAATTTCTGGAATTTAATTATGGCTGAATCCATGTTAAAACCGCCAACTATTTTGGACATAACTGACGGTAATGTTGCTGAAAATTACCGCAAGTGGAAGAGACAAATGGAAGTTTACTTGGCTGCAAGTGGAGCTAGTGAAAAATCTGACAAAGTTCAGACTAGTATAATACTTCATTGTGCAGGGCCAAAGGTAATAGAAGTGTACGATCAGTTTGGTTGGACAGATCCAGCTGACAAGGACAAACCAACTAAAGTGCTTGATGCTATAGAAAGCTACTGTAATCCTAGAGTTAGTGAGGTGCTTGAGTCGCACAGGTTTTGGACTGTCAAAATAGACATGTTTACATCGTTTGAACATTTCTTAACAGAACTGCGCAAAAGAGCAGACAATTGTAATTTTACTGACAAAGACAGAATGTTAAGGGACAAAATAGTGTTCAGTTCAAGCGGTAAATTACAAGAACTACTACTTAGAGAAGAGAAACTCACTCTTGATAAATGCTTGCATATATGTAGAGCATATGAACAGTCAAACAAACATGTCAAGGAAATGCAACAAAATGACAGTCCTGTATATAAGTTAAACAAGAATTCAGGTGCTAAACCGAAAGGTGCTAAACCTAAGAAAACAAAATGTAAATTCTGCGGATATTCGCATGAACTTGTAAAAGAGAAATGCCCTGCTTGGGGTAAAAAGTGCAGTTTGTGTAGTGGCCGCAACCATTTTAAAGCATGCTGCAAGAAAGTTCATGCAGTAGAAGAAGAAGAATCTGGCTCAGAAGATGAAGTTTGGCTTCAATGTGTTAAAGGTGGTATACATTCAAGAGCCACTGCAAAAATGCTAGTGAATAATTGTGACGTCAGATTCCAGATAGACACTGGGGCTGAAATTAACACAATTCAAAGTAAATTTGTGCGGAAGACACAAAGAGTGAAAAAGTTTACAAAACTCAAAATGTACAATAAATCTACGTGTACATCACTAGGAGAAGCAAATTTAGAAATAACAAACCCACTGACACAAGAAAAATTCAAAGTTAATTTTGTTATTGTACCTAATGAACTTGACTGTCTGCTAGGTTTACAAACGGTGCAGAGATTAAATTTAGTTACAATTCACGCTGAGAACTTTATCGGTAAAGTTGAGACCGATTTAGGTGACCTAGGTGAAGTAAATCTACAGGTGGACCCTGAAAAGGCCCCTCGAGCTTTGCCAAGTAGGAAGATACCACATGCTATCAAAGACAGCGTGAAAGAAGAAATTGACAATCTTGTGAAAAGAGGGATACTTACTGAAGTAAGCGAGCCGACTAAATGGGTGAGTCAGATGGCTGTTGTGAAGAAACCGAATGGTAAATTGAGAATTTGCATCGACCCGCAACCACTTAATGAAGCTTTAATGCGGGAACATTACCGACTACCAGTATTTGATGATATTCTTCCTGAGTTGAAAGATGCAAAACTGTTTACTAAACTAGATGTCAAGGAAGCTTATTGGCATGTTAAGTTGGACGAAAAGTCAAGTTTTCTTACTACAATGATCACGCCATTTGGTCGCTATCGATGGCTCAGACTACCTTTTGGACTGAAAGTTTCAAGTGAAATATTTCAAAGAAAGCTACATGAAGCTCTGAATGGTCTTGACGGTATTTTTACCATAGCTGATGACATTATAGTTGCTGGTTGCGGTGAAACTGACGAATCTGCCAAGAAAGACAACCAAGAAAAACTAGACAAACTGTACCAAAGATGTCATGAGCGTCACATTGTACTCAACGATAGTAAGAAAGTGGTAGGAAAAGAGATAAATTTCCATGGACACAAAATCACAGACAAAGGCATCCTGCCAGATGAAAACAAAATCAAGGCTGTACTTGAAATGAAAACTCCCGAAAATGTCAGTGATATTAAACGTCTGTGTGGATTAGTCCAATACATGGCGAAATTCTTGCCACACTTAGCCGACACTCTAGAGCCACTTAGAAATCTGACACGGAAAAATGTTCCATGGAACTGGGATACTGACTGTGAAAAAGCATTTGACAATGTTAAAAAAATGTTAACTCAAGCTCCTATATTAGCCTATTACAATCCGGACAAAGATCTTGTTGTTCAGGTGGATAGCAGCCGAGATGGTCTTGGAGCAGTACTTCTTCAAGATGGAAAACCACTCGAATTTGCATCTAGATCTCTAAAACCAGCTGAAAGAAACTGGGCTCAAATTGAGAAAGAAGCTCTATCAGTTCTGTATGGTCTGGAACGTTTTGATCAATACACCTACGGACGTAAGGTTATTATCCAAAATGACCACAAACCGCTGGAAACAATTCTGAAGAAACCATTAAGCCAAGCTCCGAAACGGTTACAGGATATTATACAGAAGCTGTATAGATATGACATTGAGTTCGAGTATGTTAAAGGCTCTGACCTAATAATAGCGGATACGCTAAGCCGAGCTTTCAACACAGATGATCAGGGCGAGCTGACGAGAACAAGGGTTCTTCAAGTGGACAGTTTGCAAACTATGCCAGATGCTCGAATCGAAGAAATAAGGGCTGAAACTGCCAAAGATTCAACATTACAGTTACTGATAGAAGTGATACAGAATGGATGGCCTGAGAATAGAAATAATCTATCTAGCGAGTTGAAACCCTACTTTTCAATGAGTGACACTCTAAGCCAGCAAGACGGAGTGATATTGAAAGGTGAAGCGGTATTAGTACCCAGGTCACTGAGAGAAAGCATGAAAAAACGCCTACACAGTGCTCATCTGGGGTACGATAGTATGATGCGTAGAGCCCGTGGTGTGCTGTTCTGGATTGGAATGGCAAAAGATATAAAACAAATAGCTGAGAACTGTGAATTATGCATGGAAATGAAACCACACAACCAATCTGAACCTTTAAAACAACACGATGACGGCGATTTTCCATGGGAAAAGATTGGACTTGATCTGTTTGAAATTCAAGGTAGACAATATCTGCTGTCTATAGACTATTTTTCAAACTTCATTGAAGTTGATTTCTTGTCTACTACGACTTCTCAGCAAGTGATTGACAAACTGAAAAAACAATTTGCTCGTTTCGGTATTCCTAATAGAATAGTTAGTGACGGGGGACCACAATTCACCTCCCAAGAATTTCAGTGCTTTGTGAAAAACTGGGGCATTCAGCATCATGTAACATCTCCTCACCACTCAAGGTCCAATGGGAAAGCTGAAGCTGGAGTGAAAATCATGAAAACCATGATGAAGAAATGTCTGAAAGACAAAACTGACCAAAATGAAGCTTTGCTGGAGTTGAGAAACACTCCCAGACAAGACACTGGTTTAAGTCCAGCTGAAATGTTTTTTGGTAGACATACACGTACCATGATACCAACTAGGCAGCACAAGTTTGAAATAAACGGAAAGCGCAAATCTCGCAAAGAAACTGTTAAAAAGCACTATGACAAGCACGCGAAAAAACTACCTGAAGTTCAGGAGAACCAAAATGTGTATTTCAAACGACACATGAACCAACCATGGCAAAAAGGGAAAGTGAAAGTTGCTAACAATCCCAATTTCACTATAACTTCTACGGACGATGTTGCGTACAACAGAAATCGGGAACACATAAGACCAACTTCAATTCCAGTGTTCATTCGAGACCAGTCACCAGGACCAGTGAGACATGATCAAGATCGTGACGAGCGTAAAGAGCCACAAAACGCCGAAAACTCGAATTCCGAAGTCACAAGTTCGAATCCCGAGCCAACACGTGTCATGAGACCACGTCGGGAGACCAAAGCTCCTACTTATCTGAAAGATTATGTGAGATATTAAATATGTGCTGTGATGGGCATAATAATTCCCATACATGATATCTTGTGCTAACTGATTGGGGCATAATAATCCCCTAAGTGTATATAGTGTAAATTCGTGAACCTTTTCTTAAGATTTATATTTTATCTTTTGTTTTTCTCTGGATATTATTCCTTTCTAGTGTTCCAATCAATTTGACTGGTGGAGTAGACTAGAATTTGTACAACCAGCGTAATAACTGATAGTTTTGCATTATTTGTATGTGAATGAAACTATGTAATTTGATATCGTGGTTTATTGTAATATTCTGACTCTAAAGTTTTCATTAAAACCAATGTTTTAGACTCATGTACAAATTCAGAACGGATGTATTTGTTTATTATAAATTTTCATGACTATACAACTAGAAACTTTGTGTTGATTTGACATTTACACCAGTATTTGATATTTAGAGATATATGACATTTAAAACATTTCCCTGTAAAATATTCGGTAACTTGATCTGTTTTAATTATATCATAGCCGCAGTGTTTCTGGATCAAAGTTTTTTTTTAAATGTTTAGTGAATGTTATCTGTAAAACAAATTTCACTGACTACTCTAAAACTTAACTGTTTTAAATATGATTTGATTTTGTTTTGTTTGAGAAGAAAGGATGTTGATTGTATTAGTAATGTCAATAGTCTATGAAAGATAACTCTACCAAGTTTATTGTAATTGCCATGTATTAGTAACATATGTTTCTCTCCCTCTATCTGTATGTATATATATACTTATATAGATCTATGATTATTAAATGTTGTATCTCCGTACTCATAAGTTGTGTTTTTGTGATCTCCACTTATTATAAGATTGCTTGTGCAATAACGATTCCTGTAAGAAATCAACATATTAGTACAATGTATAAATAAATTGTGCTTCAACTGTAATGATATTATTGTGATTCACTGATTGCTCTTGCTTGTCAGCTAATGGAGAGTTATTTGTTGCTGTTTTGTAACAAGTCTGCACATCAAATAACATGTTTATCACAGTCATTACATTTGCATTTTGTTTGTAAGATATTATTGTGGGATAGACAAAAATAACCCAACATGCTTTTCCAGTGAATGTTTTAATTAATATTTTCTGGCTGTTTCAATGCAGATTTGAGCCTTACTAGTTTAGACAGTAAAACTTGTGCGATGATTTGCGAGTTAAAATAAAAGTTACTCGCAATTTTCAAAATCCACTCGCATTTTGCGAGTATGCGAGCTTAAATTCGAGCCCTGATCATGGTCATCTTTGTCTCAAGGTCCGCTTTGTTTGACACCCTCTAATATGGGTCCCATCTGGGCTTACAAGTGTGCTTGGTGGGCTTTTGGAGATAGTCCTAAATATAAGACCCTACGTAACTTTTTTATCATTTTGACATTTCTCTGTTACGTAGGGTCTTAACGGATAGCTTCAAAAACGCATAGCAAAAATTTTAGTGTACAGACATCGAATCAGGTCTGAACGTTCTACTCGTTTTAATTCGAAAAAATTGCAATAAAACGATACACCAATAGAAAGATAAACGAAAAATACACATGATGAAAGTAAAATAATTTCAAATGCTAACCT
This sequence comes from Mactra quadrangularis, assembly GCA_025267735.1. Lineage (NCBI taxonomy): Eukaryota > Metazoa > Mollusca > Bivalvia > Venerida > Mactridae > Mactra > Mactra quadrangularis. Next base: position 29,371,807 of record CM046299.1, on the reverse strand, counting down.
TAGACAGTCGAAAAATCCATTTAAAATCCTTTATTAACGAGTACTTTCAGTTTGTCACAATAATCGTGCAATAATAGCCAAAGCAATCCGAATTTAAATTTGGTCACGCCATTTGTAAGAAATGATTTTGAACGAATATATTAGGTACAGTATAAAAGCCAGTATCCGGACCGTTCCGTGCATACTTGTGACTGTTGACAGTAAGAACGACTACTCTTGAGAGATTAAAATTCGTTTAAGTAAACTGTAAGCGATTCGAAACTTTATTTACCGACACGAATTCAGTTCAAAATGGAGGCAAGCGGCGACAATCCTGGATAGCAGGAAAAGTAATTGGTGTTTTCATATGGGAAAAAACTGATTTTTATCTTTTGCTTTATGGAAAGAATAAAAGTAAACTTTTATCTATCGATTGGTGCTAATTTGACCCACATTCATTTACTTTTTGAAAAAAATATTTTGCTATGCGTTTTTGAAGCAATCCGTTAAGACCCTGCATAACAGAAGAACGTCCGTATGATAAAATAGTTATGAAGGGTCTTATATTTAGGACTATTTTGGAGAGTACCACGTGTTAAACTAATCATCTTATGCAATGACAGCAAAACAGACACCATCCTATTATTGACTATTCTCAGCATAGTTTAAACAATATTGAATTCGGGATTTACAAACCTTGATTCTTTTCATTAAGGCTCTATCAGACAATTCCTCTTTCCAAAAGTTTGTGAAATCAGTCAATAAGACACCATAGCTGTCAGTGGAAAACTGATATTTTAGAAGATATGTTACATCATTTATGCGGATTGGTTGCCATGGAAATGCTTCCAAACCAGGTTTCCACTTCCTTCTCCATTCAACCTCGCTTGTCATGCTATGTTATACGAATTAATTGTTTATTTTACTAGGAAATAAATTCTTCAATTGTTGACAGTTTTGCTAAAGCTATTCTCATTGGTTGATAAAATTGAGGACGTGCACCTGTTACCGTTAAAACGCGACCCTATTCATTAAAATATGCGGTCATTTCTGACTATGAATGATCCTCACAGCGGTTACTTCCCCTTATTAAAGAGAAACGCGCGACGTTTAAGTATACAGTGAACTCGACAGTTCCGGGTCAGTAACGAAACAAACGATGCGTGTCTCTTCAAAACGAAAGTTGTGGGAATCAAACCTGCATAAATTAATTAACAAATACTTCCACCTTACTATGCTATAATAAATTAATAGTGTTTATTTGCTTGTAATTTTCTACAATTTTCGAAATTGCATGTTGCAATCTCGATAGTTACGGGTCACGCTTGCCAATTCCGGGTCACGTGACAGATGCTTGTCTCTTCAATCCAGAGTGGTCTCAACATGGTTAAAATCAATAAAACAGCCGACTTTTTATCAATCAAGACTTTATCTCATATTTTCTTCCAAGTTAAACAAAAATTAAGCTCGTAAATGAAAGATCTAATCATGTCACTCGCAATTACCTATTGCAAATAAAAACAAGTACCATAAATACAATTAGTTGCGTGTAAAAAGTAAAACTCAAAATATCAAACAATAATTGTATTTAATTGACAAATATCTTACATATGGGATAAAATCATGTATAAAATCAATTTTAAATGTTAAAAAATACTTTTTAATTAAAATTAATGATTGTTTATAATACGGGTTAAGTTTTTGACCCGAAATTGTCACGTGCTTACCAGGTCAAATTGTTTGCATAATTGTCAAACAGTAATTAGATGAAACAAATCTATGAGTTAAATCGTGTTCATCGAAAAAATTCCAGCAAAAGCAATAAGTACTTATCTTATCTAAATTGTGGATATAAATCGCTGCTTTTTCGAACGCATGGACGAAACGTTCACGTACTTTCGCATTGGTTGGAAAAGACGCTGTCTAGTGTTTCATGACTATGACTTCCGGTAGAGAAAGGTTAACATGGAAAGTTTGTGTAACAGTAGCTAAGTGGTTAGTGTACATGACTTAAATATCATATCATCAAAATATTGCATTATTAAGGAATCATCTGTACTATTATAGAAAAGTGACCCCTAATACATACATGTGCACTACCTTATACATGAATATAATATATTGAAAGTATAGTTATATAACTCGTACACGGTAATGTATGCGGGACCGATTTTTAATTGTGTTTGATGACAAAATATTATATATACGTGAGTATTTAACGAGTACTCTGGTGCCAGTGGTACGTACAGTGCTGAGTCTTCATATCTTAAACATCATCAAGATGGTATAGATATATCATACAAATAGGAGAGGATAGGCTTGTCAAAAGAAGATAACAGAACGCGAGTAGTGTCTCTTAAATGTTTCTAAGGATCTTAATTGTAAGAAACCCAGCCCACTTTGCTGTTGAAAATCGGCCAAAGTCTTGTGGAAATTTCATTATCTGAACCATATCTTACTCCATCAACCAGTTGTATTAAGAGACCATCAGCCCAACTGCAATTTAGGCAATACGTACGTACTATACATCTACTTCATGCAGAAGCCTCCCGTCTAGCTCAGTTGGTAGCACGCAAGTCTACTGATCGAGGGGTCGTGGGTTCGATTCCGGGTGGGCATACTTTCGTGGAGCTTGGTCATGATTTTTTACGGCCATTTCCCCCCTTACCAATGATTTTTAATTATGTAGGGCAGTTGTCACTGACAGAAGTAAATAAGTAAAAATTAATTAGCTTAAATTAGTAGTTGGTTAACAGCTAAATCCAGAGATTTAGCCTTTCCAGTAGGAGTGAGTAGGTTGACTGACCGCCGTTATTTGACCTATACAATGTGTTGCTACGGCGTTAAACACAACAAACAAACAAACAAATTCTACTAGAAGAACAACTTCTTTACAAGGACTATCGATGCTTGAACAGCTTACCATTCGCCGTCACTGAGACTTCGGATGGTACAATCATTTGAGGGAAACTTTTATAAGCTTTAGAAATCACAAGATATCAAATATGTTTATTGAGCTTAATTTGTGACATCTATTACACCCAATCAGTACTCAACAAAAATAACTAAAACTGGATCTTAAGGTCAAATAAAACTGTTGTGTTTTTTTTTTCAGGAGAGAATTTTATCCATCCAAAACCCGGTTTTTAGGTTTAAAGTCATTTTTCGCCTAAACTTTTGCAACGAAAGGTGTAACTTTTGTGTATGTCTGGTAAAGCTTTTCTTTTTTGGAACGATGTCTAAACATCGTCCCAATGGGTAACAAGAAAGTATAAGATGACTTTTTTCACGCTTCAACAATTTTCAACATAGACAAAAGGCGTAGTTCAAGCGTGACACTCATTAACATCTCATTATAATAAAAAACTACACCGCTTGTGTTGTCGGTCGTTAAAGTCATTCACAAATGAATATTGTCTAGCTTAGCCTAACACCAGATGGCGCTATAAAACTCGCCTTCTCGCTCTATCATAGACTCCATCTTCAATACCTTAATGTCTAGGACGGAGCTTGTCAATTCAAAGATTAAACAAATTGCGGAAAGCGTTTAAATTTTATACATTCGAGAATGTGTTTAACATTACGATAGAGGAACGCAAAAGTGTAAAACCATGATGTTTATATTAAGCATTAATTCGGATAAACAAAAACGTTGTCCAAGTTTCTCCACGATTAATATGAGCGACTCACTAACTAACTAACGCTGTATGCGAAAGTAAACAACTTGCATGCCCATGCAGAGTGAAACTCCGCCCACCAAAAATATTCAATCGAGTAAATACTGGTCGCGTACTCGTATCGTTTGGTAACTCTAATATAGTTTCTATGTGCCACGCTATTCCATATTATAGATAAGATACTTTATTCAACAAACATGACGCCCAACAGTTAACAAGTTATGCAAGTATTACAACATAAATACAATACAGAAGTAAATTTATATATGGTACGAACATGAGGAAAGTGCAACACACAATGTAGCAATGATCAGATAAAGAAGAATATTGAAACATATTTAAACATATACAACACTGTCTCGTAATTTAAAACTTTTGTAAATATAAACAGCTAAGTTTTGAATAGTATTAGAATCGATAGATGTAAAAAGTAATAATATACATGTATATTATATAAACTTTAATCAGTCAGTAATCTCAGCTCATGTAGAGTCTATTTATTAATTCTTTGCAGCAATTAAAATTAATTTTACATGTGTAGTTTTTCGTTTGGTGACTAATTAACACTTCTTTGCAGTTTTGAACGGAAATTGATAAAACCAATTTAAGATGTATATCAGCATTTTTTCAAACTTTATGGTATTTGATTGCAATGACATAATCATAGTGTCTATTTAACATGCGCATACTCATTCATTTTCAATAAGCGGGTACATTTTGGAGGTATGAAAGACAGGAAAATCAGTGCTCTAGAATTCTTTATTTAGCATTTTAATCGAAGAATATAACCTGTAAACTACAACTTTCTGAAATATTTTGATCATAACATCAGTAATTTTTGTCATATGCTTATTTGAAGTACGGCTGTCAGGGGCACAAATTTTGCCATGAAATGTTCGTTATGCTAACTTTCAATGGTCGCTTACCATAAATCGTTGGTATATTACACATTTAAGAATTTTCCCTAATATAAACAAAGTGTCAATCTTCAAAAAATTAAGAAAGATATTCGTACTGACTAATAATATTCAATTGCCATATGCTAGATCAAACTCAGTACAATCTGGTTCAAAGAAAATTGTAATCGATATGAGTATAATAAATCATAATTTTATGTCTGGATATTCCACGTTTATAATTCCATTTAAATATTACACTGGAACCTTAAAAAGATAGTGTGTGATTGAAGAATTACTCTTATATGGGATTTTTCACAATATTTTTTTCAAAAATGCTACCAAAATGTCGCCGATATGTTCGTTACCAAAAGTATGTAATTTGTTTTCTCAATCTTTCTATATATAGGTTCACATTGCTTTTGCTCTGTTTAAGCCATCGACGATTTATATTTCTGAATTCTTGCCCTTGATTTCACAAGGAAAGAAAAAATCAACATGAAATGTCCGTTACTAATCTTGACATGTTCGTTACTAATCATTCATTGGTGTATCACTGCAAATAGAATACTGCCATGAATAGGATTTGTACTGTTAAGACGTGTAATTATTTCCCTTTTAGTTTTACTCTCCGATACATTTTTCTGAAACTGACTAAAGACAGAATGAGACAATTTAATTGGTTGGGCTTACAAAATATAAAACGAAATGAAGGTGTCGTATAATAAATACGATTTCAAAAGAAACCAGGCTTAAGCTAACTTTAGATATTGGTAAAAAGTGAAAATAAGGAAGGAATTATATAATTAAATTGAAGAAACAACTTAATTTTATGTTAGACTGGTACGGTGAATCGTTAATGCTGCTGACATGTTCGTTACATTGTCGTAACGAACATGTCATACTTTTGTCATGGCTTATATTTTGAACCTATACTATGCATCCAATAAAACATACTATATATTCAAATTTCACTCCAATATCAAATGATTTAGCAAACGAACTATGAGAAAATCAATTTAAGCAAATTTGTGGCGTAAAGAAAATAACCTTACTGCCGTATTGCGAGATCTCCTTTTAATTTCTATAAAGAGGCAGTTGACCTTCTCTGTAAGCTTTATTGGGAGTGATATCGTTAAGTTTAATGAAATCATGTACAAAGAGATTTAAAAACTGAACTTAAACCGCCAAAAGCACGCAGTATGTAAATTTCAGTCACGAACATGTCAGTAACGGACACTTCAAATTAGGAGCTTTTACTTGATTATCCTTCAGTAATTTCAAAAGAATATTAAGTTAACGTGTCATTTTGAGATAATACGCAGCATTACTCATTTCAAGGTAAGTTAATGTCTTTCTTATAGTATGGTATTTTAGAAACTTAAGGTAACGAACATGTCAATTAAAAGTCAATTTAGGGTGAGTAATAACTTTAAACTTGTATATTGTCTAAAATACTTAAATTCTTAACAAGAATAGAAGCATAATGTAATATTATAAGACTAACGTCTATGAAAATAACCAAACCGATACAATTTGATGTATTATTCTTTGAAATGCTGCCATGTAAAAACTTAGTAACGTACATTTCCGGAAAATTTGATTTCTAAAAACCAGACTTTTAATGAGGTTGAAAGTCAATTAACATTAGAAAGTTGTTGGGAAATACATTTGGCTTATGACTATAAGCTTTCAGTTACTAAATAACCTTAACAAAATTGAACTAAATTGCTTTGTTTAATTTCTACACATGTTTAAAGACACAGCGTATTGATCGGCGACAGTAACGAACATGTCAAAAATCAACTTTATTCATTGAAATTTTCGCAAATTTGATGAGATAATACTTATTATAAACCATGCAGTTGAAGGTCTACTGCTATAGCTTATTTTAGGTTGATTATCCAAACTTTATATCGTAAGGGACAGAGAGAATAGACCGGCGACACCACTTGCACCCGCTTATTGAAAATGAATGACTGAATTACGATATCTAAATTAAAGTAGGGTGCTTATTCATTGATGCTACGTCTACTTAACTTTGAAGGAACATTACTATAGATTTATTTTATAGAAGTTATGCCTCTTTTATATTTATATGAATTGGTTATTATTCTTTGACTGATTTATTGTGTTTGACAAGTAAGATAAACCTTGCCATGAGCAAAACACTCGAAAAGTCTAGTGCTGTCCTTGGACTGCTCTTGTTAAATTCTATTAATTGATACTTAATACATTATTTTATAGATAATATTGTTGCACAAGTTTGATATTTTAATATAATTATATTCATTATTTAATAAATAAGTTCAGGACATCGTTCATCCAGCACTCCAGTGTTTTGATCTATTATAATGTCAATTTGCAACCCTTGAAACCGTATACTTTTCAAGAATTCGCCGTTTTACTCCACTAAACATAAAAACTAAAGCTAAATCGGGCGATGTTGCTTTGTATTTAGCGCTAAATCGGGGAGTAGTTGCACAATTTGCCTGTGAATCAGGGTGGTCTTGATACGGAATTATACCCTCTTTTTGGCACAGCTGTCTAAGCAAACATTTGACTTATGTTTTACCAATGCAATTTGCTCTACAATACGTGTTTGTCAAATAATATTACCTTCCGGTATTGAAAAATGGATAAAAAATATGATACAATCGGTTGTCCCGAAATAAAGGGCCGACTTGATTTGCCCGGGCGGCTTACGAACCGGCGTAAGCCGATAGCCGATCGGCTCGCCCCGGTGTGACATATGAATCAAGCGATCCGGCTAACTAATTACTGTTGCAGACGGTCGCATTTCAAGCAGTGTGCGTAAATAAACCCATATCAGTAGTTAAAATTTTAAATTCGTGTCTGGCGAGTAAAGTGTACTTGTAATATAACTCTTACATAAATGACGCGTAAGAGAGGTTTATTGAACACATCAATTAGTATTTGTCCATAATCGTAGTAAATTTTTATAATAATGGTTTCTCCTGTATCTATTTATAGCCATATTTGTCACACGCTCGCCGCTAGCCGCTCTAACCAAACCGGCACATTCGGCGTGCGCCGGTTGTTGACCCGGCTCAATTTCGGAGCAAATAAAGCGAATCGCCGGTAACCGTTTCTGAATCGGCGTACGCCGGTTTAAGCCGCCCGGGCAAATCAAGTCGGCCTAACGTCTAGTGTACAGTAAAATGTTTAGTACGCGGTCTCATATTTTCAATATGCGGGTCCCGAAAAAAACGTTACGTATACTGTTCTATATTTTTGATATGCGGGTCCCGAAAAAGTTAACGGTCCCAAATTTTTCGTCATTTGATTTACTATTAGCTTTTCGTACTAAAAACGTACAAAATATCACCAAGTACTCATATTATTCGTATTTCGAATGATGGAAAGCTGATTAAAAAAAGTTAGAACATTATTCTTCCTCAGCAAATACTTCATGCGACGATAGTGCAATCTCTAAATCTAATTATTGTAATAATGACAACGAACGTCAGTTAGATGTGTCGAACCAAGCTGAAGATTCACAAGAGATCTCTAATTTAGTGCCGAGGTTATCGACAGTCTTAATGTACACAGTCATTTAGATATTTATGTGATCAGTGTCGTTTGATGGCAGAAAAAAGTTCCATATGGACGATATATGTTATTCAAATGTATATTTTTGGACATAGTAGAATGGGTTCATATGAAAGTTGATCACAAATGAAATATGAAAATATACATACCATGTACACCAGATAAGCCTTTATGTTACTATCTTGGTATATCCCAAGCATAAATTACGCATTTTAGACATCGCCATTTTTGTAGACATTTTTACTGGTGTATAGCTTTAAAGGGAGGTAAATCTATGTATGCGTTTTTGTTGGGTTTAACTCCGTAGCAACAAATTGTATAGGTAATATAACGGCGGCCTGTCAACCTACTCATTCCTCCTGGAAAGGCTAAATCTTTAAATATAGCTGTTAACCAACTATTAAGCGCATACTTTCGTGAGTAAATAACAACTGCCCTACATAATTAAAAAAACATTGGTAAGAGGGAGAATGGCTGTAGAAATAATTTCATGACCAAGCTCCACGAAAGTATCCCCCGCCCGGAAATCAAATCCACGACCCCTCGATCAGTAGACTTGCGTGCTACCAACTGAGCTAGCCGGACTGCTGAGTTAATAATGTGTAGGGTCAACAAGTTGTCCTTATGAAATATCATGGAAAAATCTCATGTGGTTTTATTACTACAATGTAGTTAAAAATGCAGGGGTGTTCTTTCAGCCATTAAAAGCATTTAATTCTAAGTAGCTTCCTCGTTAGTTGTTTTTTTTTTGTTTGATTAGAACAAAGCTGATTTCAATGATTATTAATAATTTGGCAATTAAGATGGCTTTTATCAAAGCAAGAGTAAACTATATAAAGATCGGATAGTCTGGTAATCACTGTACTCTTAAGAGTACAACATACTTACCTATAACAATATGTATTATTCTTCTCGTCCGATGACTTCTATATATAACTGAATACAATATTAAGTTTGTCTTTTCTTGTGGAATATAAACTGTCAATTAGAAGATATATATCCGTAAGCAATGTATCACAAAAGCAACAGCTCCCCGATTTAGCGCTAAATACACCACAACTTCGCCCGATTTAGCTTCAGTTTTATGTACAGTGGAGTAAAACGACGACTTCTTGAAATGTATACAGTTTCAAGGGTTGCAAACTAACATTATAGTAAAAAAGGGACAGCTCTACCAGACAAAGACAAAAGTTACATATTTCGTTGGCAAAATTTGAGTGAAAAATGACTTTAAACTTTTAGAAAAATGGGTTTTAGATGGTTCGTCTGTCTTTTACTCGCGTTTCCTCTCTTATTTTTTAACTTTTAGAAAATATAAAGTAAAGTGCTGGATTGCCAAGCCCAGCCCGACAGATCGGTGCTACTATTATAGCATGAAAATAAATATACATTGTATAAATAACAAGTATTAGCATTTCCAAAAAATGCTTGAAATCGTCTGTTAGCCATGTATGACATCTCCTTTAGTATAGCATTCAAGAAATATATATATATGTGTCAGAGTTTAACAATTTCGTCCTGTTCCGACCGAGCGCGTACAAACGCATTTTTATGGTAGACTTTACAATTCACCTGTCCATTTGGCAAGAAACTATATTTATTGATAAGCAAACCAGATTATTCTATTCAAGAACATGTTCTGTCCCATTTTCCGACGGCTTATCGAACGTAGATTATATTTATTTACAGGAAAATATTGACGCAAAGCATCAAAGAGCCCAAACTATTAATAACACGAAAGTACTGCTTCAGCCTGTGATCTCTTCAAGTGAGGCATTAAAGTTCTTAAAAAAGGTTTATTAACCGCTAATTAAACCAATTATGTTTGATAATTTAATATATAAATGTACAATATATAAAAGGATCATTATCAGTGATTGTGTGATAATCCTTCTTTGTTTATAGTGTCAGTGTCTTCGTCAGTGGTTTAGACTGCGACTTTCTATAAATAGACCGCAAAGGCCGTCGAGTGTACATCTTTAGTTTAAACCACAGTTTAGAAGAGGAAATATAACTTTCTTGGAGAAACTCCTTTTAAAGATAATTTATATATGCTAAACAAAATGAATAAAATGTTTACAGAAAAACGGCACGTATTACACTTTATTAAAAATTTACAAATTTGAAGCTTGGTACATTTTGTATTTAGCCATGTCTCTGATCCGGCTGTATGATGTCAAAGTAGACGTTCGTGTTTTAGTCTATGGTTATTTTTAAGAAAATAAACTCACCCGGAAGTATGGAAGATGGGTTTGCTTTTTTCAACAAATGTGTTTTTTTTCAAGAAATGAACATGTTACAATTAGTTATGCATGTTTTTTGGTTTTATATTGCAACTTCCTTGAATCTGGTACGCGTTCATATATTGATAATGATATTTTCTTGTAATACAAACAGGTAACTGGATAATATACGCCGATAATAGACGAGTCCATGCCTGCACCCCTATTTTGACTGCTTGACGTCATTTTTTTCATCACATGACCTCAAATGCATCGTTCTGACTGGCTTATGGCAACCGATGTCGACACAAAAATGCTCAAATCTTGATAATTGTACTTATCGTCGGTACAGGACCGACGATAATGATAAACGAAATACTTACACTGATTGTGATTTTAAAAAATGTACCGTATTGGATATCGCCCGAATTAGCGTCGCGCACCCGATATAGCGGGTTATCCGGTGTGTTTATTATCTTTTTCAAGATGAAGTCGATAGGCTACTGTCCAAGATACCTTTCTCCGATTTAACTTCAGCAGCGTGTTCAGTTACCCCGAACGTTCTGAAATGTTCCGTAACGTTAGGTTCAAGACAACTCAACCCAAAGACAACTCAACCCGAGAAAACTCAATACCTCACTAACGGTTTGAGTTGTCCAAACTATGGTTGAGTTATCCATGGGTTGAGTTGTCTACGGATTGAGTTGTCCCGTATCCGTAACGTTCGCTAACAGCCGTTACTGAACACGCTACTGGACTGTTACACAGTCAATCAAATTATATAACCGACATACGACTCCCGTAAAATCTTTATGTACAAGACTCAGGCAGACAACATTCAGGCAGATCCCGCCCACCCTATAGCTCCACCATAACTCCGCCCACTCGTTTATATACAGTGCTTGAATGAATAAATTAGGCAGATCCAATAGCTCCACCCTATATATGTTCTTTCTATAGTATATTATGTTTTAGCGCGTTCGGCAGCCAGGTATCCTTGACATTACACCCAGGTGGTCGCGTTGTCACTAATTTTTTATCCATATGGCTTCTCGAATCAGACGCACTGCACGACTAGCACCATATAGTTATTCTAGAACAATGAACTGGAGATCGCCCTCGTGGTGATTACGTTCGAAATGGACAGTTATCAGCTTGTCAGTGCGGAGTCTTACATCACGGAAGTGTTCTGCCATTCTGTCGCGGAATTGTCTTTCAGTTTCACCAACGTATGTCATTATATTGCATTTATTGCAGCTTATTGTGTAGACTACGTTGCGTAATCTACAATAGACATTGTTTCTGGTTGAGTGGTGTTTCGTGTCTATGATGGCATTAGTCGATAGCTTGTCGCAAAACGTACATTCACTGTTGCATAATTGGGACAACGGTTTTGTAATACGATTGGTCTTACCGTGGACTAGGGTGTCCCCGAGATTACTGTCCCTGCGATATGCAACCAGCGGTGCCTCTGTGAAGATCTGGGGCCGTATTCCCATCCTTACTTAAGTTTTTATTTAAGTATTTCCTCATCCTCAACATTTTCTCCTTAGCTAAGGAAAAAGTCTTCCTCAACCTTAAGTGGTATTCTCAAAGTCACTTAAGGAAAAACTTACGAATGGATAAGGTTGATTTTTTCCTCAACCTTAAGTAAATCTCAATGGAATTTCTAGTCTATAAATAGAAACGGAATGTCGCGTGGAGGTATTTCACGAAGCTAAAAATAGTAACTTGGCATAAGAGCTAGTGTAATTACCGTCCGCAGCACATCGTTGTAGTCTACAATAATGGCATCAGACACGAATAACACTAAAGTGTACAATTTCTCAGCAAACACTGCTTATTGATGTGAGAACCTATGTCCAATTTGGTATTCTTAGATAAATATCATTATTAAATTAAGATAACAGTCTGAGAACGATATATATAAAATTTGCATGTCGTAATAAATTTGCCACTTTTATTGAAACGTTTATAACAAATACGGTTATAATCTTCAACATATTGATGACAATTACAGGCACAGTTCTAAGCCGTCGGCAAGCAAGTACGGCATATTTTTATCCATGGAATATGTTTACATAAGTTACATAAATTAAGGCGTTTAGCATATTCATGTTCATTGCATCAAAATACAATTTACTTTTTTAGCTTGTACATAATATCACAAACCTTTACAAGTTAGAGACCCAGACAGATTGGACAACATAGAGATGGGACAGTCATTCACTCACTTAATAATCTCTTTGAAAATTATTTTTACCAAGAAACGACACATAAAACAGTTTTCACTCATCATTTTCTGTATTTTGAAAATATTCAACCATAATTTACGGTCATTGTAGGGCTTACAACCGTTTATATTTAAATGTATTTGTACATGAGTGTTCCAGTAATTTTTAGAACCATTTAGGGGTTTACAACCATATAATTACTTATAACTGGAAATGAGTTAACAGTAGTTAAAAGTGAACTTTTATCATACCCAGCAAACATTGTTGGCCTATCATCAGCTATATTCATAATACATGGGATGTGCAATCTGGCTACAAGTTGGTCTCGCATTGACAGAAAACAACTCTTCCTCCATAAAACAACTTTCCAGCCAAACGTAGCAACTACAGCTTAGGCTGCAATATTAGCTGAATATTCTGTAAAACTATTTGTAATCTACTCACACAAACTTGCTTTTACATGCACCTGCATTGTACATGTAAGCTTATATTTTTCAAGCCTATTGCATTTAAAGAAAAAAAAACTGAATGGATTATTATATATAACACATTTTATTAACACATAACTAGTATCACAACAATCAAGTGATTAATAAATATACATATAAACTAAAAATATAGTCATGTTACAAGATGTACAGTTTGAGAGCTCTGTCCACAGGTACTTGATGACTGGCTTTTATTGATTGAAGTGCAAAACCCATGGAAACCAATATTTCAAGAACATCTTATTCAAATTGTTAGTTGAATTTAAACATCTAGTAGTAGATGAAGTTCAAATGAGTAGTATTGTTATCACATTCTCTCAGCTGTTGCGAATGATCACCAAAGGGTAAGGTGGAAACGAAAAAAATGGTTAAAAACAACTCACCTGTATATAAACTTCTCTGTTTATTGGTGAAAAACCAAAAAAATATGTTTTAGTCGAGAGAAAAATGGCGTCCAAAAACAAGTTGAGGAAATTTTTTCTGAGATAAGGTAGGTCGAACGTTCCTCAAAAGATAAGGAAAAATTGACCGATGTTGAGGAAAATCTCAGAGTGGAGTGAGGATGGGAATACCACTTAAAATATTTCGTCAAACTTAAGAAAATTTTAGTCTATTCTGAGGAAAATCTGTCGATTTGAGGATAATTTTATACTTAAGTAAGGATGGGAATACGGCCCCTGCTGCATACGCTCTGATTGACGTAGCACGTGCATATGCTTGCGAACGATTTCATGCACGTTAGGGAGTTTATTAGAATATGTTAGTACCAGCGGAACTCTGCCATTCGATGTTTACTTCTTTCTGTCTTGTAAAAGTAGCGTGGGTCTGTCTAACTGGTCTACTCTCTTCAGCTGAGACTCAATGAAATTGTCTCTATAACCACGTTTGCTTAGTTGAGCTTTCAAATCGAGCCTGTGCCGTTTATAGTCTTGTTCTTTCTCGCATATTCTATGGATGCGTAGTCCAAGACCATACGCAAGTGATTTTTTCGTGTTAAGGGGGTGACGTGACGTTTTCCGCAAGTACAGTTGTGTGTCAGTCAGTTTAACATATAAGTCTGTATATAGGTGAACGTCTTCCAGGTGTACAAATGTGTCAAGGAACTCAATACTTTTACTGCTGTGTCGTAGATCAACTTAAATGTTCTCATGGATGGAATTTGCGTGTTCTGCAAATGCCTCGAGTTCTTTCACAGTGCCGTCCCATAAACCAAATCCATCGAGGAATGTCTGATTTCTTAACAGTATTTTATTGCTGATTTTATATTACTAAATGCTAGAGATCTATCTACGCTTCCATTGATACCGTGTTGAGGTTTGTAGCTGCATTATTGACGAAATGGTCCAAGAAATCATCCAATTTCTATGTACAACACTCAGGCAGATTTGCGCGTACAACACTCAGGCAGATTTGCCAAAAACGAACCCGTGCATGTATTCTATTGTAGGTTTTTGCTATCCCTTGGTTAGTGATCTACACACACTTTAAGTTGCTCAATTAGAGAATTTAGGGTCAAAACAGCCAAAATTCCGCACACAACACTCAGGCAGATTTCAACAATACGTATACGTGCACATATTTTATTGCTGATTTTTGGTTACTAAAGGCTAGAGATTTATCTACGCTTCCATTTGATACCTTGTGGAGGTTTGTAGCTGCATTATTGACGAAATGGTGCACAGAAATCGTCCAATTTCTATGTAAAACACTCAGGCAGATTTGCGCGTACAACACTCAGGCAGATTTGCCAAAAACGAACCCGTGCATGTATTCTATTGTAGTTTTTTGCTATCCCTTGGTTAGTGATCCACGCACATTTTAATTTGATACCATTTAGGGACGTGTAGTTGCTCAATTAAAGAATTTAGGGTCAAAATAGCCAAAATTCCGCGCACAACACTCAGGTAGATTTCAACAATACGTATACGTGCACATACTTTATTGCTGATTTTTGGTTACAAAAGGCTAGAGATCTATTTACGCTTCCATGTGATACCTTGTTGAGGGTGGTAGCTGCATTATTGACGAAATGGTCCAAGAAATCATCCAATTTCTATGTATAACACTCAGACAGATTTGTGCGTACAACAATCAGGCAGATTTGCCAAATACGAACCCGTGCATGTATTCTCTTTAGGTTTTTGCTATCCTTAGGTTAGTGATCTACACACACTTTAAGTTGCTCAATTAGAGAATTTAGTGTCAAAACAGCCAAAATTCCGCGCACAACACTCTGGCAGGTTTCAACAATACGTATACGTGCACATATTTTATTGCTGATTTTTGGTTACTAAAGGCTAGAGATTTATCTACGCTTCCATTTGATACCTTGTGGAGGTTTGTAGCTGCATTATTGACGAAATGGTGCACAGAAATCGCCCAATTTCTATGTAAAACACTCAGGCAGATTTGCGCGTACAACACTCAGGCAGATTTGCCAAAAACGAACCCGTGCATGTATTCTATTGTAGTTTTTTGCTATCCCTTGGTTAGTGATCCACGCACATTTTAATTTGATACCATTTAGGGACGTGTAGTTGCTCAATTAAAGAATTTAGGGTCAAAATAGCCAAAATTCCGCGCACAACACTCAGGTAGATTTCAACAATACGTATACGTGCACATACTTTATTGCTGATTTTTGGTTACAAAAGGCTAGAGATCTATTTACGCTTCCATGTGATACCTTGTTGAGGGTGGTAGCTGCATTATTGACGAAATGGTCCAAGAAATCATCCAATTTCTATGTATAACACTCAGACAGATTTGCGCGTACAACAATCAGGCAGATTTGCCAAATACGAACCCGTGCATGTATTCTCTTTAGGTTTTTGCTATCCTTAGGTTAGTGATCTACACACACTTTAAGTTGCTCAATTAGAGAATTTAGTGTCAAAACAGCCAAAATTCCGCGCACAACACTCTGGCAGGTTTCAACAATACGTATACGTGCACATATTTTATTGCTGATTTTTGGTTACTAAAGGCTAGAGATTTATCTACGCTTCCATTTGATACCTTGTGGAGGTTTGTAGCTGCATTAATGACGAAATGGTGCCAAGAAATCGTCCAATTTCTATGTACAACACTCAGGAAGATTTGCGCGTACAACACTCAGGCAGATTTGCCAAAAACGAACCCGTGCATGTATTCTATTGTATGTTTTTGCTATCCTTAGGTTAGTGAACCACAAACACTTTAATTCGATAACATTTGGAGACGTGTAGTTGCTCAGTTCGAGAATTTAGAATCAAAATAGCAAAAATTCCGCACACAACACTCAGGCAGATTTCAACAATACGTATACGTGCACATATTTTATTGCTGATTTTTTGTTACTAAAGGCTAGAGATTAATCTACGCTTCCATTTGATACCTTGTTGAGGTTTGTAGCTGCATTTTTGACGAAATGGTGCCAAGAAATGGTCCAATTTCTATGTACAACACTCAGGCAGATTTGTGCGTACAACACTCAGGCATATTCGCAAACACGAACCTGTGCATGTATTCTATTGTAGTTTTTTTGCTATCCTTTGGTTAGTGATCCACGCACACTTTAATTTGATACCCTTTGGGGACGTGTAGTTGCTCAATTAAAGAATTTAGGGTCAAAATAGCCAAAATTCCGCGCACAACACTCTGACAGATTTCAACAATACGTATACGTGTACATATGTTTTTGCTGAAAATTGGTTACAAAAGGCTAGAGATCTATCTACGCTTCCATTTGATACCTTGGTGAGGTTTGTAGCTGCATTATTGACGAAATGGTGCCAAGAAATGGTCCAATTTCTATGTACAACACTCAGGTAGATTTGCGCGTACAACACTCAGGCAGATTTGCCGAAAACGAACCCGTGCATGTATTCTTTTGTAGTATTTTGCTATCCTTAGGTTAGTGAACCACACACACTTTAATTTGATACCATTTGGAGTCGTGTAGTTACTCAATTATAGAATTTAGGGTCAAAATAGCCAAAATTCCGCACACAACACTCTGGCAGATTTCACAAATACTTATACGTGCACATATTTTATTGCTGAGTTTTGGTTACTAAAGGCTAGATATCTATCTACGCTTCCATGTGATACCTTGTTTAGGGTGGTAGCTGCATTATTGACGAAATGGTCCAAGAAATCGTCCAATTTCTATGTACAACAATTAGGCAGATTTGCGCGTACAACACTCAGGCAGATTCGCCAAAAACAAACACGTGCATGTATTCTATTGTAGGTTTTTGCTATCCCTTGGTTAGTGATCCACGCACAATTCAATTTGATACTATTTGGGGACGTGTAGTAGCTCAATTAGAGAATTCAAGGTCAAAATAGCCAAAATTCCGCGCACAACACTCAGGTAGATTTCAACAATACGTATACGTGAACATATTTTATTGCTGATTTTTGGTTACTAAAGACTAGAGATTTATCTACGCTTTCATTTGATACCTTGTTGAGGTTTGTAGCTGCATTTTTGACGAAATGGTGCCAAGAAATGGTCCAATTTCTATGTACAACACTCAGGTAGATTTGTGCGTACAACACTCAGGCAGATTCGCAAAAAACGAACCCGTGCATGTATTCTTTTGTAGGTTTTTGCTATCCCTTGGTTAGTGATCCACGCACACTTTAATTTGATACCCTTTGGGGACGTGTAGTTGCTCAATTAAAGAATTTAGGGTCAAAATAGCCAAAATGCCGCACACAACACTCTGACAGATTTCAACAATACGTATACATGCACATTCTTTATTGCTGAATTTTGGTTACAAAAGGCTAGAGATCTATTTACGCTTCCATTTGATACCTTGTTGAGGGTTGTAGCTGCATTATTGACGAAATGGTGCCAAGAAATCGTCCAATTTCTATGTAAAACACTCAGGCAGATTTGCGTTTACAACACTAAGGCAGATTTGCCAAATACGAACCCGTGCATGTATTCTATTGTAGGTTTTTCCTATCCCTTGGTTAGTGATCCACGCACACTTTAATTTGATACCATTTGGAGACGTGTAGTTGCTCAATTAGAGAATTTAGGGTCAAAATAGCCAAAATTCCGCATAGAAATTGTACGATTTCTTGGCACCATTTCGTCAATAATGCAGCTACAAACCTCAACAAGGTATCAAATGGAAGCGTAGATAGATCTCTAGCCTTCAGTAACCAAAAGTCAGCAATAAAATATGTGCTCGTATAACGTATTGTTGAAATCTGCCTGAGTGTTGTGCACAGAATTTTGGCTATTTTGACCCTAAATTCTCTAATTGAGCAACTGCACGTCTCCAAATGTTATCAAATTAAAGTGTGCGTGCATCACTAACCAAATGATAGCAAAAAACTACAATAGAATACATTCACGGGTTCGTTTTTGGCAAATCTGCCTAAGTGTTGTACGTGCAAATCCTACTGAGTGTTGTACATAGAAATTGGACGATTTCTTGGCACCAATTCGTCAATAATGCAGCTACAAACATCAACAGTGTATCAAATGGAAGCGTAGATAGATCTCTAGCTTTCTTACCCAACTTTTAGACCCATCAAGATTTTCGCTGTATGATACAGCCATATAGCTCTGGTTGTAAATACGTCTGTTTTGCGATGATATAATCTACAAGCCGTGACCCCATGTTGTGATCGATGAGATAAGATAAGGATGATAGGTCACGATTTCAAGTAATGTCAGGGGATTAATTTAATCCGTTGTAGACAAATGTTTTATATTGTCCATTGTGCAATAAGTGTAAATTAACAGATAAATGTTTCACAACTTTTAAGGTGACATTTTGTAAACAATACAGTCAGATAAAACAAGAATGATGATTGAAATAATTTTTGATGGAGAAATTATGTTAGAAATGAGAATTATATATGTACTCATCTACCATTTGAATTTATTAATTGCCCATCCGTTAATTTGGGTAGGCCTTATATTTATTGTTATAAAAGCTTTGAATTTAAATGAATAGTTTTGAAACAATATTCAAATCTCATCGTTATCGTTTAGCCGCCAATAACTATTCTTTTGTTTCGTCTGCCGTTTTATTTTACTTGGACTAAAATGCCAAGGCATTAATTTGTATAACTGTTTTATTTATTTTAATATTTCACCATTTTAATACAATCGTTCTACAATGATCTGTAAACTAGTAAATAAAAAGTTTTCAATGTATTAACGTTTTAATTAATAATTGAAGTGGTAAACTAAAAACAATTGATGTATTTCATTTATCCTTATGTCGCAAGAATAAAGTAATATGTTTATGATACTGTTTTCAGTAAAACGTATATAGTTGAGTAAATCTTCCCGAACCATAATTCTTTGAATAAATAGATAAACTGCATGTGTGTATTTTTTAACCTTCCTAAAATCTTAACACTTTCATTATAATTATTTTAGAACCTTTATTATTACAACTTCATTTGACAGATACAACCACATGTATATATACAAATAGTTATCAATAAAACAGAGACAGGAAGGTAATCCTGTCATAAAAGTGTACTCGCTGTGCCTTGCTATGCACAGTGTATTATACAATCACACCAGGGGTCCATAAATCCGAAAGCGCACACTATAAATTTCAGAAAAAAATACTTTAAAAATGCAAAACTTTTGGAAAAAAGTGCAAATGGGACCAAAACTTCATTTAGATATTTTAAATTTAAAAAGTGCTCCAAAAACAAGAAACATACGGCTTTTTCATGTCATTTGCACAAATTTGATAAAAAAACCGGAAAGGCTTTATTTTTCAACTTACACCAGCATGGGTATTTATTTCCATTCTTTGTTTATAGTAACGTAAGTAATCATATAAAACCTTAAAAGGGACCAAAATTTTACAATTTTACAAAAAATTAAAAACAATCAAATGAAAGAAGACAGTTTAAACTTTTTTGCATCATTTGCACAAAATTGGTATCTTTAAAAATAAAAGAGTTATGACCGTTCAAAGAATTTTCCCCTATACTTTTCTATTGAAAATCGAACATCGACTTGGGATTATGTATGGGCCTAAAAGTTGGACATGTAGTAGCCAAAAATCAGCAATAAAATATGTGCACGTATAACGTATTGTTGAAATCTGCCTGAGTGTTGTGCGCGGAATTTTGGCTATTTTGACCTTGAATTCTCTAATTGAGCAACTACACGTCTCCAGATGGTATCAAGTTAAAGTGTGCGATGATCACTAACCAAAGGATAGCAAAAATTACAATAGAATACATGCACGGGTTCGTTTTTGGCAAATCTGCCTGAGTGTTGTACGCGCAAATCTGTCTGAGTGTTTTACATAGAAATTGGACGATTTCTTGGCACCATTTCGTCAATAATGCAGCTACAAACGTCAACAATATCAAATGGAAGAGTAGATAGATCTCTAGCCTTCAGTAACCAAAATCAGCAATAAAAATATGTGCACGTATAACGTATTGTTGAAATCTGCCTGAGTGTTGTGCACGGAATTTTGGCTATTTTGACCTGAAATTAACTAATTGAGCGACTTCACTTCTCCAAATGGTATCAAATTAAAGTGTGCGTGGATCACTAACCAAAGGATAGCAAAAAACTGCAATAGATTACATGCACGGGTTTGTTTTTGGCAAATCTGCCTAGTTGTTGTACGCTCAAATTTGCATAGTATTAGTGCGCTCCAATCTGCATGGTTGTTATACATGTACATGTATAGTGTTGTACTTAGAACAAATAATTAACGAAAGTACTGTTGGAAGGAATTTTTGAAAGATTTAAGAGTTCATAATTACTATTTCGATATCCATCATTATCTCTTTATCATTCATTGCCAACTATGTTTCATATTTCATTTCACATGCACATTATTCTACTGATCGAGGGGTTGCAGATTCGATTCCCGGACGGGTCATATTTTCGTGGAGCTTAGGTATGAAATATTTTTTACGGTCATTCTCGCTTCCTACCACTGATTCTAAATCATGTAAGACAGTAGTCAGTCACTGACTTGCGCGTAGTATTTGGTTAACTGCTAAACCAGACATTTAAATTTTTCAGGAACAGTATGTTGACTGATCGCCACGATATAACCTAAACAATTTGTTGCTACGGCGTTAACAAGGTCTATAATCACGTGGTCTACTGGTATGATACTAAAGCGTCGAGCGTAATGGCGGCGCCCACCGGAGCAGAGGTAAATCTCATTTTTCTTCTTTATTTTATTTTTATCGAATTTTTCATGTAGCCCATGTTCTAGCCAACAATTTTCTGAATCTATTGATACCAATATATGCTTGGCCAAGACTGTAGTTCGTGAGAACACTCTGCAGAAAAAATCGAAGTGGACAGAATTTTCATAAAAATCCGTGATACTAAAGGGGAACATTTTAGAAATTGACCATTTAAAGTCTCATTTTAGATATATATAGATGTATATCATGTAATATCAAACTAAAAGAGTTTTCTAAAACGTATACTATTGTAAATAATTTGAAATTTAATTTAATTTTGTAAAATATAATGTATACTTGAAAATAAACACAAATGATACTAGGGGGGAACCAAAATCTTATGATACTAAGGGGGAACAAAAATGGTATTCATAGTTAGGTACTCAAAATCACTGACTACATTTTTTTCTATATTATAGATGAAAACAACGATGAAGATGTTCTCTTATGCAGTGAGTGTAAAAATCAAAAAGAACATATAGTCGCCATTGCAGGCGCCACAACAAAAACCCGTTAGCCTGTTGTGGAAGAAACTACTATGACAGAGCATTTTCATATTCACAGGTCCATACAATATCACTTCCTTTTTTATGTTAAAATTAATGTATAGATGTATTCGACAATGTCGTTATGTAGAATATACATAATTATATATTGTAATTACACGTGATCACAGGTATTTTTAATTGGATTTTATGCCGTTTAGGTCCCTGTCAAACATACAACCTATTTGGCAGTATGTGCAAAACGTATGAGAACACGCTTGCGATCGTTTAATATATACTACGATGTCTCATTTTTCAACGTTTTTGATAATTTTATCTATGTTCTACAAATTTCTGCTTAGTACAAAACAACCTGATGAAATCGACCAGATGACAAGATGTCATTTGTTTGAGAATTAATTCCATTAAATGATGCTGATATACAAAATGTACTGTATACTTTTAAACCTGGGATACACCAGGATGAGCCACTCATACTTCGTAAGAATCTGTCAACTTTCTTTTAAAAAGTCGTGCTTAAGCTTTTAATCACGATCTTCTATCGGTTTATAGAGGCTACAGCGATTTTATATCAGTGACCTCTACCACTCAACCACGGAAACGGGGTACCAAATTGAATAAGTAGTCTGTTAATTTACGAACAAGTGTATTTACCCAGTAACCTTATCCATATCTTGTCATCATTAAACTAAAATATTCTATGTATCGGGTAGAGATCGTTAATGACAACTGTTCTATATAGTTTTGCCCATCGGTTTAAAGAAGGACCGATACCTTCTTCGCTACACATCGACCTGATCCATTATCGACACAACAGTTGTTTGATGCCTATTACACCTCGGGCAGTATCGGATAGTTATCGCTATCGGCATCGTTTTGCTCATCGGTAGTAAATCGGACCGATAACTTGGTGGCTACAAATCGGTCTAAAATCGGACAGATATTTTTTCATATAATCTATCCACCATCGCTACAACGGTTTGAGACATCAGTCCGGACTTGCCGATCTATCATTAAATAATAGCCTTCAAAGTCTACGGTATACTATGAATTTTGAGCTACCGACATGGGTCTTAAACATGGTACACTGTCTCGCTATAATCTGAAAAAATCACCCCGTCTTCTTTTTAATTTTCGGGTGTTGCATAACGTTAGGCAAGCTCTAAATTTATGCGAGCATTTGATTGATTTTATTTTAAAACGAGTTTTGTTTTCTCAAATTAAGTCTTTCTACTTTAAATTACAAACTTTCTTTTGAAAAACACGCTATACATGTATATTGTTATTATCATTTTGTATATTCATTTTATTTTTAGGTCGTCGGGTCGATGTCGGACAATTCTTGTTACCGATTTCGTTAAAACACAATAAGTCTAATGCTTGTTATGTGAAGTATTCAAAGCATTTTTTCTGCAAAAAACATAGAAAGTGTCAATATAAGATTTTTATTGATATGCCATGATTTAAATCTGACAAAGATCGGACCGCGTTCGTGTATATTTGCCGATATTTCGACCATTACCGATGTATATCCGATATAAGCATGCTCACTGGGCTATTATTCATTAATACCCTTGTTACTAAATAAATTTATATATTAGAGCAGTTTTCAGGCGGTTATCACGGTCCTATAGGGTATCATTCGTTACTATCGTCCCACTGAATAAAAGCGCGTGAAACATTGCGTCATATAAGTCTTGTATACATGTGGTTCATTCATAAAATATTTGTAGCACAAAATGATCGTGGTTTTCTTAAGCATTCGCACCGCAATAAATGCCTATATCCACATATGTACAAAAATGTATTTGGAGCTTGGCCAAATGGCGATGATCAACCCTGATCTGAATGATGTGCTCAAGTTAAAGCTGTCGGGGCAATATTCATTCTGCTGCGCCGATTATCTCCATCCCTCCCGCCTCTGCTGTGTAATAACCTCTTTCTATTGATTCCATTTTTGTGGCTAAAACATGGATCGAACTTGTTTTAACCTTTACAAGTCTTGCGACAATGCTGTCAAACTATGTAATTACATGTCTTTTTAATTCAAATATGACCTTCATGGTTTGCTTTTGTTGCAAAATAATTCTTAGCGCTAGAATATTTAACTTTTACATAATTATCAACCTCTTTAATTTCCAGATGCAGTTTACATGGCAGAAAGAAGATAATGAAATGTCCAAGGTGCCAGGAATTATTTGCTACACCACATTCTCTACAACAACACACGAAAGTGGTCCATGTTCCTGATAACAGATGTATCCATTGTGATGCAAACTTTTTAACTAAACATCAATTAATTGATCACATGTCTAAACACAATGGGGGAAAGGCATGTCTGTGTCTGTGGCAAATGTTACCATCTAGTCTTTCAAGACATCGACCACGAAAGTGACAGTTTTAGTTAGTGTATTGTTTGATGTTTCGATGTTTGATGTTATGATACAACGACTTCCCGATGATATGATTATTGTTTTATAGTTGGTAAAGTCAATGAAGTTCATTACTTGTATCTGATTTCAAAACAGTTCGTCTCGTTAGTTTATGAACACTTCTTAACTGATATTGGTCCTGCTATGCAATTGAAAAGTATGTATAAGTTAATACATGATTTTAACTTAATAGTGCTTAAAGCACTGAACATTAATACTCTCAGTTAATTAAAACGTTTTCAATATCTAGTCAGGATCATTTTTGATATTATGTTTTAAGATTTGTTTTTTTAGTTTCTGTGATTTCATTGTATTATTACTGTGATTACACTTTTTAATCCATATCTATCAGTCTGTGATGATTATAACTGATGTACGTTTTAGAATCAATACTATGTTTTACAGTGTTTTTTGTTTTGTAATTGTCAGTGATTCATACTGTATATTTAATATTTTCTTATAATTTTATTAGTTGTTTTTATAAATAAACGACAATTATTTTTTTATTTGTCTTGTATATTTTTATTTGTTTTCAAGAGCGTGTTGTTTTGTTTGATTAACCTGTCACTTAAACAAGTACAAAGTAACTGATTGCGTTATTTCCGACTTCTTTTTAACTTAATATTTTCCCGATATTTAAAATCGCCCCAAGTATTTTAGTTAATCACTGATCAATATAGGACTGTGGCTTTGTGGTTAGCACATTTGTCTCTCAAACTGTACATTTTGGGTTCGACACTACATTTTATTATTATACAATCCCCAACTCAAAATGAAAGATACATTTGTATTCTTAAATCTTAAAAGTACAATGGGATATAAATATATACTTAACGAAACTTTTAAGTACCCCGATTTCAATGTTGTTGGACTTTTTTATTTATTTTTCACCATTAATGTCCGATTGTTAACATGATAAGTTGTATCGGACTATACTATCGTTATTTTGCATAGTTTTCATGTTTTTTAATTGATGCAAAATTGGTTTTGTCTTGCATGTGCCGAAAAGCGGAAATGGGCAGGTGCTTCTCGTGCAAAAATCCTACGTGGTCAGTTTTTGATAATCGTTAGTGTGTTGGTATGAACAAAGAAAAATAAAAAAAATGCTCGAATGTCGCTTCAATAACGAGAAATTGCCAAAGGACTTTTGCAAAGCGGTGCAGGATATGATTTATAATTGCTAATTGTCTGTTTAATCAGACCAATTAGAAATCTTCCCATATCAACGCATGCACGACTTAACTGGTTTTGCATTGATAAAGTAGCATAAAACCATGCGAGCAGACGAGAGTATGGTCCTTGACAGATTTCCGTGACTCAAATGTTGAAAAAATAAACATTTCCTACAATATTGAAATCGATGTACTTAGAAGTTTCGTTAAGTATAGATCTAATGAGAACAAAACAGCAACAAATGTATTGTTGATAAATAATAGCCTCGAACTCATGGCTTTGTGAAGCCAAGAAAAAAACGACTTCACCACATGGGGTGCCAGAAAATATATAATAAATAATACATGTACTTGTACATGTATTTGAATTTTACATTTCAAGCCATCTTTCTACTTATGGCGACGGTTATCCGTGCAATGACCGTGTAATTTTTCAAGTTGTGACAAGTCAACATATCAATACTAAGACACAAAATGGTGTGACATAAAACTATAAGAATTGATGCACATGCATCTTTCTTAAAACAATAATACACCAAGTACGATGACAACATACAATTTGGGAAATATCAAACAATTAACAAAAATATTCATGTAATTACTACTTTTTTATTTCATA
Source organism: Mactra quadrangularis (assembly GCA_025267735.1). Classification (NCBI taxonomy): domain Eukaryota; kingdom Metazoa; phylum Mollusca; class Bivalvia; order Venerida; family Mactridae; genus Mactra; species Mactra quadrangularis. The sequence goes on along the minus strand of CM046299.1, from coordinate 29,345,810 downwards.
CTTGTGAACATGTTGTAACAAACAAACAGTTTTGTTTACTTTAGGCAAATATAAATTGTTGCGCCAAATTATTATCAAAATGGATACAACCCTAAAGAAAATAAACTGATTCAAAATCAAATTCACGTAAACAGTTTTATATCCGAATATCATAACCGTAGATTCAAACTTGACGACTTCAACATTCTTCATCTTCGGATATGTTCATACACATGGTATGTAATGTGGTCCCTGCAAAAGCACACCATGCATAATACATATTGCACCCTAATTGGCTATTTATAAACACGACTGTCTTGATTAACTTTTCTTCTGGTAAATACCGTTTTGACAATAGTGATGTTTCTATTTTCACCGACGTCAATTTTTCTGTAATATAAAAGCATATTCATAAACATTTATGTTCCCCCTTAGTATCATAAAAAGTTATGTTCCCCCTTAGTATCATATAAGTTTTGATTCTCCTTAGTATCATTTGTTTCATTTTCTAGTTTCTTTTCTATATTACCTAAACAAATACAATTTTGTATCATGTACATAAAGTAAAGCTCATACAGTGTTACATTACATGTTTTTTTGTTCTTTAATATATAAAATAGGACTTTATATTGTCATTTTATAAACTGTTCCTCTTTAGTATCACGGATTTTAATGAAAATTCTGCCCACTTCAAATTTTTCTGCAGAGTGTTCTCACAAACTACAGTCTTGACTCAGCATATATTGGTACCGATAGATTCAGAAAATTGTTGGCTATAACATAGGCTACACGAAACATTCGAAAAATTTAAAATAAAGAAGAAAAATTAGATTTACCTCTGATCCGGTGGGCGCCGCCATTACACTCGACGCTTTAGTATCATAACAGTAGACCACGTGATTATAGACATTGGTTAAGGCCACAACAAATTGATCATAATTATATTCTATGGATTTTGTCTAAGAATGAGATCTGATTACATCATGATAGACCAACCCTGTTGATTTTAGTGTATAAGTAAAGTCTTTATGTTATTGGGTAAATAAGAGATGGACACAAAAACATGCAACTGCTCAATAGAATTAAGTCATGAGAATGAGCCCCCCCCCCTGTAAAATATAAATGGACCAGTCCTTAGAGTCAACACTCCTATAAAATAATAATGGACCAAACTTGTTGACTTTTAAGTGCATAAATAAAATTGAATGCAGACAAGACGGAAGTTATGTTGATATCTTCAAAACATAATCGTAAACATGTTGAAGACATGTCCATTAGAGTTGGTGGTTCTATCAAAAACTCTAAAGACTGTATTAGAAATCTTGGTGCTTACTTCACACCACACATGGATATGGAGAAGCATGTTAATATTGTATGCAGATCGTCTTTTTATCAGGTCGCATAAGAAAGTTTTTAACTGTGTATGCTACAAGAACGTTAGTAAATTCTCTGGTTACATCAAGATTGGACTATTGCAACGCCCTTCTTGCAAATACTTCAAAGTCAAATCTGAATAAACTTCAACGTATTCAAAATACGGCAGCAAGAATCATCACCAGAACCCATCGTCATGATCATATAACACCAGTGCACAAAGAACTTCATTAGCTCCCTTTTTGTCAGCGGATCAGCCATAAGCTCTTGATATATACATATAAAGCACTTAACAACTAATGTCCCATATATATTCAAGACCTAATACATGTTTACAAACGCAACAGAGACCTCCATTCTAGCAACTCGTTATCTATTACAGTCCCATGGTCTAGGACAATTACTTTTGGCAATCGTAGTTTCAGCCATGCGGCGCTAAACCTGTGGAATTTCTTTCCGGACTCACTCAAGTACCCAGTCTCTAAATACTTTTAAGAAAAAATTAAAAACCTACTTATTTGTTAATTACTATGATCACTAAATCAATCACCCTGGGACAATAAACTACGACTGGAATAGACCAGTAAAATGAACCAATCTTAAACTGCTTAAAATTGTTTATTAATAAGTCCAGTTGTGGTGTTAATACTACAGTGAAAATTCTTTTAGTCAATATAAACTATCTGGCTAAATGATCTTAAAATATACCCAAATTACGAACATATAACACCATGAAATTATGAAAATATTAAATTCTTATTATATAATATCTACAAACCATAATTATGCACTAGGTTTATTACAAAATAATGTGCGGCCGCATGATGGATGTTCTGATGGGATCCATGAATTGGAATCCGACTGTACACCTAGCAATTATGGATTTTACGGCATCTAGCCAGATTCCCCATTGGCCTTTTCATCGATTTTATACTCATTACCTTTAAGATTAAAACTTTAATTAACCAATCAGGCGCTGAAGCTGATGGATGTTCTGGCGGGGTCCTTGGATTGGGATCCGACTTTGCACCTTGCAATCGTGGATTTTTCCAAGGCATCTAGCTGGGTTCCCTATTGGCTAGGGGTTGCCTTTCCATTGATAATCTAATCATTACCTACATTACTTAAACTTTATCTTAGCAATCAGGCGCTGACGCTGATGGATGTTCTGGAGGGATCTTTGGATTTGAATCCAACTTTGCACCTTGCAATCATGGATTTTTCAAGGCATCTTGTCTGGTTCCCATTAGTTGGTGGCTGCCTTTATTCATAATCTAATCATAACCTTTATCTCTTTTACTTTATCTGACCACTATATAATGCGTGATGGTTGGTGGGACGCGGGGGCACTGATAATGATGGATGTTCGGGTGGGAGCCTTGGATTAGAATCCAGCTTTGAACCTTGCAATCATGGATTTTCGTGGCATCCGACCTGATTCCCCATCAACATTTTGGCTGCCGTTCTACTAACAATCCATTATCACGCATTCACTATCTTTTACAGTTAAAAATCCACTTGTTATGTTGTTGTTGATGTTTTTAAACTACTATAAGTACTTTATTGATCACTAATTCTTAGTTTTATATTAGTCTTCAGTTTATGTTTTTATATTTTATCATCTCTTAATCTTTTTCATTTTCGTTTTTATTTAAACTCGTATTTCCTAATTATGCATACGATTGTGAAGCGCTTTTGAACATATATTCAATATGAAAAGAGCGCTATACAAATGCGGTATATAATGGTAATATTAATAAATACAGGCTTGTCATTTGGGCAAATTATGCTATAGACTAAACAAGGTACAACTGCAACATGTAAATATACATGTTATGTGGAAGAAAACCCTTCTAAAATAAAAATGTACAAATCATTTTGGTGTATAAATATATTCTTGGAGTACATTATGCAAAATACAACTTTATCAGCTTAGAACGTATGTTAACATGAAAACATGACTGTCTGGTTGAATGAGTTGCTTATTTTACATGTACGTTGATAGCGATCCATTGGTTTATTTCAGTACCGACTGTCTCTATTCTTAGTTGATGGAAGCAAATCCTAAATGAGCAAAGAAATTCCCTATTTCTTAGGGATTAATGTTTAAGTATGATTCGTATGAATGGTTCATCGTAACATATGTATAAATAAACTAGGACTGTCAAATATGCTAGTGTGTCATGACTGGGTAAAATAATAACACTAATTATGCAGCTACATATAGAGCGTACAAAAACTCTGTTTATGTAAACGTTACAATGAACTAATCCACGATAGGGGATGCTCAGGATGACAATAACATATTATTATTTTAACATGTTTTATGAGTGTCTTGTCGGTGTAATGGTACCATTACTAGCATGATTGACTAACGGGTGGTGGTTTATCCGCCAAACTAATTTTGTAAAAATTAATAATAATACTTTTATGTTCGACACTGACTACCTCTGGAATGGATTGGTTCATTTTTATGTTTACACATACACGTTGTGTTATTTTGTTAGAAGTATATTTTAATAAGGTATCAATTGAAAGCGTGCTTGGCTATGTATAGCAACTACTTACCTGAGTCAGCAGTAATTATGATGCATGCAGGGGTGCCGTGTTTTATAAAAGGACATAATTGAGGACAGATAAAGTTGTGTATACAAGAAATTGTATTTTATTGTATTGTTACAGCCGATATAGCGAAAATATAATGGGTTTCGTGCAACTTCATTTCTTGAAATTTAGACGAACACGTTTGCTAAGCATACCGACAAAATGTTTTTAGTGAAGGGGTTTCATTCTAAAGGGGTATTGTAAAACATATTGTAAGTATTTTGAGGGCGAGAGGATTTAGTTAACATAGTGTAATGCCGTAGTCACTGAAGCTCTTACTAACATACACATGCATGTATGAATTTGTAAATGAAATTCGATTCTTTTGTACTATACACAAGCGACTAGATTTACGAAAGTTCAATCTAGAAAATACTATCATATTGTGCAGATATTGATAAGATCAATGGTTTACACAGGCGGAACAGGATTTCTATTTAAAGAAGCTGAAATGCACAAGCAGACAGGGGGAGGGCGTAGACCCCCGAAATCTCTTTAGTTTTGCTCATTGATAAAGGGTTTGGTTACATTTTCAGAACATCAACAATTCTTTTCCAAGGTATGCACTAAAAAGCATCTATATGTAACATAAAAATTTCAACAGGAGCTTAAACCCCCCCGTCTTACAAAAGGCAGAGGGTTTTTTTTTTATTTAAGACGGAGAAATATTTGCAAACTGCGACACAAAATGTCAAGCTCCTGCGAAGGCCGTGTGGATCATCTTATTATCTTGTTTGTGAAGTGTACGTTACTGTGTATCATTGTATAGGTCGTTTGCGTTAAAGCTGGACCCCTAAAATCATGAAATATCTCAATAACTATCGGATGGAATTAACTCAAATTTTGTATGTGATCATAACTAGCATTTTCCTTCTCAAATCCAAAAAAATCAGAATTTTTCTTTTATTACATAACATACTATCCATAGACATGCAATGCAAATTTTGAAGCCAAAAAGAGACTTTTGTTAAATGGGTATGTGCCATAATCAGAACAGCCACATAACAGTAGATACAAAATAATAGCTAAATATGAGGCCCGGTTAGAAATTTTATTTGATAACAAAATATAACCGTATATACAAAATGAAATATCATCATCACTGTCGTCTGTATCGTCAAAATCTATACAAATTCTACACGTACGATTTTAAAGACGAGCCTCTGCTTTACAATTCAGTAGACCGTCGAGTGTTTATTTAAGCCACAAATTTACAGTAAACGCACGGGACTTAGTATAAATACACTGGAAGTATGACAATGTTATAATCAGAACAGCTTATTTTACCTCCCGCAAGATTTTTGATAAAAAAATCCAAATATTTTGCATTATACCTTATGGAAAACTTTTTTATTTATCTATTAAAAATTCTGAAAATTTAAATCCTAGAAGGAAAAATTGAAATAAGATTGTATTAAATTTTTTAGCAAAATCGCTGTTATAGTTTAAAAGATATTTACGGCAAATAGGGGTCCAGCATTAACGCAAACGACCTATACTATACTCTCAAGTCTCTTACATGTAACTTATTGCACGTGTAGAGTGCGAAATATATTTCACATACATGTATATAGATAGTTTATTTCAAAATTTAGACAATATGTCCATGATTTTACATTTATACAATACAATAAAATACATTCATTTCAACATTTACATTTCCAGTGAAGGCATGCATATAAATCAATATTCAATGTTAAACATAAATATATGATCATGTCTAATATTAAATACATAATCAAAATCAATCCATAGAATATATGAAAGTTTGGTGACATTATATCAATACATAAAAATAAATAGTTGCTAATTACCTATAAAGTATATTTTCTTAATTACTTCTTAGAATGCTCCAATGGTCTAATATTAGTATAGACATGTGCGTTCTATAATAGTGTAATATATTGTTGGAGATGAGTATATAGATATTAAGATAAGTACATAGATACATGTATAAATATGTTTATGTATATAGGGAGAAAGTGATTATCTAACATAGTATTCATTGTTTCTCCGTTGTAAACTCTTGTATATATATTTAGATAAGTTGAAAATAATAGGTCGATTTTCCGATGACATAAGTTCAATAAATTTAGGTATATTTGGTCTTCTCCAGAAATATTGTTTTATAAAATTTTGTCTTAAATCAAAGTACAGTGGACATTCTAATATAAAATGGAATTCATCTTCGAGTGTGTTACATAATTGACATTTTCTTTCGGATCTAGGTGTTTTACGAGGTTTTGTCCATCTGCCTGTTTCAATCTCTAAATGATGACTCGACGTTCTTAACCTACAGAGAGCTAAACGATATTTGTTAACTTTGATACAGTCTAAGTACATTTTAAAGTCAAATTTTGAAAAAAGCTTGTAAGTACATGCTCTTGATGAATTATTAATCTCTTCATTCCATTTTTGAATAAAATTATCTTTAATGCGTATTTTTAATATGTTTAAGAAATGAGGAGTATTTCCAACACCTTGAAATAACCATACATCATTAAATCCTAATGATTCCAAGATATGTTTTACATTACCCACCCAATTGTTTCTGTCCGGATATAGATTAAAATCATTTAGCATCATATTATATATCAATTTTCTGTATTTATTTTCTGAATCAGTTACGATTTTTAACCAGTATCGAACAACTTGTATTAGTCTATTACATTTAAGAGGTAAGCGCCCCAGTTCCCCATAAATAAAATTGTTTTGAGTTTGAACTCTACACCCTAATGTTTGTTTACAAAATTTGGTATGAACTTGTTCGATTGACTTTGCGTCTAAGAACCCCCACAGTTCAGCGCCGTAGTTTAAAATTGGAGATACTAATTTGTCAAAAAGATCTAGTTTATGGCTAATGGAAATCTCGGGAAACTTTGATAAATAGCCTTTAATTTTATAAATAGCTTTCATGGCTTGTCCGCTTAAAGTATCAAACGTTTTTGTGAACGACCCATTTGTAGTAAAAACAATACCGAGGTATGTAAATTTAAAAACAATTTCGAGTTTTGTTCCGTTATAATTAAATTCAATATTTTGATTGTGATTTGTACCCTTCTTAAATATCATTACTTTGGTTTTATCAACATTGACTATAAGTTTCCATCTGTCACAGTAATTACTAAGGACATTCAATCCATTTTGTAGCTCGTCGCTAGATTCCGCAAAAATAACAATGTCATCAGCGTATAGTAATAAAAATAACTTTAGCATTCCGATATCAATACCCTTAAACCCATTTAAAATCATATACTCTTCTAAATCATTTACATACATAGAGAAAATAAAAGGTGACAAGCAATCCCCTTGTCTTACCCCAAGAAAACATTCGAAACTATCGCTAAGAGTTTGGTTATGTTTTACTTTAGATTTTACGTTGCTATATATTGATTTAATTATACTTAACATTTTGCCCCTGACTCCATATTTAATAAGTTTGTAATAAATATTTTCCCTGACAAGGTAATCAAACGCTTTTGTAAAATCAACGAAACATACAAATAATTGCTTTCTTTCATTTAAACAATGATTGATAAGTCCGTGTAAAATAAATAAATTATCTGTAGTACTCATGTTTTTCCTAAAACCCGCTTGGGCCTCTACATAAACAAAATATTCCTCTGCCCATTTATTTAATCGATTGTTTAAGACCCGCGTGAATAACTTGCCAAAATGAGATAATAAACTTATCCCACGGAAATTTTCCGGCTGATTGATATCATTTTTCTTGTGTAAGGGGATTATGTAGCCCTCAGTCCATTTTGACGGTAAGATGCCTGAGTCAAATATTTTATTGAATAATGTAATTAAGTATGTCGACAAGTAGTTAAAACCATATTTAAAAAATTCATTCAGCACGTAATCTGGTCCACTCGATCTGTTCAAATTTAATTGTTTACATGCATTTAAAATTTCTCGGTGTGTTATAGGAGAATCTAGTTCCTCGAACATTACCTGTAACTCATTATTTATGAATCTCTCATTAAAATGTATGATATCCTCGTCCGGCTGAAAAAATACGGACTCTGGGTCATTCACCGATTTAAAATACTTCATAAATTCCGAGGTCGTTATTTTTGTACTGTTATTGTTCGTGTTAATATGTTTTAACATTTTCCAATATTCTTTAGCGTTTTTAAAGCGTATTGATTCTAATTTATTTGTTTGTATTTTATCATAGTTTAGCTTTTTCTTTTTTATACTTTTCTTATATTGCCCCCTAGATTTTGTCATATTTTTTCTATTTTCTACGTTTTTGTCAGCCCTATATTTATTTAAGTCGTCATAGAAACATTTCTTATAATCATTACATTCATGGTCAAACCATGGATTTTCAATATTTTTTAAATTATTATTTTTCTTATTTTTTCTCTTAAATTTATGTTTAAACAACGGACTACATACGTTTTCCATTAAATCGTAGAAATTAGACACGTTTTCTTCGATATCAGGTATAGACTCATTATTTTCTAATTGGTTAACTAATATATTAAGGTCATTTTGAAATAAATCATTATTAATACTTTTCAAGTATGAATCCTTCTTATTATTGTCCCAAATATAGGTATAATCTAAACGTTCTAGTGAAGAATCCTCATTCACTGTTTCATTATTAACTTATTGAATACATTTAACCGAGAATGAAATAACACAATGATCGGATATAATATTTGGATCATGTACATAGAACGAGTTAAAACAAGGTATAAAATCAGGTTTACATAATACATAGTCAACTACACTACAACCTGATTCTTTTACACATGTGAAATTACCAGAATTGTCAGGATTTCCAACTCTACCATTCATAATTCTTACACCAGTTGTTTTACAAAATTCAATTAAGTTTCTGCCATGACTATTTACAGAAGAATCTTTAGTGACTCGTTTTAATACATTATCACATATATAGTCATTAGGTAAAGTATCATGTATAAAATCATCTTGAATAAAATCATTTAATCTACCGACCCTACTATTGAAATCACCAGTAATGAGAAAATTACATTTCTCGTGATAAAGATTATCAAAATATACAATATCATTGCATAGGTTTTCAAAAATACTATAATCTACAAATACTTCTCGGCTGCTACCCGAAGGAACGTTGTAGCATAAACATAATAGTACATCATTTTCATAGCCGAATAAACATTTATCAATTTTTAACCATAATATACAATCTTCAACAGATTTAATCAATGAAACATGTTTTGAAATATTATTTGACACATATATAATTACACCACCGCTATTTCGGCGAGCTTTCTTGTTAATATTAATTCTATTTAACACGTAGTGTGTAAAACCAGGAAAAGAACAATCAATATTATTGTCTAGCCATGTTTCTGTAAATAAAATTATGTCATGTTGTTTAAATAAACATTTAATTTCATCACTGTGTAGTTTGTTGTATGTCTTTCCTATTAAACCTTGTACGTTTAAAACACAAAACGACAATTCACTATTCTCCCTACTGTCCTACGCCTCTTTTTCAGCCGACCTCTGACCCGTGTTATTTTTGTTAGACGAATCACATTTCATGCTTTCACGTCGCGGGTTTTCCCTATGTCTATTTTTAGTAGTATCTCGTCTGTTTAATGACATCGACCTTGACTGTGTACGCTGTGTTGGCACTTGTTTCTGTGTACTTCTAGTTTTACGTGAGTTCACATTTGGAGAAATGGATTTATTTCTACTAACCCTGTTAGTAGGGGTTTTATATTTGTTTCTAGGTAGGTTGTAGTTATCATTTTTATTTTGTGGTGACTTTCTTCCTGGGGTGTTGTTTTGGGAATTATTTAAACACTCCGTTTCTTGAGATTGTAATAATTGACTCACTGTCGGGCTATTATTATCAACGATGGTTGTATGCGAAAACACACTATGATTTAATTTTTCACCACTTTCACTATCACTTCTTACAGTACACCATTCCACTGTAGAGGTACTAATATGCTCGAAACCTGTTACTCTACTTTGTTTCAATATTGTGAACCAGTCTGGAAACCTATCTTCTATCAGTTTATCTTCTATATAAAGCCTAGCTGGGTATTTGATTTGGCATTTTCGTCTTTCTCGTCGGGCTTGTCTCGCAACTTCAGATTGAAATAAGGATTTTCTGGCTTGTACAATTTCAGAAGGATAATCTCGATCAATACCGAAATTTGTATTCTTCAATCTATAAGCATTGTTCATAATGTACTCGGTATCATTATAATCTCCAAAACGTACTATTATTGGTCGTTTTGGGTCATTGTTGTAGGTCATAGAATGTGTATTGGTTTGTTTTCTTACTGACCCGAGTCGGTGAGCACGTTCTATATTCATACCGCCTGTGTCAATATTTAGTTCATCATTCATAAATTTATATATCAGTGACTTACAGTTTCTATTCTCTCCTCTCTCTGTAATGCCCCAAAATATCAGGTTATTTCTTCGGCTTCTAGCTTCTAAATCTAAAGATTTATATGCTAACATTTTTAATTTATCAGTTTGCTTATTCACCTGAATTTCTATTTCATTTAACCTCCGGTTTGTTTTCTTTATACCTTGTGTCACTGTATGTATATCTTGAAGACACTGACACTGTTTACTTTCTACAGAGTATAATACCTCAGCATTTCTATTGATGGATTCAAACATATTTGTTAATTTATCAGTCATATTCAGGTTTGCAAAATCATCATAATTTACACTTCCACTACTAACTTTCTTTCTCTTAGACCCTCTATCCTTTGTTTGCGTCCATTGACCGTCAGTTTTAGCGCCATTATTCAGCTGACTATATTTGTTTTTTGTTTTTACATTATATTCCATCACTGTATCATCACATGAAGTCTCAGTATAACTTGAATATCCATCAGTTTCTGTTTCATATACTTCTTGATCACTTTCCATATTTAAACTAGGTTTTATTATCGAAAAATGGATATTTTTTTCACTCTAGATTTTTCGGCGCCATTCACCGGATATATATATTATTCAAATTAATATGATATATTTCATAATAATAATTTTGCAATTTTAGGGGCACCCGGACCCGCCTCAGGGCGGATCCAGGATTTTTTTCTAAGGGAGGGTCCGCACTTTTCTAGGGGGGGGGGGGTCCGAAATTTTCTAGGAGGGGGGGGGGGGTCCGAACCTAGAACCACAACCGCATTATACACATTTTGCAGAAAAAAATGCAACATATTGTTAATAAAAACTACATAACCATCATACAAAATACAAATCAGTTTATTGTACTATATGGCCACCGGCCCAAAATACACACATTTTATATTATATAAATTATGGTAACTTAGTATTACAAAAGTATAAATAATATGACAATATATACAATAGCAACAAAAGAAATATTCATGTGAGACATTATAAATTAATGAATTATTTGTTATGAGATAGTAGCAAAATGTATTGAAATAAGAACATAGTATTTATCATCATAATACATGTACAAATACTCAAATATGTACATTACATATACATGATTATTCTATTAAATATTATTTGCTGTCATGGTACATTCAAAGTAAGATAGGAACAATAATTATTGAACTAATGTTCTGTTAAAGTCCTACGTAGTTCAACTGCAGCAAGTAAATATCTTGAAATATTATAAATACCATCATCAGCTTGGCTTGACATAACAGAATAAAACAATTGTTTGCATGGTATCTTATCATTAACAAGAGATCTTAAGTATTGTTGTCTTAAAATATCGTATATAGGACATATAATTAGGAAATGGAACTCATCATCAACACTGTATCTATTTTGTTGAAGACATAAAGGACAAAATCTATAGTCTTTGTCAATATTTAAGTGACGTCCCTTTTCTATCATTAAACAATGACTGGAGCAACGGAAGTTCGAAAATATTTTTTTGAATTTATATCCTAGATTTAAATCTAGGTAACGTTCTGTATTAAGGAGGGTTTTAAAGTTTTGATAATGGGATGACTTAGACGAAGTCTCAATTTGTGTGTTTAATTTTTGCAAAGCACAGTCACAAAGACGGGATTTAAACATTTTTATAAAAACACGTTCGTTTCCAACAGTATTGGCTATCCAGGCGTAGCCAAAGCCGTTTTCAAACAGTAAATGTTTAACATGCGTTGCCCATGTTGTTCTACCAGCGCTGTCCAAGTCACGTAACATTTTGTAACACTGGCCAGGATATCTATGGTTTGGCATACGGGTTAATTTAACCCAGTATTTAATACATCTTGTCATTTAGATTATAGACATAGGTAAACGATCGCACTCTGATAGGGCTAAGAAATTACATACATTTCTATTTAAACCACTAATTCTTTTGCAAAAGTACGCTTGGACATTTTCAATACAAATACTGTACTGGGTACCCCAAATGTCGGAACTGTAACATAATATTGGTGAAACGATACTATCGAATAATTTAAATGCTTCCTTAGCATGAAAAAATCCAAAGTACTTTTGCATTTTAAGAATGTTAATGCAAGCTTTCATAGCTTGTTTGGCTAACATCTGTTTAGTCATTGTCCAACAAAGTCTGGATGTAAAATATGAGCCAAGGTATTTGTAATATGGTACAACCTCAAGTTTTTCCCCTTTATAGTTCCATGTTTCGTTTGATCTTAGAGTACCACCATTCCGAAACACTACAATTTTTTATTTATCAGTATTTAATTCCATACCAGTAATGTCACAAAAACTGGCTATTTGGTTAATTTGCAGTTGTAAATTTCTCACCGAATCTGCCACCCCAGATACATCGTCTGCAAACATAAATACAATTACATCCTCTATATCACTAGTTACAAAAATACCATTGCTCAAAGTAGATTTGAGGTAGTTCACTAAATCGTTCATGAATAGACTGAATATAATCGGTGACGAAACACATCCTTGTTTCGTACCTATCTGGCATGGATAAAAATCAGTCAGACCGTGATTTACCTTAACACATGATTTTAAATGACTGTACATCGACTTAAAAATGTTAAGAAACTTTCCGTCTATTCCATTCCTTTGCATGCATTGGAGAAGTTTATGATGGGAACAACTGTCAAATGCTTTTCGAAAATCAATATAAAAAACGTAGAATCTGCCACCCTTTTTACATAAGTATTTCTGAATCACAGATTGTAAATTAAATATGTTGTCAATTGTAGAGTAGTTTGCCCTAAATCCAGCTTGGGATTCATGAATAATATTGTTTTTCTCGCACCAATCAGTTAATCTTTTTGTAAGGATGTTTGTAAAAATTTTACTTATACTATTGGTAAGCGATATGGCACGGTAGCTGTTCGGGTCCTGTTTTGGTCCTTTCTTGTAAATCGGCGTGACAATATTTTCACTCCATGATTCTGGGAAATTTCCAGATTCAAAAATTTTATTAAATAGTGTCGTTAAAAAGGGCACTATTATACAAGAAGTAGTTTTAAACATTTCAATGCATAAACCGTCTATACCTGATGCACATTTAGAGCGTAGTTGATTTATGCTACGTATAGTTTCATGTTCGGTAATAACGAGATTCAAGCTATCACTGTTTATCTCCCTTTGTAGATGGTTAAGTATATTTATACTACTGTCATCTTCATTTGTACTGGAGAACAGTTTTTGAAAATAGGTAAACCATTGATGACTGGATATCAATTCTATGTTATCTGGTTGTTGTCGCCTGGCTACTTTAATTTTGTCCCAGAATAATTTTGGGTTGTTTCGTGCAGTTATTAGATCCTGTCTACGTTTGGCCGTCAGTTCTCGCTTTTTGGATTTACAATATGTTTTGAAGTTTTTCATATGTTCGATATATTTATTAAGGTCATGCAGTGAGTTTGAAATTCTAAATTTTTTCAGGCTATTGTATTTAATAGTTTTCAGTCTATCACAAGTGTCATTCCACCACAAAGGTTGAGTTTGTTTGTGAACTAGTGACTTGTTAAATGTACGTCTTGTTTTCATAATTTCACCAGCATTTTCAAACATTGCAATAAGACGCGGTAGATGTTCAAGTACATTGTCATTATTGATACCCATATTGAATGAATCATACAGGTCACTGAACTTATTAAAGAAGTCATTTTTGTAAGATTCGTTCCATTTATAATGAAATACTTGAGTTAAATTCTCTTCAAATACAACATCAGTGTATTGTGTAGTCTTAAACGACAAAGTACATGCCAATGGGAAATGATCAGAGAAACTTTCATTGCTCACTTCAAAGTAAGTTATATAATCGAATAATGCTGTTGATGCTAAAATGTAGTCTACTGTACTTCTACCATTATTCGCTGTACATGTAAATTCACCAGTTTTATCATAACCTAGTCTCCCATTAAGCGCATGAATATCAAGCGAACAACATAGTTCGATTAGCTCTAAACCAAATCTATTTACAGTTTTGTCTTTGTTATTTTTTGGCACGTTAAAATTGTCGCTAGGATAAGATGTTTCACCAAATATAAAGTCAGTATCATCGTTAATGATATAGTCTTGTAAGTCACCTATACGAGCGTTTAAATCTCCCGCTACTATAAATGACGCACGTGGATAGTCTGATAGCACACTGACAATTTTATCGTGTAATATTACAATGCCGTTTGTTTCATTACTAGTCTGATAGATTGGCGATCGTTCAGGTGAAACATAAGTAAGTACAAATATTATGTCATTTTCATAAAAGTCTTGAAATGCCTTATCAAGTTTCAATATCACGCAATCTTCAAAGTTACAGTACAGTCTTTTCATATATTTTACAAGTTCATCTTTCACAAAAACAGTCACCCCACCGGATCCACGCTTGCCCTTAGATTTTCTTAACTTATTGAATACAGTATAACCAGGCAAGAATCCATCAAATTCATTTTCATATGATTGCCATGTTTCAACTAACCCAATAATATCATATTTTGAACAGAAATATCTAAAAGCGAGATCACTTTCGTACTTTCTTAATCCTTGTATGTTCAGTACAGTAAAAAAAACCAAATTAAAACTATTTACAAATGATTCGTGTGTGTATTTTTGACCTCGGCCGTACCCCTATTTATGCACGAGAGTCGGAACTCTAGCGACACTATCAAACTCATATTCGTCCTTGTCAACAATCAGTTTATCGAATCTAAAAAATGCTTTCTTTCCATCTTGGATACACTGTTGCATAAAGGGGAATAACCCAGTCCGTGCTTTAACGATCCTCTCAGGTAGATCTTCGACAACTCTTCCAGTGACGGGTCCTTGTTTACGTTTGTCTCTAAATGCTTTCAACACATCGTTTCTACATTTTATGTTACTAAATTGTGCTATCACTGGTCTGTCTCCTTTTCCTGGTAAACGGTATACCTTATCAAATTCAATTTCAGAACCGTCCATGTTAAGCTCATTGGAGATGTAGCCTCGCAAATTTTGTTCGGTTAATTCTGGGGTTTCATTTTTGTCATTGTTCAAGCCGTATATCTTCAGATTTCTTTGTTTAGAATCCATTTCAATTTTGTCTTGTTTTCTGTTATTTGCTTCAAGTTTAGTTTCTAGTTCAGTAACTCTTTCATTTAGATCAGAGACAGTATTAGTTAATATTTGATTTTGCTCCTTTATTTCCGTATTTTCTTGCTTTAGCTCTTGCACTGATTGTTCTAGACCATCAAATCTATGCTTAATGGATTTACAGTCGTTTCTTATTTCAAGTAGAAGTGAAGTCCAATTTGTGGCGCCGTCACTGATATCTTGCTCGTCGTGATCAGCAAGTGAGGGTTGTAAGTTATCTTTTACGACAGACGATGGACGAAGCCATGAGTTGAGTGTAGATCTGTTTTGACTAAGGTTCGGTGAATTTTGTGAGAAATGATGACGGTTTTGAGATTGTGACTGTAAAATTTCATTGATTTCACTCTGTGTACCTATATCTGATAATTGTGAAGCATTTATCGAGTCCTGATCCTTTGTTGTACGACGATTTGGTTGACGATTTCTACTTCGAGCTGATTTTGTCTCAGGTCCAGGATTTGTTTCTACGCCTTGACAGGCTAACATAAGAAATAGAAACATCCGAATACATAATGGCATACTCTGTACGTTTATTGTATTGATATTGTTTGTACATCTCAATGGTTTAGTAAATGTCCCAATTTTAGCTCTCCATTGATTAATATCAATGCCCATAGTTTAAAGTTCTTGTAATAACAAACGTCTACGTTATTTGATTCAAGCAAAGTGCACTACAGAATATGTGTTCTCATGCGTGACGAAATTTTGGTCAGCACGGGTTTTCAGTGAGCTTCTATCAAACTTGGTATGTTAAGAATCTTAGGAATTTGCCGTCAATAACAAAGCATATCATAGTTTGTATACCGAGAACAAAGAAAATATCTTTGAACGTCTATAACTTCATTTTAGCAATCGGTATCAAAGTCAAAATTTCACAAAGTATAGAAAATATACTTAAGTTGCAGTGTGTTTGATTTTAGTCCATAATTCTCACTAGATAATCCAAATTTTTATTTTTGTCACAGAGAGAATTTCACTAGGTTTTGTAATACCGGAACCGGAAGTCAATCTTATTAATCTCTTATTAAATCTTTGTAAAGCACCGAGAAAATTGCTTCATACTACTTAAAAATGACTTACAAGCAAGAAATACACTAATGGACATGTTCATTTTCCAAATTCTAGGGGGGGGGGTCCGGACCCCCTTGACCCCCCCCCCCCGCTGGAACCGTGCATGCACATATGGTTTAATCATTTACAATGGATATTTCATGCCCTGTCACAAAAGTAATCTTAAGTTCTTATATGCACAAACTCCTTCGAATAAACAAACAATAATAACAAGGTACGCTTTATTAACTATGATTTCAATTACATGTTAATTAGAGGTGAAACGATTAATCGCGGTTCACAAAGAATCGCGATTTTTAACGCTCGATTCGGTTCGGTTCGATTCGATTCGGAAGAGGCAGTTTTGATTCGATTCTTTTTTTAAATACTGTCTTTTTCAGTAGTTTTGTGAGTTGAATGAAACGCCCCTTTTCGATTAAAATAAGCATTTTTTATAGTAAACTAAAATAGTGTACCCTTATTGACCGACGATTGTTAATCCAGATAAGAGTTGTAAAAAGTGAGACTGCTTAATGAGACTGATTAAATCAAGCATGATAAAGTAATTTAGAGATAAACTGTAAACTTAATTGTTTGTTTTGACGTTATTTACGTTTATTTTCGGGAAAATCCTCTTTGTTTTTCTTAACTATTAAAATCGGGCAAAACGTGGTTGGTTAGATTTTATTTACTATAAATTGGAAATGAATTCTATGAAATATCCGAAGATAATTGTATATTTTCACCAATACGTTCATTTAAGCCCAAAAATAATTTTATTTTGAAATAAACATTAGTGTAAGAAAGTTATAAATATAGATCTAGAGTTGATAAAAATTAATTCAACGTTTATGATGTGATGAGAATTACTTTAAATCATGCCAGAACCAAAAAAAATATTTTGAAACAAACTAAATTAAGCTGGTCATAGTGATCTACATTTGCTGAATGCTTGCAATTTTTATTGTCTAAGCGTAACCTTAACTAGTCATTAATAATGGCATTGATGCACTGATGAATAATTTTATTTTGATAATGACTTGAGTCATATACCGTTAGTACGTACATGTAGGTAAGGAGAAATAAACAATTTGTCCATGGGCATTACTTTTCATTAAAAAGTTGGAATAATAAGATTTGTCATTTATATATGCTAAAATGCAGTAAAATATTTTTAACTATTCAAGCTCTAATACCTGTAAAATGGGTTTTATTAAAGAATTAGAATTAGAATTTTTCGTCTTCCGGGAGGGAGGTCCCTCAGATAAAAATGCACTGTTCTTAAATATATACAATGTATATATCTATGTTCTCTTGTCTTTGGGTTGTATCTCTTTCTTAATTCTTTTTATAATTTATTTTTTGTTATGTCCTATATAATTCCAGTAGAAAATCGAATTGAATCGAAAAATTGAATCGTTTGATGAAAAATCGAAATCGAATCGAATCGAAAATTTTTGAATCGTTTCACCTCTAATGTTAATAGAGGCTTATTTTAACCAATTAATGGAGTATATATATATATTATGAGCTTCAGTGATTCCAGTGTTTTGATTTTCATTTGACCCGTTAATTTGTAACCAGCAAGGTAAAATAATATAGTCTTATTTCATAAACAGTGTGGTGATAGGGCGTGGTTGAATAAACTAGTGATATCGGGGCGGTACCTGCATGAGTATTGTACGCATAAAATCTGCTTGAGTGTTGTATATAAAGCGATTACCGACAACTCCGGGTAGAAATATACCGAGGTCACTCATGGTATGATCTATAAATAGATCTGAAGAGTGATCGGGGGAATTCTCGTTACTTTCGAATTCATTTTAGAGAAAATATCAGTATTTTTCATGTTTATTTAATTCGGATGTTGGTTAAAGTTACAAAACAAAGTGCTTAAAATTCAATTCTTGATGACTTGTGCTTAAATGTGAATATATAAACCGTTAAAAGCCTTGTTCGAGGTCGACGTCTTCAAGTAAGTACCTGAGTGATTTGGGTAAATCTTTCATTCGATTTAATACTATGAGACTATCACGGCCAAGTTAAATTAGTGCATACTGCTCTATCAGTCATAGCGATTAGTGGTTTTACAATAACCTCTGTTGCGTCTCCCAGAAATTCTCAACATAAAAGTCTTTGTATTCATCACAATCCTTAGAAATTCTACTGGTCAATCTTCTGATTCCAAGAACAGTCAAAACATGGATATTACTGTTCAATCTTCTGATTCCAAGAACAGACAAAACATAGATACTACTGGTCAATCTTCTGATTCCAAGAACAGTCAAAACATAGATACTACTGGTCAATCTTCTGATTCCAAGAACAGTCAAAACATAGATACTACTGGTCAATCTTCTGATTCCAAGAACAGTCAAAACTTGGATGGTTCTGTTCAATCTTCTGATTCCAAGAACAGTCAAAACATAGATACTACTGGTCAATCTTCTGATTCTAAGAACAATAAAAACATGGATATTACTGGTCAATCTTCTGATTCCAAGAACAGTCAAAACATAGATATTACTGGTCAATCTTCTGATTCCAAGAACAGTCAAAACATAGATACTACTGGTCAATCTTCTGATTCCAAAAACAGTCAAAACATAGATACTACTGGTCAATCTTCTGATTCTAAGAACAGTCAAAACATGGGTACTTCTGGTCAATCTTCTGATTCAAGGAACAGTCAAAACATGGATTTTACTGGTCAATCTTCTGATTCAAGGAACAGTCAAAACATAGATACTACTGGTCAATCTTCTGATTCCAAGAACAGTCAAAACATGGGTACTACTGGACAATCTTCTGATTCCAAGAGCAATAAAAAGATGGATACTACTGTTCAATCTTCTGATTCCAAGAACAGTCAAAACATGGGTACTACTGTTCAATCTTCTGATTCCAAGAACAGTCAAAACATGGGTACTACTGTTCAATCTTCTGATTCCAAGAACAGTCAAAACATGGGTACTACTGGTCAATCTTCTGATTCCAAGAACAGTCAAAACATAGATACTACTGGTCAATCTTCTGATTCCAAGAACAATAAAAACTTGGATGGTTCTGTTCAATCTTCTGATTCCAAGAACAATAAAAACTTGGATGGTTCTGTTCAATCTTCTGATTCAAAGAACAATAAAAACATAGATACTACTGGTCAATCTTCTGATTCCAAGAACAGTCAAAACATAGATACTACTGGTCAATCTTCTGATTCCAAGAACAGTCAAAACATAGATACTACTGGTCAATCTTCTGATTCCAAGAACAGTCAAAACATAGATACTACTGGTCAATCTTCTGATTCCAAGAACAGTCAAAACATAGATACTACTGGTCAATCTTCTGATTCCAAAAACAGTCAAAACATAGATACTACTGGTCAATCTTCTGATTCCAAGAACAGTCAAAACATAGATACTACTGGTCAATCTTCTGATTCCAAGAACAGTCAAAACATGGGTACTACTGGTCAATCTTCTGATTCCAAGAACAATAAAAACTTGGATGGTTCTGTTCAATCTTCTGATTCCAAGAACAGTCAAAACATGGATACTACTGGTCAATCTTCTGATTCAAAGAACAATAAAAACATGGATATTACTGGTCATTCTTCTGATTCCAAGAACAATAAAAACATGGGTACTACTGGTCAATCTTCTGATTCAAAGAACGGTCAAAATATGGATACTACTGGTCAGTGTTCTGATTCCAATCAACAAACACTTGAACAGAGAACGTCTGAACATGATTTCATTAATATTTTAACAATACCACGGAATTATTTTAACAGAGGTGACCGGCAGAGTGTTAAAGAAAATTTCATCAATAATTATCAACAAATAATGGAAGATAATAATGGTACAATAAATGACCTAAATGAAATTTGTGCACCACTGGGCCAAGAATCAACTATGGAAGCACCGGAACAACGTCCTCCTCCAGTAGGATGTGATACACTCTCTCTACTCAATACATACGTTGAGAATGAGCTTTATATTGATGACAATGGAGATAACATTTCTATACACAATATTTCTGCTCTAACAAAAATTGTAGAAAAGGATGGACTAGAAGCAACAGAACCAAATGAAGTATATATAAAGAAAGCAAAAGCAGTATTACAAGGTAAAAAAAATATCTGCTTTATCCCGAATATCGTAAATATGAATTATTGCTAGAATGTTAAACTAATTTTATGCAAATAAAATGACAATTAGTATGTCAGATCATTTAATCAAGCGATTCCAACCGATAATCGGTTGGCATTTTCCAGCCGATGTACCATCAGGTCATGCCAAATTGAAATTATTTTAAGCGTCAACTCAAATTTGACAAAACTAGGTACCTATTTACAAAAACACACAAACCGAAAAAGAAAACACAAGCATTTTTTACGACAAAAAACAAAGCATTATATATGTATATAATATTATTAAATGGAATAAAATCCTCATAATATAAACAATTGTCTGAATTTAATATAAAATGACTTGTGTTTATTTCACGTAAAATATATTGTATTAATGACGCAGTTATAGAAAATGGCTTACGATAAATAACGTCGTTGTTAAACACAATTTTCCGTGAATTAAATTGTTGTATCGAATCCCAGAACATCGGGATTATTTAAGAAAACTTCACCAACAATTTTGTTCTTTATTTTGATTGATGACTCTAAAACCTACGCCCACGCGGGCGCTTAACAAAATTCCGATATGGCATGGTCTTACTTACTTCTTATACTTTCAGAACGTTCCATGTCGGATATTCTACTTCTATATGTTTCTGAAGATGATGACATTGCTCATGAATTCAGAGATCATTTGTTGTCAGATATTGAAGTAGAAAATTTAACAGTTGATTGTAACAAAGATATTAATTGTGGACAACCTGAACTTTCAACATTACACACCTTGCACGATAGTCATATTTATTTATTGCCATTAATAACACAAAATTTGAAAAGGGATCGTTATCAGCGTTTTATTAATGAAGTTCTATTAGTGCTTGGACTAAAAGATGATGATAAAGAAGGTAGATTCATACCTGTCTGGATGACAAATGAAAAACCAATAATACCTGTATTAGTTGGTTTTTGTAACTCGGGGATTGACTATTATCAATTCAAAACATCATCTCGAGGTTCAATGAAAACTACATACAAGCACAAGGTTAAAAATTTGATATTGGAAGGTAGACAGAAATTCCTTTAAGATAATAAACACTTGAATTAAGCTTTAGACTGGATATTGTTCCATGGTTTTGATTGCAATGGAATTCTTATAAAGGACATTATTTCCATTGTGTTAACGTGAAGTCTAAGCAGCACAAAATTCTCTTTCTGGTGGTAGTTCTCCCAACCCTACAACGGTTCTAGTTTCTAGATTACTCGCAGTTCTTTCAAAAATCTCTCGACTCGTTCAAAACCTCGAGGTAATCTAGAAAACTAGAACCGTTGTGTGGTTGGGAGAACTACTGCTAGAAAGAGCATTTTGTGCTTTGGACTGCACTTGGTCTGGTAAAAATCGGTTATGTATAGATTTCATTTATCTTTTTATCTACTTTTTTATCTATATTTTGTTGATCTGGTCGTCATTTTTTGCTGTGTTAGGAACTATATAGATCACGTGATTCCCCACACTGATCATACCGAGACTTCTCTTATAAAGTCAACTGATATGTTTGCTTTGAGATCGATAAAAGTAATCTTGTTGGGATGGTACTTGATCTTCAGATTGCTTTAAATACTGTTGACCACATTATTCTCTTGATGTAATTGAAGGATATTGGTCTCTAAAAATTCTCTGTCACATGGTTTACTTTCTACCTGTCTGATAGACAACAATTAGTTGATGTCTCAGGTACACTATCTTCTCGAGCTTATATTTCATGTGGAATACCTCAATGGTAAATTTTGTGTCCCCTTCTTTTTTTTTGATATATGTGCTGAAGTGAAGAAAAAAACCCTTTATGTTGGTGATTCTCGTGCCCTTGTGTCAGGTGAAAGTCAATCCCAGATAGTATCAGTTTATAGCCTTGAGTTTCAATCAATTAGTGAGTTGCTCGTGTGTAACAGATTGTCATTACACTTTAGAAAACGAAGTCAATTAAGTTTGGGTCGAAACAAAAGTTTAATTCCCAGCCTTCTCTGAATGTAACAAGCAATGGTCAACTTATCCAGTTAAACGATTCTGTGAGTTATATGGTAGCAACATTTGATCAAAGTCTAACATTTCATTCAATGGAAATGTCAGTCAATCAAAATACTAACGTTAGATTGAAGTTTCTTTATAGAAAAAGATAATTTCTGTCTTTCTGTACCAAAAGTTGTTATTCGTGGCAATGCCATTTTGATTATGCTTCTCCTGTATGGTTTAATTCAGCGACACAAACTCTTATAAAAATGTTGTGGATCTAGATGCCAAGGCTCATATTGACAATAACCAGAGGCCCGTATTATCAAGCGTCTTACGACCGATTTTAGTCGTAATTCCCTCTATAATGTATTGATAAATTATCGTAAGATGTTTGATAATATGCTGTCCAGTTTTCTTTTGTCAATTGGTTACCAGTTGAACAAAGAGTTAATTTCAAAACATTTTGTCAGCTGTCATTATAATGATGCCCCAGCTTATTTGAAGGAGCATTTTGTTCCAGCAAGCTTAATACATAATTATTTCACTAAATGTAGGGTTAAATGGTGAATCTGTCTGCGGCCTTTACTCTATTCGCATAAGAAAACCCTTAACAAAAGATTTCGTAAAAGGTAGTTTGCTGGTATAGATTCTTCTTTAATGAATGATCTTCCACAAAGTATTAAAGATATTATACCTTAGTAATTTCAAAGTCTAAACTAAAAAATACCTATTTACTGAGATTTAAATTCAGTTTTTTTTGTTTCTAATTTCGTAATAGTGTTTTATGCAGTACTTATTGTTACCAGCTAGTCAATATTTTTACTTTTTATACATTGTATTCAATTCTTTCCTCTTTGATTTTTTACATACTAGTATAATAGCGTCTTCCTATGCTACTAAATGATATATCTCAAGGTCCACAACGGAAATATGAGTTTATGTTTTTTACTCTTTTTGTGTCATCCTTGATTTATAATATTGTTTGATATGGCTATTCGGTGATTCGCGGGTGTTGTTTATGAATGTTACATGTATGTATGTTTTATTACGTGTGTCATGTTGTAAAATAGTATATTGATGTAAATCTAAATCTTTAAATCTATATTTAGGTGATTACTAGAGCGTCTAAAGGTGGATAGAGCATGTTTTAACCAAACTGGGCCCGATTTCAGGAACGCTCTAATTTATCAAATATTTTAAGTGGATTTCACGAAGCCTTTCTTACATAAGTATAAATTTAGGGTTGATATTAGCGACCTAAACTTAAACCAACAAAATTACGTTAGAGTATTGAATGTCCAACGTGTTTTATTGATGGACTCCATAGCGCAAACAGTTAGACTTTGTGCTTGAAACATTGATTTTGTCTGGCATAGGTTTTAACCGTGAATGAGGATTTTTCCACTTTTGGTCCATTCTTTTTTATTTTTGTCAATCAATCATTTGTGTTTTCCTATTATGCACAATTATCTTACCTTCACTTCATTGTTGTACTTGTAGAGTTTAGTATTTTTTAAATAAAAATATTGTGCATCAGCGAAGATTGAATAATAAGTGATAAGTTGATAATTAATGGAGGATATCAGGGTGAAGTTATAAAATTCATACGAAATCTCATATCTTTTGGGCCATATCAAAGTTTGAAGACGAGCGTTATTTAATTTGAATAACAAAACTGCAAACTTGCGATGTTAACTACGATACCCGTTCCGGCTAACTTAAAAATTCCATTGGAATGATTGTCATCTCTAAAAACGTAATAAAATGACGATCAATCTAGATATTAAAGTATTTATTCGTTTTAATCTGCTTGTTTTATTATTATTTATATAATAATACAGAAACTCGACTTCTCCAACACTTAGTCTTGAAGTAGTGCAGTAAACTGTCATACTCCGTCATTTACGTGAGGGGACGAATAAGTTCAACGATGAAATGAATCGTAGCAGATGAAAACTTAAATATGCTAAAAATAGAAAATTTAAGGTTAATCTAGAAATTTAAGATAGGAATGCGTTCGTGAAACCGTGTCCTGATCTATGTACATTAACTATTCATTGTAATGATACAGGGTTTCAAAGAGTTTATTTCAATAAAAATAGATAACAATGTAGTGCTTATGTCATGTTACATGTAGTAACATAGTGTAAACATGCATTATAGTTTATCATAATATAGAGCTCAAAATATGGAGGTAACTGTTTTTTTTTAAAACATAGATATCAAGATAGTGTTTGTATATTAAGATAGTGTTTACATACATGTATGTACTGCAATTTAACAAAATACAGAGTTCAAGGATGATAACTCAACAACGACTGTACCTAGATTTACTAAATTTTATTAATAGATATCCCTTGGGTCAAAGATGTGTCCTATTGATTTTTAGATACCAGGGTCAAAGGTCAAGGTCACTGGGACATAAAATATGAAACATTTGTCCGGACGATAACTCAACAACTGTACTTAGTTTCACAAAATTTTATTTGTGGACAGCCTTTGGGTCAAGGATTTGTCTTATTGATTTTGAGACCACAGGATCAAAAATCAAGGTCACTGGGACATAAAATCTGAAAACTTTGTCCGGACGATAACTCAACAACGACTGTACATAGGTGTACCAAATTTCATGTGTGGATAGCCTTTGGGTAGAGGGTAAGTCCTGTTTATTTTGAGATCCCAGGATCAAAGGTCAAGGTCACTGGGACTTAAAATATGAAAACCTTGTCTGGACAGTGGACAAAAACGACTGTACCTAGGTTCACCAAATTTTGTGTGTGGATAGCCTTTGGTTCAAGGATGTGCTCTATTGGTTTTGAGACCCCAGGGTTAAAGGTCAAGTTCACTGGGACTTAATATATGTAAAACCTTTGTCAGGACGATAACTCAACAACGACTGTACCAGTCCGAGAGCTCGCAGGGTTTTAATTGCGGTTTCGCGACTAAAAAGTTTGATGATTGATTCTAATGTAGTTTTGTTTATTTATTTAATTATTGGAGTTAACGCCGTGTCAACACAATTTAGGTCATTTTACGGCGTCCAGCGCACCTAACCTAGCTTTCCTGGACCATTGTCTATAACCAGTACTCACCTACCCTTCCACAAGGCCGGAAACTTCTCCATATTATCTAATCAATGGAGGAAAATCGACATTATTGTCAAATTTTCATGGAAGGGTATAACCTTCCCGGTGGGATTCGAACCCGCACCCCCTTGGGCACGAGATTCCAAATCCCGGCGCGCTACCAACTGCGCTATCGACCCGGGTTCTTATGTAGTTTAGTCTGATGAATTTGAAATGCATTTTTTAAAACTGGCAAGGTAGGCGTTTTCCCACAATCTGAGCTCAAAGATATACATTACCAAAAACATCAAAATGCACCCTAACCTTTATGCATACTTTTTCAGCTCTTACTTACATCAACTCACATTTTTGATGAATTATATTTTATTTAGAATGTATTTACAACATATTTGCATATATGATATGAAATTTAGTGCCTATACCGATTATAAACCAGCTTTTATTTACGTTACAGTACAAAATCTATGAAATTGGTATTGAAACTTTTTTATAAGTGCTTACTATTATGACAAAGACAACTAGTAACCATGTTTTTGAATACATAATATCAGTGTGATCATTTTCCAATGGTTTTTGCATCTATTATTCAAGTTGTCTAAAGGTTATAGCATGTTAACTACTAACTAACTAACCGTATATATTTTATCATTTTCATGTTATGGAATTATGTAACCTCTAAATTCCTTATGTAAAAAGTACAAAATCATTTTTGATTGATAATTAAAAAACTATAAATGATATCTAAAATTCAAGATTATCAGTGAAATCAGCATATCATTATCTACAAAAATAGACTAAACATGACAATATAACTCTAAAGATAAAGGAAATGATATTTTCTTATCTTAGTTAATTTAATATTGTTAATCTATAAGCCATTGAAAATTGTTATTTTTTCATAAATATAACAATATCAAAATATTATTTACATTTTCATTATCTATGCATCATTCTGATTAAAATGAACCTATGGATGAATATATTATCTTAAGAAACAATGAAATGATGACTTTGATGAATATTTGCTATAAAATCTTAAAAATCAACATTTAAAAGTTAAAGTTAAAGGGCGGTTTAAAGTCTGCTTCCATCTACATGTTCAGCCGACTTTACAATCTTGTACAATAACTCCTAACCCGGGTCGATAGCGCAGTTGGTAACGCGCCCGGATTTGGATACTCGTGCCCGAGGGGGTGCGGGTTCGAATCCCGCCCGGGGAGGTTATACCCTTCCATGAAAATTTGACAATAATGTCGATTTTCCTCCATTGATTAGATAATATGGAGAAGTTTCCGGCCTTGTGGAAGGGTAGGTGAGTACTTGTTATAGACAATGGTCCAGGAAAGCTAGGTTAGGTGCGCTGGACGCCGTGAAATGACCTAAATTGTGTTGATACGGCGTTAACTCCAATAAATAAAAATATAAATAAACAATAACTCCTGGTCACTGAAATCACCCTCAGGCGGGCGATCCCTCACAGTACCCATTTACACCTGGGTCGAGTGGAACAATTGTAGGTTAATTTCTTGCTCAAGGAAATTAGCAGTGCCCCTAGTGGGGATCGAACCCGGGACCCCTCGATCCCTAAGCGCGCGTCCTACCACTGGACCACTGCTCCTACTGGGTGACTGTCTTGACTGTCTATTTTGGAGATGGACAGGCAAGCTGGTAAATATTAATTTACTTAGAACTTTGTTTGTTTAAAATGTTGATTTTCATATTGATAGCTCTACTTTTGAATTTCTTGTCTAATGTGGTTGTAATTTTCCTAATCATTCTTGGATTTTGCATTTATCTGTATTTTAGTTATTCAGAAAATAACCGTTTTTACGACTGCAGAGTCATATGCAGATTATGACTTAGTTTTAATATAAGGTATTTTTGACATTGTTTACTTTAGTTAAGACTTCGACAAAATTTGGGTATTAATGTAAATATTTGTATATATTTTTGCCTTTCCTATCTCATGTATTTTCTTTCTTATTTTTTATGTTATGTTAAGTTCATTCTTGTACTTATTTTTATCTTACTTGCTTTTTAACGTTTCGCCTTCAAGTTCATTTTTGTCTTTTCTATCTTACTTGTTTTATGTTATGTTAAGTTCATTTTTGCCTTATTTTTATCTTACTTGGTTTTTAAAGTTTTCGCCTACAAGTTTGTTTTCGCCTCATAATCTTACTTTTATTATCTTAGTTTTCACTTTTGGTTTCATCATTCAAAAATAAATATAGTAGCAAACCAGGTGTTTTTCTCATTTAGACCTTAACTCAGAGTTCCTGAACTTGCCTTAAATCCCTGACTTTCTGAACGCTTGCGATGTGCACGTTCCTTAAGGAGTGGGTACGCAGCGAACGTTGCTGAAGTTAGGCATTTGCAGAAGGCAATTCATATTAACATTTTATCAGAGTATTTGTCTCAATACTCAGCGGGCTGTGACTATCCCGTACAAGTTAGTCACTGGTGTCATCCTGACGAACCGCTAGTTAAAAAGAAACTAGCGCCTAGTTGAACTTAAAAATTAACCGACATATCGAACAACAAGGACCCAGATCCTAGGCAGAGAGAGAGAGAGTGGGGTCGGGTCTGCCACAACTGGCTGAAGCAGGCTGTACAAACTATTCTAGAGTTACATGTACATGTCTTCTATGCAACTTGTGAATGTTTCTAAAGTTTTTGACAAAAAATTGTTGCAATTATGACCAAACATATTACTTTAGGTGACGTAAAATGGGGCTAAAAATGGCAGATCGGCGGGAAAATGCATTATTTTGTGAAACAGTCTGTGAGCGTAATTTACCTCAAAATCATCTAGAAACACATTTTTTCTTACTTTTTTGTCAATTTGAATGGTACTGGTCCAAGATTTTTTTACTTAAACTTATTATGCTTGTTTTCCGTATGGGCCGAAATAATAGAACAGATGACAACTTTCACCCATGTTGCAACTAGTAAAGGGTTAACAAAGAACAGACATCAAGAAGATATACAAATATAAAAGTAAGAAAGCGGGTCGTAAGTATTTTTTTAGTGTCAAAAAACGTAACGACAAGCAAACATACGCTGTAAAGAGCTTTTTTACCTACTATACAAATAGCAAGTGTCAACAAATTGATAGGGAATAGCCGAAATTTCTGGTTTTGGCAAATCGAAGGAAATTGAGCGAGTGCACCTAAAATTTTGCAAGCGTTTACTCCAAGTAAAACAGTCCACTAGCAATCTAGCTGTGAACTTGGTCGGTTCCCTTTGTATATAAATAGACATACCCAAATAATCGAGTACTGATGCAAAATTATTAATTCAGAAAATATATTAATAAATCAATTTTACATGCATCAAGTAAATAATCTAAGCATAAAAAATAATTGGGCTAATAACGTTAAAAATTTATTAGACAGAAATGGATTTTCTTACGTTTGGATAAACCCGTATTCGGTTAATCTTAATACATTTCATATCATTTTTAAAGAAAGATTAATGGATATTTTTAAACAATCTTGGTATACAAATATCAGCGAAAGTGATTACTTATTTTATTATAAACATTTTAAGTTAAATTTTAAATTCGAAAACTATCTTGATAACATTAGTTTAAAATACCGAAAGGGATTATCAAAATTACGTCTAATGTCGTACACTTAAGAAATTGAAGCAGGCAGGCATGGTAGAAATAGGGTTCCGCGACAAGAAAGAAAATGTAAAATTTGTCAAAGAGACATAGAAGATGAATACCACTTTATTATTATTTGCCCATTTTATAAAAATCTTAGAGAAAAATTCATCAAACCAAAATTTTATTTACGTAAGTGTCCATAAATTCATTGGTCTTTTAAACTCTGAGGAGAGTGATGATATTCTTAACTTAAGTAAATTTATCCATCTTGCTTTCGAACAGAGAAAAAATAAACAAAATGATTTACAATAACTACTCTTAACTGCAGTATATTACACAGTCTACATTTTTGTTTGGTAATACATAAGTATATTACACAGTCTATATTTTTGTTTGGTAATAAATATGTTTATTACACAGTCTATATTTTTGTTTGGAAATACATATGAGCCGAGTCATGGAAAACCCTGCCTTAATGACAAAATTTTCGATTTTTATGTTTTTTGCATTTTCACATAGGAAAAGGTTTGTAGTTTTTGAAGTCGAAAACCGCTTTCGGAAATACAGCTTACTTTTGACGCTATAGTAATCTAAAGTACCCATGGTATTCCTCAGAATAATGTCAAAATGAATATAATGACGTTACGTCATACTGTTCTTTAAAAAAAGACCACTAATGATATTTATACATGCATAGTTATATGGGTATTACATTTTACTGTGTAAATGATAATTTTCGTTGTTCCCTCAGCAACCAAAATATTCAATTAATTCTATAATCATATATACAATTACCCGCAAAGGTAGAATTTCCATAATATCTGCTGTCAAACTTCGGGCGATATCGGGTCATGTCCACAAATTTCGTGAGCAGTTTTCGTCGACGTCGTTAAAATTGATAAAGATCGTATTTTATATAAACTAAAAAGATTATTAATTCTCACAATTATTTGAGATAATTGATAAAATTCGTGTTTAAATTTTAAACCGAAAATTTATGAATCCAATCTTATCGATGGAGGTAGAGATTCGTCCCCTAAAAATTCGTTCACAAACAAATTCGTAATCACTCAGTTGCTAGTGCTTAAGACTGTAATTCTGGTGATAAAAAATAACAAAAAGCTTATTACTTGATATGTGTATTATGGGAATTCTAAACAAGAAAATGTCACACTTTCAT
The DNA here is from genome assembly GCA_025267735.1 of Mactra quadrangularis. NCBI lineage: Eukaryota > Metazoa > Mollusca > Bivalvia > Venerida > Mactridae > Mactra > Mactra quadrangularis. Next base: position 29,315,246 of record CM046299.1, on the reverse strand, counting down.
AAATGTACGTATTATATTTATGTTGTTTACATCAATCAATCTTCAATCAGCCAATCTCTGCAGCCAAAGTTTTTCAGTTGAATTCAGAATACTAGCTTATTATAATTTATTATCAGTACAATAACAAATTAGTTTTCATTTATTATCGTCAACTAGCTAGGCGTGTGTACGACTGATATTTGATGACGTCAGCCTACCAAACAAAGCGCTCTTCATCTTAATTCGTTCGTTGGCTGCATGGAAACCATGTGTCACTTGTTTATTTACCCCTGTTAGTCAAATGATTTGATAACATAACACCTTAGGGTAGTATTATACGATTGAGGGTATCGCTTATTGTTAAAATCTTCCGGTCTAAGAAAATCATCGATGATTGATAAAAAACCTTAGTGTCGCTGTACGGAGGTAAATTATGAACAAAGGAGATTTATCATAACGGCCGTTTACCACTCTGCTGAGGTGCCGTTCGTTAAAGGTAAAACATAGAGCAAAATCAACGGGGGGGGGGGGTTCTAATATGCCGCTCGTCGGAGGTTGCTGCTTGCTTTTTTGTATTTTAATTATTCAGATACATTCAGTGGTGGCAAAAATGTATAAACAACGGTTTCCATGCTAAGTAAAGGATGTAAATACTTAAAATTGGACCAGTTTTTACATTGTTTACAAAATGAAATTCTTTGTCATTCGGGGGATTTATTTAAACTATGGAGGCGCAAAGAAACGGGTTCAAAACTTTGGATGAGTCGTTTCTTTGGGCATTGTTAGCTAAATTAAGACGCAAAATATTAACAAATAACATGTTTTTGTTTACAAACGTACGTTTAAAAGTGTTTCATGTGAAATTAAGATCTAGCATGGGTCGTGAAAATGTATGACACGACATCAATATGGTTCAAACAATTTCGTTATATAAACTAGAGCATTGAATCATGCATAATTAACACATTTTTAAGTAAATTAGTTGCCTTAAAATTATTGTTAGATTTGAAGATAGTTACGCTTTAATGTTTTTTTTTTTTGAAAGATTAAATCAGAGACTATGGTACGTGTCAGCTATTAATTTATGACTCTGAATAAAATTAGATCTAACTTCGATAGTTTAGATATATTGTTATATTGATACTTCACTTGTAAATACCTACATAGGTTCTGTCTAAGTGTTCATAAATTATATATGCAATATATTACGAAACACTTGATAACGTTTGATATTGTTTATTGTTCGCCGAATTCGGCTTGATTTGCGTTCCCCTCGCAGCTCAGTGAATACATTACATTCACCCGCTGACTTAAAACGTGTAGATTTAAATGTGTCATATATATATATATTATATAATGTTTAATGAAAATATATACATTATTTTGTCATGTATAAGTATATATGTAATTATTATATACGATGCATATATCTGATAAGTACTTAATGGTAAAATACATTTTAATAAAAATATAGTTTTACAGTGTCACCACGTAACTAATTAATTAGCAATCATATAATCTGATGTTGCTAAATGTGTCATATATATATGACCTTCTCCACGTACTTGAAATTCTAAATACAAGTACTAGTATTCAGATATATTTATATATATTTATCTATGTTCATTTTGTATTGATTTTCTGTACACACTGTTTTGCCATCTTATACTATGCATTATTGTCCTCATACATTTGTAAATGTTATGGAAATAAATAAAACTATCTATCTATGATATTGTCCTCTACTTTGAACCTTTAAACGACCAAGGAAAGTTTACCAAATTCTGATTTCACCGAAAATGTCGTCATATATAATGTGGTTATACTTCGTGGCGATGAAACGAAAAAAAACGAAGATACGACAAATGAATGCTCGTCCGTTTTATTTTGGACAATTTCATCTTGCGTTTGAGACACGTATTTGGAGCACAAAACTTTGAGTTTATTATCCCTTTTTTATGTATGCATTGATTAAGCAGGGATCGAAATACAAGTTACAAAATTTTATTTGTTACACGAAAATAACAAAAATGTTATCACTGAAAATGTTCAAAAATGACCGGTATTAGGATTGTGAGGAGTACTGTAATAATCCTATCAAAGTAATTATTTTAACTCTAACATATAACATAATATACTGGGATTAACTTAACGACAAGTTCCTCTCCCATTTTAAAAACAATCCATCGAGTACGACATACAAACTCTATGAAGGTAGAAAGTCGAATCTACGCCGAGCTAAAACTGTCAGCTCGTAAACATGCGTGACGAAAATTATATGACGTAACTTTATAAGTGGATTTTCCCGACAACGTATTTAACGTCATTAATTAGAGGTTAATGATTAGTTGCTACTCGCCATTATGCGATAATCACCCGATGACGTCCATAATAGCCTGAGGCCATTATGGACTCGAGGGTGATTATCGCATAATGGCGAGTAGCAACTAATCATTAACGTCTTTAATACGTTTGTTCAGAATCCAGACTTGATTTTTTAGTAAACTAAAAACATTTTATTTAGGGACGAATAAATCACTAACGAATTTTCCGAGGACGAATCAGTACTTTGATGACGTAATGAAACAATGACGTAGAATATAATGTAATGGCGAGTAGCAACTAATCATTAACGTCTTTAATACGTTTGTTCAGAATCCAGACTCGATTTTTTAGTAAACTAAAAACATTTTATTTAGGGACGAATAAATCACTAACGAATTTTCCGAGGACGAATCAGTACTTTGATGACGTAATGAAACAATGACGTAGAATATAATGTAAACTTTGTTGTCAAATGGCGGTCATGTTTTTAAACGTTTGTGACCAATTTACCATCATTTATCATGGATTAAAACGATATTATCAGGAGACTGGAACGTAATTGTCAGTGTATATGTGTTTTTCAAACTTTAAATTGACGATATGGATGTAAGGATTATCCTGACGGCATCTGTTTTCGACGAGGATCTGATTTCGCTGAACTATGAATTTCCGGTTTATTTACGTAATTCACGCATGCGCGGATCCGGTCACGTGTTATTTCGACGCCAAAGGAGAATAATTGCCGAAATGCATAAAAACATTCCAAATAAACGTTGGAAAAGTAATTTAATTACGAATTGTATTTCAATACATTGATTTTTGCGTAATTTGACTATTACCAAAATGAAGCATCTTTATTTTCAATCTGACTCGCTAATTCATACGTCTGATAAATTTTCACAGTTGTCCTCGGACGTACCCTACTGTTTACTACACCACTAGAAGGATGGCAAAATCTGGTCATTCCAAATATGGTATATAAAAGACATGTTGTGCGCATGTGCGAACAACGGAGTTGGCCGATCTGTGCCGAGCAAAACTCAAAAAGACGCCATATTGGATTGATGAATGCAGCCGACGTATACGGCCATAATTATGTGGGGATTTAGTGGCGAAAGTGAGAATGTAGGTTATGTTACTACATAATCGATAAAAAAAAGTAAATTTGCAAGCGATTTGAGCTAAAAAAATGTTACTGAAATGAAAGAGTGTTCGGTAATGTCTCCAAGACTCTACCACGACCTGGTGACCTCGTTTTTGAATCGACTGCTTGATAAGGTAATTTATGTTTTTTGATGATTCTAGATAGGTTTCAGTGTGTATTTAATGCCTTTTATTTGTGGAAAAGATGAATGTCTACTTTTTAATTTTTAAAACGCACATGAAAATGAGAATATACTAACCCTTACATATGGTGCATATTTCGGACACAAAAATTCGGATAACAACATAAAGTCTAATTGATTTTATCTTAAAGAGTGTGTCTGTTGACATTGTTTGTAAACTTTGCTTCTAAGATGGTATGACATATGGTTCTTAACATTGAAAAATCGAAGAAAAAGTATAAAATTCGTCAAAAGCCGTTCCCGGTATGTTACGGCCGCACGGACTTTAGTCTGTTCCTAACAGCTCAAGGGGGGTAACTCTAAAAGTCAAAATGACTTCTACTTTGACAGATCCTTTGACAGATAGTTACATAAACTATGGTTTGAACATATTTCTATTGCTTCGATTAAATTAGCCTTGTAGGCAATGTGTGGATCTTGTATCATTGTGACCCATCAATTAAGCTTTCAGTAAGTTAAGTATGTTGAAATCAGTTGCTAAACTTGTGAACTGATGGAAAATTAGTCCTATCTATAAGACCCTCCGTAACTCATTTCACATTGGGACATTATTCTGTTACGGCAGGGTCTTATCGGCTTCCGTATATATTGATGTAGCAAAACGTGCACAGATTAAGTGTGCGATTTAAACGAATATAATTCGTTATTATTACGCAAGTTTCTTAACAAACTCTATTAGACAGCTAGTATATACAATAATTAATCACATTATCATATAAGAATTATTATAGGTCACCTCAGCAAGTAGAAATATTCCATTGTTTCCGTCAAGTCCAAAAAATCATGTCTTTCATTTTTAAAACAACGCTATATTCCAGTCATCCGGTACCATTTCCCGAATCGTTACTGATAAAGTGTCCGTGTACAATAAGGTCTTAATCTATTTCAGGGAATGTTACCTGTCCTTAGAATTGTCTTTAGCGTGTTAGTTTCTCAGCGAGTCGACCGGTAGGCTCAACGTCTAGAACTAGAATGCAATCGGAGACGCTTTGTGGTCATCCACAAAGCGCCTCTTAAGCTCCGCCCTAAAACCGTGACGGAAGAGTTACTTCCCCTGATCAGGTCAGAAACCATGAGGTAAATGGGCCCGATGCACAACTCTCAGTCATTAGGATCTAGCGACACAACACTCCCCCCGACTTTATTTGAGAAGGTTCAGACATGGGGTGAGTTTATGATAAAATAGGAGCCACACGGTCAGGAGCTAAATGCTACATTTCGTCTTAAGGGTAAAAGAATAAAATTAAATTATACCAAAGGGAGTCTTCATCTGTGTTACCATTCTATTCGCCAGGATGCACTACCATGTACAACCATTACAGACGTAGAGACTGCCAGTAACCATACCCTTAGACCTCATCCATTTAAGACCATTTAAATGGATAGCTTCACCTTCTACCAGGTTGTCAAATAGCAGATAAGGTATCCACCATTTCTTGTTACAGTAGACAGTTGAAGTATTAGCTCTCTGAGGATCAACTAGGAGACTATAAGTTCCAAGTTGAGGACTGTCTTCGTGATGTCAACAAGGACTATAAGTCCAGTGTTGTATTACATCTGAAGTAAATATGAACTATAAGTCCAATTTCTAAATTATATCCCTGTGGAGTTCACCTTACATATGCACCAACCTGTCCATAAATGTCCATATTCATCACGATGAAGAACTAACATATGAGTTCATTCGAGAGTCACATGATCAGAGTCAACAACACAGTTATTCAATTTCAGGTCTTCTAGACTGTTCATTGCGTTGAGATATCTGTCCACCGTCCCGACATCAAGTTTTATTCATGATAAACCTGTCCAGCGATCTTTCACATTTGAATAAATATGAGATAACTTTAGAATAATCACTGTTGTTTTATGGATTGGGTGCATATGTTATACATAGGTGAACTAACACTTGTAGAGTTCCTTGCCATTCTTCACGGTGATTTCAAGAATCTTTTCTCCCGTCGTCCTTCGGTGTTGGGCAACTGCGTCTGCGACATACTTCAGGAGTCCGGGGGTTGAAGTCTTGGACAAGCTTCTCACCGGAAAGTAAGGGGCATCCGATTCTAGAAGAATCTGGCTGTCCTTAAGTTGTTGAAGGGCTTTGATTTGGTCATCACTAAAAGTGTTGACCAGGTTGGTAAATCCGAACAAGGTTTTGGGAAAAACCTTAAGCCACTTTGTTACGACGTACTGGTCCCCAGTAAAACAATGTAAGTGTATGGGGTGCCTGGAGCGCACGTGTTTTCTGAGAAAATGAAGCATTAGAAGGTAAGCTTCTGTGCCATCATCTCCCATCATCCCACGGCAGTGCAGCACCAATACGTGTCTGTCCTCCAACAATGGCAAGATTTTCTCTAATACCTCCACTTGTCTTGCCCAGTATCTCATGGGCTCCGTATGATCGATGCCGATCTCTCCGAGGGCGATGACCTTAGGATGTTTTAACAGCCTTTCGATGGAATCGACATCTCTTCTGAAACCATGATGGTACCGGGCATGTCTCGGATGATATCCGACTCCCACTTGTATGTGATCTGGTAAGGTACCAAGATCCTTATCTGAAGGGTAGGACTCGGGATCACAGTAGATCGTAACGGCTCCCTGTAGGGTCACACGTTTCGACTCCTTGACTGTAACCTTCGCCAAGATATCATCCAGAGATCCATATGAAGGTAATTCTAGCTCGTTCAGGGTTCTATCCAGATGAAAATGGGCATCGAACGCCTTGGGGTATTCACGGTGGTCTTCTTTCTTGGTTTCTGGTTCAGGTTGTCCAGTTTCTGACTTGTACGTCTTGAACCAAAACTGACGTTCATCTTCCGCAAGACTTGCAGCCATCAAAAGAACAACCTTCCAATGGATAAGGATGCCCACCGAGTTACAAGGGAATAATGTAAAGGTCTTCGGTAGTTCCACCTTCAGGAATTTGCAGAACTCTTGCATAGCAAAAGCCTGCGATGGCATGATGATGGAATTATCAGTCACCTGTAGCATCTTTTGAATACCCACAAACTGAATTAACTCGTCCAGTGAAGAAGGTTTTCCAAGAAGCCATCTAGCGGCCTGAAGTAGGGTACTTCTTCTTCTCTTCAAAATGGACAAGTCACTTGGATTAAGGCGTTCATCGAAGATTGATGGTATGTGGAATCTATAAGAATGCACCTTCAAGTATGTTGTTGACATGTTGCATTCCTGGACCCAACACTGGATTGGTTTTCTGTCCTTCCTTTGACCATACGCCAATTCAATCTTCCTGTGTTCTTCATCAGCATGCTTACCCGTTAACACTGAAATTTTCAGAGATTCAATGGGAGCAGGCCTTTTAAGAACACTAGAACCCGATATGACTTCTCCACTAGTTGAACTAGAAGTTCTGGATCCTGAAGTGGAGACTTTGGCACCGGTTGAACTAGAAGTTCTGGAACCAGTGGCTGTTGTGTTAACCTTAGTAGAACTAGAAGTTCTGGATTCTGACACGGTAGTCATAACACTGGTTGAACTAGAAGTTCTGGAACCAGTGACTGTGGAGCTTGCTTTAGCAGAACTAGAAGTTCTGGATTCTGACATGGTGGGCTTTACACTGGTTGAACTAGAAGTTCTGGAACCAGTGACTGTGGAGCTTGCTTTAGTCGAACTAGAAGTTCTTGATACTGACATGGTGGGCTTCCCACTGGTTGAACTAGAAGTTCTGGAACCAGTGACTGTAGAGCTTGCTTTAGTCGAACTAGAAGCTCTTGATTCCGACATGGTTGTCTTAACACTGGTCGAACTAGAAGTTCTGAAACCAGCTATCCTGGGTGATCTTCTAACCGGACTATTGGCACAGATGGAATTAGGTGATACTGATGGGGATGAAGCCAGGAGAGCTTCCTCATCAATATTCTCTTGACACTCCATGGGTTCTTCACCCAATGGGGCTTCCATTGATTCTTCACCACTTGGGGTGGGGTAGTACCTAATGTCCCTTTTTCCTTTAGTTGGATCAAAGTCTTGTTCCACTGGACTTGGAAGCTTGGGCAATTTCCATATGTTATCGCTTATCCAAGCTCTATCTTCCAGTTGGTACATCTCAACAGCCTTAGCTGCTTGTTTCAACCATGTTTTGTGGAGATGATTATTTCTATTCTCCTCAGACTTGGACTTAACCAATGCCACCATCTGGAGAATAAGCTCCCTCATATATTTTAATTTGTCTCCTCCACCCATACAGCGAGAACATAATGCCAGCTTGGAAATGAATTCATCAGCTGGGCGATATATTCTTCTGTCAGCAAGATATTCTTCCACAGTGTCTGCGAAATCATGAGATGCCATCTTTAAATCTGAAATATACAACAGAAACTAATTTTGAGTATTTCTGCTCAAATTATTTGCATACTGGGCACCTATATTTATTTATGTCTAATGCATCAGTAGCAGATACATTAACACATGAACCGTGATACCATTCATCACAGAAGTCACACTGTATCATGAATCTTCCGCTCCATGGCTTCTTACATGTACAGTAGACTGTGTCATCATCTTCTATTTTCTCGGTCTCTTGATGATCCGAGGTTTGATATTTGATGATCCAATCGGGTAACTTTCGATCGTTACATGGCATCATTCTGTCGTGATTGGCAATAAACACAGCGTTTCGAAGCTTGACTTGATACAAGTAAGCTGAAAGCTTTTTAACAATCACTGCTGGTCCCTTCCAAGGTGCGGTAAGTTTACGGGATTTGCCTTTTGTAGCCGCGGTATCTAAAAGATACACAACGTCACCCTCCGCATATGGTCTCAGCATCACTCTCAGGTCGTAGTTCCTCTTCATTCTCTTCAAAGAAGTCTGAAGTGTACTTCTAGCTGCTTCATAGGCCTTCCCTAAAGACTTCACCAAACCAGATACATACTCATCGTAGCTATCGGCAGGTTGTTTGGTGTTCGGGAACATAATGTGAGCAGGGGTATTTACTTCTCTTCCCAGCATGAGCATGTTTGGAGTATACCCTGTGCTTCTATTAACGGAAGATCGAATAGCACCAGCTATTTGTTGAACATGCTGATCCCACCTATCTTGAGATTTACCCAAAAAACATCTAACGGCATCCATTAAGGTTCGGTTGAACCTTTCCACTTGTCCATTCGCTGAAGGGCGGTATGGTGTAGTTCGGCTCTTGTGGATCTTCAAAGCTTTACAAAGTGCTTCGAACAACTTGCTTTCAAAGTTTCTGCCTTGATCCGAGAAAAGCTGAAATGGATATCCGAATCTTGAAAAGAATTCATCAATCGCTGCTTTCGCGGTGACTTCTGCTTTCTGGGATGGCAAGGGTACACACTCCACCCACTTAGTGAATTGATCCACCATCATCAGGCAGTGTTCGTTGCCCTGAGTTGACTTTGGGAGAGGACCAATGAAGTCAATATGAACTCTTTCCATTGGAGATCCCGATTGGTACTCAGTCAAAGGAACCTTTCCGTACACTTTGTTTTTCTTGTTTTGATTACAAATCGCACAAGACAAAACATATGATTCTACTTCTGAGGACATTCCATACCAATAAAATTTCTCTTTCATCTTGCATTTAGTCCTCGCAACACCCTGATGACCAGCTGATGGTATATCATGGTGCAATTCCATAGCCTGAGTTTTAAGACTAGTTGGTACAACCAGATCCAAGTCTGTTCCCTCAACTTTTCTTCTGTAAACCACACCATCCATCAACACAAAAAGTTCCTTATTCAACCAGTAATGCTTGGCTGCTTTGCTTGCCAGGAACAAGGGTCCTTCTTCAGGTTCTTTCGATGACTTGAGCCATTGAAGTATAATTTCCAAATCAGGATCCTTGGACTGTTCCGCTTGAAGTTCAGCTACAGAAAACCCCCAGCAAGATTGCTTCTTGTCAGAACATTCTGGTTTCTGTGATGAAGAACAGGCACAAACTCTATAAGAGTCCGCATCTTCTCTCACAATGTCAAAATGCGACGGACTGTTCCCCAGATCTAAACTTGATACTGCTTCCTCACCAGCCATAAGTTCCAAAACTTCCTCATCTTCACTTTCACCACTTTTTACCATGGTCTCTTCAAGAGCAGATGATTGCACTGAAGCAACTTTAGTTTTCTTGGCAATATCTACTGCTTCATCGACTTCTTCTGCAAAAGTGCCCCACTGTTCGTCTGCACGTTTACAGTAATGACATCCTCCGCATGGTAAGTCGGATATCCTTATACCAGTTAAGTAAGAAGGGCAAGGGCTAAGTGAATCAGGTATTCTTGATAAAGCGTCCGCATTACCGTGCTTGGAACCTGGTCTGTGTTTCACCACCATATGGTACAACGCCAATTCTTCCATCCAACGTGCCAGTTGACCTTGTGGATCTTTGAATTTTAGCAACCATGTCAAGCTAGAATGGTCTGTCCTAACGGTGAAGACCTTCCCCAATAAGTAGTGCCGGAACTGTCTAGTGAACCTTACGATGCTTAACAGCTCTTTCCTGGTGGTACAGTAGTTTCTCTGTTCTGGTGTTAAAGTGTAACTGCTATAAGCAACTACTTTTTCAACACCATCCTGCACTTGAATGAGTTCTGCACCAATGGCATAGTCTGAAGCATCAGTATCTAGGATGAATGGGTCACTGTTATTGGGTATTGCCAGAACGGGTGGTTCTGCAAGAGACTGTTTCAGGGTTTGGAAAGCGGCCTCTTCTTCATCACCCCATTTGAATGCATTCTTCCCTGTCAAGCCATATAATGGCTTTGCGAGAGCTGCAAAGTCTTTAACAAATGTGCGATGATAGTTAGCCAATCCAAGAAATCTTTCCACATCTTTAGATGAAGTTGGTGTGGGCCACTCCTTGACAACTTGAACATCCTTAGCTGCCATTTTGAGGTTGTTACCAGTAACAATTCTTCCAAGAAACTCCACTTCCTTCTTGAACAGTGCACATTTCCTGGGTTTCAGCTTTAGTTTGTGTTGCTGGAATCTCTCAAGTGTAGTGGCTAGATTTTGAAGGTGTTCTTCAACCGTCTTCCCCATTACAAGAATGTCGTCCAGGAATGCCAGAACTATCTTCCAAGTTAAACCTCGCAAAACCAAGTCAATAACTCGGGAGAATGTGGCTGGACTATTGGTCATTCCGAAACCCATTCGGACGTGTTCGAATAGACCATACTTGGTAATGAAGGCGGTTTTCTTGCGATCTTCTGGACTAACTTTCACTTGAAAATAAGCGCTGTTAGCATCTAGTTTAGAAAACCAAATGCTTCCGGAAAGAGTATCCAAACAGTCTTCTATAAGTGGTAGTGGAAAAGTATCTTTGACCGTGACATTGTTCAAAGCTCGGTAGTCTATACACCACCTGACAGATCCATCACGCTTGCGGATTAACACTGGAGAAGAAGCCCAGTCAGACTGTGACTCCTGAATTACACCTGCATTCAGCATCTTTTTCAAGTGGTCTTCCTCTTCATCTGCAAAACATGCAGGGGTTCTTCGCATGCGCTGTTTGATTGGTTTTGCTTCACCTGTATCTATCTTGTGCTCGATACCCGTGAAATCACCCAAGTCAAAGTCATGTTTGGCAAAGACATCACCGTACTTGCATAGAATCTCTGCTAATCTGTCACATTGGTCTGCATTCAAATGTTCCGTGGAGGATTCGTACAGAGCTTTTACATGTTCAGGAATCTGTTCAACAAACGAGGTGTTTTTGCTATCCAGACTACAAGTCTGTGCAACGTTAACATTGTTTGTTGCTGGAATGTTTGGACTATAAGTCCCACAAGTGTCAACTGCATCTGCTTTTATACCGGCATTATTACCATAATCTGTATCATCCAAGTATTCTGGGAAGGAATCAACTGCATGTGCTGTGCCAATAATTATACCTTTCTTGATCGTTTTGTATTTGCCAGTTGCATTTACTAAACATACTATAGGTTTTGAACCTGCTGCTGTCACCGTACGAGGCACCAGTACTTTAACCTCATCAACTGGTTCGATGAAATAATCTTCATCCATGGTAGTGTTGATATCACAATTCAACCTGACAACAGAATTTGGTGGAACAACAGTCCTTTTTCCAACTGAAACTCTGGCGATTTTGACACTAGCATTCTTGAAGTTGGTTTCAAGTGGTATCCTTTCTCCATTCAGCAAAATGGTGTCTGACTGTAGATCTAACAAGATACCCAGATGATGAAGTAAATCATGCCCAAATAGCATCTCGTCACTAATTGGAGCCACGTATAGCCTTTCCTTGAAATTTTGTGTTCCAATCTTGATAGGTAAAGGAGCCACAATAAAACCATTCAACACAGCATCTTCATCAGCCATTTGCATAACGACCTCCTTAGTTTTGGCAGATTTCTTTCTTAATCGGTTATAAACCTTTTCAGAAAGAATACTGATTTCAGCACCAGAATCTATCCTTGCATTGAGTGTGATGTCGCCTACAGTTAACTTGATAAAAGAAGAACCAGCTCGCACTTGATGAATGCCAATGGTTTTGACATCTTCAATAGTATCATCTATTAACTCTGTACGGTTGGCTGCATCTTCTTGAACATAATCCGCATTAGATTGGTTAACATCCAAAGGATCTTTTTCCAATTCTTGTCTAGGATGCGAGTCCTTAGAAGTTGATTGATACTGGGCTTCTGGTTCAGTCTTCGATTGATCATGCTCTATAAGACCATGATCAAGTTGCTTCCTGGTGTTCTTGTCCAGCACTTTCTTGAAATACTGGGGTTGGATAATGCCCTCATCATTACCACTGCTCAGAATGACACCATTGGCTGATTTATAAAACTTCAGACCATCCTGTAATGCTCGCTCCAAGTCAATGAAGATTAATACATCACAAGATGATCGCATACCACTGATGACATCTGTTTTTCCCGGTTCACCAGTTGCAAAGTGGATGTGAGTTCTTCGCATTTTGTTGAGACCAGTCCTTCTAATGCTCTTCCAAGCCTTCTTACTTGTACCATGAACAACCACAGGATAACCGTGAGATGACTGAATAGGCCATAACTCCAACTCATTCACCTCCACACTGTGGCCTTGATTGGCACATATTTTCCATCTACAGTTTTCTTTCTTGATGGTATATCTTTGTTTCTGGTCAGCATAAGCAACTGTTTTCACATCTTCCACCGTGAACTTTTGTAAACTGGGAACTTTTTGTAGTAATTCATCAATGTAGGCATATCCACCTGACGACAACTTTATACCAAAGGTATCTGGCTCATGTCTAAGAACATAGGTTAGTGTTTTAGACAGTTGTTTATAATTTTTGGTATTCCTTGGTACATCAACATCACTAGATTCTACTGGTAAAGCAGGCAGTTGACCACTATTTGTTGCGGGTTCAGGCAATTGGTCTAGTTGCCCGACCCTTTGGAGTTTAAATCCTTGGATTTTTGATCACCTGAATTCTTCTTTTCCAACCACTTCTTGTACTTCCTGCACTCACTCTTCATATGGCCTTTGTTTTTACAAAAATAGCACTCTACTGAAGATTTTACAGAAGGTTTGTATGTAGGTTTTCTCTCTGGAGATGACTTCTGTTTAGATGATCTGTCTGGTGAATATTTAGACCTCGGCTTTTGCTTATTCAACACCTGTTGCATAGCCTTGGCTATCATTTCTTCCACCCTAGCTTCTGATAAAGCAGAGACAGTGTTGACACTAACATCATCTTTTGATTTTCCTCTTTTCTTATGATCCACCGCTTTACTAATATATTGGTGATGTTTCACAAGATTCATTGCCATCTCCATTGAGGTTGGTCTTTGGAAACTAACATGTTTTCCTGCCTCACTGTCTACAAGACCTAGGCAAAATTTGGTAACTGCTTCAATTCTCAGAGTATCTTCTGAACTGTCACTAAAAGCAACTGTGGCCATTGTCAATACTCTATCGGCCCATTCTTCCAAACTTTCACTCACTTGTTGTTGGCTTTGCCTGAATTTATTTTTTGAGGTTTCCACCAGCTCTTTGGAACCAAACCTTGTTTCCAACTTCTCCATAAGTGTATGGAAGGTACATTTACTATCGGCTGATAAAGCAATAGTAAAATAGTCCAAAGCTTTATCTTCCAAACACCAGGTTAAATAGTCAAGACTTTCACCTTCTGACCATTTGAGAACTTTCCTGTAGCTATTGAACTTTCCCTTGAAGGAAGTCCAATTTGTCTTACCGTCAAACTTCAGTCCTTTTGGTAAGTGTTTTGGGTTTCCATGTTTCTTCTGATGTTTGGAGGAAGATGAACGATACTTGACTCTTTTAGAGTGACGTTTATGTTTGTGTATTCTAGCAGACTCATAATCATCTGTGTCACTTGTATCAGAGCTCTGAGCACTGGTCACATCTGTTTGTGAAGTGCAATCATCTTCACTGGAAAAAGAATCTGACTCATATTTCTTTTGCTTAGATCTATAAGATTTAGCTTTTGATACAGATTCTTTAGCTTTGGTCTTTTGAGATCTATAAGATCTTTCCGAAACCTGGGAGTCAGAGTCTACCGGAGCAAATTTAGGTAATCTTCTTCTGGTAGTTGTCTCCCTTTCTTGTTTAATAGTCTTAGATCTGGAAGACCTATGACAGCCTTGAGAGTCAGCCTTTAGAGGTGTAGGTCTAGAAGACCTGTTCTCTAGATCTGACTCTGAACAGATGCTAGTATCTTGAGATCTAGAAGACCTCTCTGAAACATCTGAGTCATACTTCTGAGACTGTTTTTTGTTAACGCACTTAGATCTAGAAGACCTGTCTGTGTCATTAACAGCAGTTGATAAGTTTTTAGATCTGGAAGACCTAACTTTCGGTCGTGACTGCGCACTAAACTCATCTGTTTTGGAAGATTTTAGAAATCTTACCCCTTCAGACATACTAAGTTCTGGTTCCCTTTTTGGTATACCACCACTTCTACCCTTACCTTCTTTTTCAGATTTGTAATCACTTAAATCTAGTTCATGATATTGTTTGGATCTAGAAGATCCTATAAGCTTAGGATCAGACAACTGTGCCAGATTAGCTTGTTCAGCCGCTTGCTCAAACAAATTCATTTTTGCCTTCGGATTATCCTGAAATGGATCTATAGTTTTGGGATTATGTGATACCCTTGCATGAGTAGAAAAGGTAGTCACACTGGTAGGAACAGAACTGTAAGCCATCCCCACTGCACCACTGTAGGGTCCCATCATACTAGGGCTGGCACATGTATATGTGGGCATGGTGTTATATGACACTGTTTGGGGATGTCCACAGATTAGAGAGTGTCGGTAGGTCAGTTCTGGGGTATTCATTATACTGGTTCTGGGACTTTCATTTAATTTGTAATGCAACTCATTGAAGTCAAATGGGTCCTTGGTTTCTTCACTGAAGTCAATCAGTTCCAACGTTTTAGAACTAAGTTCTGATTGAAGAACCAATTCCAAAAGTTCCCTTTTTATAGACCCATACAAGCATCTCATTTGAACCAGTTGCTTGGCTCTCTTATCCCCTACACCAGGGATGCACTTTAGTTGTTCAAGAGTAGCAGTATTTATGTTAATAACTTTTTCCATTTTGTTTGATGGGGTGTAAACAATATATAAATACTGTCAAATAGCTGAAATAATATTTGCGTAAAGCCTAATGTACAAAGAAAAGACCCAGAAAACCAATGTATATAATAATAGAAAGTTATTTGTTTCGTATAACAGACTGACCAAGGTAACTAGCTATGAACAATTGTATTCAAATGAGTACCGAACTAAAAGTCCTAGCACTCAATATCGAAAACAAACAGTGAGTAAGAAAAATAGAACTACAAGTCCACAAACTCACACGAAATATAAGACAAGCTGGATTTAAGCTCTTAATTTGATACCAAAATATTGAACTAAAAGTTCAATAGCAGTAACAAATGATTCAGTTTTTGAATATTTAATGTAGAAATAGAATTTCTTACAGACAAGATCAAAAACAGACTAGTAATGAATAGGAATGTAGAACTATAAGTCCACTCACTCCCGATCCAAAATGTACCAGCTAGACTAACGCCCTTATTTATGAAATAAATAATAATGATCAAATTATTGAACTATAAGTCCAATTAAATCAAAAATTATTTAATATAAATTAAAAAGTACCTATCACTTTACACAATAGTCAAGAACTAAAAGTCCTTATATAATTGCATGGAAATTACTGCTTTCAGTCTGAAACTGTTGTGCTGATGGACCCTATAAGAGTCACTCAAGCACAAATAAACAACCAAGTTGGTTTTAAGTTAATTTATGACAAATTGTTGCACTTAAGTTTCAAAGCCCAGACAAACAGCAATTATTTTGCCTATATTGGCCTAAAACAACAACAAAACAAATTAACTTGACTGAAAAAAACAATAATTTAGGTACAGGGCGAAATTTCTAGGGACGAATCCAGCTGTAAGGTCACGTGACTTGCACGGACCTTCAATTCCCTTGAAATGTGTAATTTTTTCTGATTCGTGGGTGCTAAACCACTACTTTGGCATGCATATGCCAGATAAACTCGAAAAAATTACCTTGCAAAGTAAATTGCTAACAAATGATAAGGTCTAAAGCCTCAAATTCTGCAAACGAGAACGCGAGAATGGCGGGAAATCAAACCCAAGTTGCTGAATTTGTTAGCCGTTTAACTGACCAAATTGTGGGAACTATCACCAAAAATCCTCGTCGCCAATAAAGTGTCCGTGTACAATAAGGTCTTAATCTATTTCAGGGAATGTTACCTGTCCTTAGAATTGTCTTTAGCGTGTTAGTTTCTCAGCGAGTCGACCGGTAGGCTCAACGTCTAGAACTAGAATGCAATCGGAGACGCTTTGTGGTCATCCACAAAGCGCCTCTTAAGCTCCGCCCTAAAACCGTGACGGAAGAGTTACTTCCCCTGATCAGGTCAGAAACCATGAGGTAAATGGGCCCGATGCACAACTCTCAGTCATTAGGATCTAGCGACACAACACTGATAAACGCCATTTAGTCGTACCAATCCGGATTACAAATTTGATTATTCTTAATTTTCGGGAGACAAAAAATATAGCTAAATGCAAGTATTATTGTGTTAATAAAATTGTTAGAAAGTAATTTTGTTTCAACGACGACGGAAAAAATGTTAAGTACAAATGTTTTGAATTTGTAATCCGGATTCCAAACGGATTGTGTGGCGTTTATCATGACCAGTCCGGTATCGGTTACGGCCTAATCGAACTTTAGTGTTAGAAGTATTCAAAACGAAAGTCTGGAGTTTTGAGTTACGGAAACAATGGATTAATTCTACAAAATAAGGTTGGTTATTTTATATCTTATGTTGTAATATGCTAGATAAATGTGTTTATTAGTGTTAGGAATGGGTAAAACAAAATTATTTTTGAAAAATATTGAATAATGCTCGCTTTTGTCGCGCGAGGGAATCCCTGCGCATTCTGCTACATCAACCTGTATGGAAGTCGATAAGACCCTACGTAACAGAAGCAATGTCCAAATGAAAAATAAGTTACGGAGGGTTTTATGTATAGGACTAATGGAAAATATGTTCTAAACGTTGATTTTTGACAGCTTTATTCTGTCGTCTGCATGCTTTCCCATTAGATTTTATGGTCTATGATATTGATAAGATCAGTTGCCTTAGTAATTTGAGCATTCTTACCTTACAGGTTGCATGTTTGAGCCCTGTGGCAAGTTATAATATGTACTATGCTCCACCATACCTTGCTTTACAGTAATACACATTAAATACTGTATCTATGTAACCATAAACAAACTCTTTTCAATTATCAAGTCTTAATATTTTTGTCTTTATTGTATTATATGTAAAAAAATATGTTTTATTTCTTTTCAGACAAATGATATACTGTACATGTAAAGTAATACAAAATAATACCAATGGTTGGCTAAGTAACATAGATATAATACATGGTCTCAATGGATACAAAGCTTTAAAAAATTTAAAATTAAAGATAAAGAAAGGTATTATTATTATCATAGTTGATTTTTTAAATTTGTACTCAAGTGTCTTTTTGGGAGCAGCATATTCACTCTCCATAATTCATTAGTGAGGCTAGTACACATGCAGTTTGATTTTATAATTTCCAATTTGAATATGTTACACATAGTATAATGCAGCAAGCATGGCCGAGTGGTTACAACGTTGGACTTTAGATCAATGGATAGTCATATCCCTTTTAGTTTGAATCCCATTCTAAACCTATTTGGTTGTTTCCTCGAGCAAACTTTATCCTACTAGCTCAGTACTAGGAAACCAGGGTGTGGACTCAAAAGTGATTAATCTAAGTTGTAAGAAGTTAACAATCAAATTTAAATAGTTAATAATAAAAAAGTATGATGCAATGAACTTTATTTGGATACAGTATTTGTTAAATAAAGTTTGTATGATAGATTTCGCTATAAAAAATGCCTATTTCTGTAATGTGGATTTTAATATAAGTATGGAGAAGTCCATGAGCTATTTAACTGATAGAATTTGATGAATTTATATAAATTTTCTTTTTTTTCTATTTAAAGCTCTAAACCACATTCCATCTATTTCAAGACAATCAAAGTAAAACAGTGGATTAGTTTAGCTGAAGTGAAAACTGTTCAGTTAAGGACACAACTGTATTACTGGTAAAAATCTACATTTATCTTGGATGTACAACATTATGCTAGTATGTTTCATTAAACGTACATATTATTTAATGTATGGGGTTGGTTTCCTTATGTTTTAAGTTTCTTGTAATTACTGCCTTGTCACCCTGCAACATCATAGAAACATTATTTCTTGCCCTAATTTTTCTGTTAAATAGGGGTGGTAAGTAGTCCCATAACTGTTAACAGAGGAGAGTTTTAGATTTCATAACACAATTTTATTCAGTACCAAGCATGAACATTCAGTAGTGGTTGCTTGATACAGAGGTTACAGGTAGATTTGAGTGTGACAGTAGAATGTATTCATTTCAAGACCAAACTCCATGTAGGTCCCACCTAGTTGTTGAACCTAAGATTCATTGATTTGCATCTGCTTTAGTCTGACCAGTTAGGATTTATGATCTAGTGGTGGAATACTCTCATTGGGATTAGGGGTCCATGATCAAAATAGAATAATCAAAATTCTGCTCAGTAAGATTAAATGATACTTACTATTAGCTTAATTAGAAGGATTCAGGTTGGTGAAAGTGCAATTTAGCATGAAACTTAAACACTATAATACAATTACATTTGTAAACCCCACATTTGTTGTTTACTACTGATGTAATGAAAAGTAGACTTCTATATTTTTGTAAAACCTAATTGATTTTAATGCATAAATATACAGCTTCTGGTTTGTGGTAAATATGTCATTGATTTTATATAGTTTTTAACAATTTATAAGTATATTTTTTATTTCTGAATTTTTGGTTAAGTTTATTTTTGTTTATGGTTTCAGATTGTAGAGGGAGAATTCAAATTAGTTAAAATCCTAGATACATGTACTTAGAAAACATCTGTTTGGATTCATCTATGACAAACTGATATAGTGTCAACCTCAGATGTCTAGTATTTGTTGGAAAATGTTAAATCATCAGAAATATCTACTACACTATTCAAGCCATTCTATATAATGAGAGTAAACTGTGAAAAATATTACTAACTATTCTAAGTGTTAACATAGTGTAAAATTATTTGAGCACTACCAGAATGAAGTGCACAACTGATCAGTTACATGAAAAGCATGCTTGAAATATTTATCAATGCAAGATAACTTTTTTTTAAGTCAAGCTTAACACATACTCAAGATCAGAGTTAGTTTCATTTCTTTATGTCCATATTTGACAGGGTTAAAATGCTGTAAGATGTTGAAATTATAAGAATGAGTGATTTATTTTTACTTGTATTATAAGAATAGACGTAATCCGGAATGCGTTTTTCTTTCCGTGCACAGGCGGTACAAACAAAGTTCGTTACACAGTAAAAGCACAAAATACGGATTAAATCCTATTGTTCTTTGTACACCTGTTTTCATTGTAACGGTAAAAGTTTGTTCGTACCGGAGGGGAAAACCTAAGTATTTGAATTCCAGATACAGTCTATTCTCTCAAACTACTTCAGTCATACAAAGTGTGTCCAGTTCCTGTCGCTCCAAGTGTGTTTCAATTGCTTTATTAATTAATGTTTGGATGTAAGCTCATTTAAATAATTCTTAGCATATTTTATATCATTTTGTATATTCTAGTTGGTATTTGTCAGCTAATTTTTAAACTCATTCAGTAAATTTCAAGAGTGTTTTAGCTCACTTCATTGATTTCTAGTTTGTCTCAGGGGGTTTCTTTAGTGTATTTTAGTTCACTTAATGTGTTTCTAGTGAGTTTAATCTCACTTCCTGTGTTTCTAGTGTGTTTCAGCTCACTCAGCTAATAGCTATTCGTAGCTTATGTTAACTGTTGTAATATATAGTACCTGACTATAAATAAAAGTTTGTAAAACAGTTTGAATCAATTCGTTTCTAGTGTGTTTCAGTTCACTTAATGTGTTTCTAGTGTGTTTCAGTTCTCTTAATGTGTTTCTAGTAAGTTTCAGTTCACTCAATGTGATTATAGAGTGTTTCAGTTCACCTCATGTGTTTCTAGTGTGTTTCAGTTCACTTAATGTGTTTCTAGTGTGTTTCAGTTAACTAGATGTGTTTATAGTGTGTTTCAGTTCACTTAATGTGTTTCTAGTGTGTTTCAGTTCACTTAATGTGTTTCTAGTGTGTTTCAGTTCACTAATTGTGTTTCTAGTGTGTTTCAGTTCACTTAATGTGTTTCTTGCGTGTTTCAGTTCACTCAAAGTGTTCCTAGTGTGTTTCAGTTCACTTAATGTGTTTCTAGTGTGTTTCAGTTCACATAATGTGTTTCTAGTGTGTTTCAGTTCACTTAATGTGTTTCTAGTGAGTTTCAGTTCACTTAATGTGTTTCTAGTGTGTTTAAGTTAACTAGATGTGTTTGTAGTGTGTTTCAGTTCACTTAATGTGTTTCTAGTGTGTTTCAGTTCTCTTAATGTGTTTCTAGTAAGTTTCAGTTCTCTTAATGTGTTTCTAGTAAGTTTCAGTTCACTCAATGTGATTATAGAGTGTTTCAGTTCACCTCATGTGTTTCTAGTGTGTTTCAGTTCACTTAATGTGTTTCTAGTGTGTATCAGTTAACTAGATGTGTTTATAGTGTGTTTCAGTTCACTTAATGTGTTTCTAGTGTGTTTCAGTTCACTTAATGTGTTTCTAGTGTGTTTCAGTTCACTTAATGTGTTTCTAGTGTGTTTAAGTTAACTAGATGTGTTTGTAGTGTGTTTCAGTTCACTAATTGTGTTTCTAGTGTGTTTCAGTTCACTTAATGTGTTTCTAGTGTGTTTTAGTTCAATTAATGTGTTTCTAGTGTGTTTCAGTTCACATCATGTGTTTCTAGTGTGTTTCAGTTCACTAATTGTGTTTCTAGTGTGTTTCAGTTCACTTAATGTGTTTCTAGTGTGTTTAAGTTAACTAGATGTGTTTGTAGTGTGTTTCAGTTCACATAATGTGTTTCTAGTGTGTTTCAGTTCACTTAATGTGTTTCTAGTGTGTTTCAGTTCACTTAATGTGTTTCTAGTGTGTTTCAGTTCACTGAAAGTGTTTCTAGTGTGTTTCAGTTCACTGAAAGTGTTTCTAGTGTGTTTCAGTTCACTTAATGTGTTTCTAGTGTGTTTCAGTTCACTGAATGTGTTTCTAGTGTGTTTCAGTTCACTTAATGTGTTTCTAGTGTGTTTCAGTTCAATTAATGTGTTTCTAGTGTGTTTCAGTTCACATCATGTGTTTCTAGTGTGTTTCAGTTCACTAATTGTGTTTCTAGTGTGTTTCAGTTCACATAATGTGTTTCTAGTGTGTTTCAGTTCACTGAAAGTGTTTCTAGTGTGTTTCAGTTCACTGAAAGTGTTTCTAGTGTGTTTCAGTTCACTGAAAGTGTTTCTAGTGTGTTTCAGTTCACTGAAAGTGTTTCTAGTGTGTTTCAGTTCACTGAAAGTGTTTCTAGTGTGTTTCAGTTCACTAATTGTGTTTCTAGTGTGTTTCAGTTCACTGAAAGTGTTTCTAGTGTGTTTCAGTTCACTCAATGTGTTTTTAGTGTGTTTCAGTTCACATAATGTGTTTCTAGTGTGTTTCAGTTCACTCAATGTGTTTTGAGTGTGTTTCAGTTCACTGAAAGTGTTTCTAGTGTGTTTCAGTTCACTCAATGTGTTTTTAGTCTGTCTCTGTTCACTCAAAGTGTTTCTAGTGTGTCTCTGTTCACTCAAAGTGTTTCTAGTATGTTTCATAATTGTTAATGAATTTCTAGTGTGTTTCATCTCCTTTGCTGTGTTGCTAGTGTGTTACATTAAATCTAACTTGATGTAATTCTTGCATGGTTTTTTAACAATTTCTAGTGTTTCACTTCACTTGAAACATTTTTTATGACTTATTTTGTTCTTTTAAGTTTTGCAACTTAGTCAATCCATTGCCATTCTTGATAACATAAATGGGGTCCAAAAGTTTATATACATGTAATAGTTGATATTTTCTCCTACTTGTTTTCTTGAAAAATTATTGCAGACACATTTTATTTAGTGCTTTTGTTTTATATTTACAATTCTTATAAACATAATTGATGGTTAATGTTCAACTGTATAATAGTTGTGAAACTAATAACTACATGAAATGTATATCAAAATGTACTTAAAAAAGGTTCATATTTAATGTATAAAGAACCTTTTGGATTGCAGTGTATATATTATTTTGTAATGGTTTCATTGCCAAAAAAAATGTTAAAATTACACATGTAAATAAAATATCTCTTAGCACACACCATTCTTGTTTTATGTATTTTTCTTTATAATCACCATAAGACAGTGTTGAAATTTTAATTATACATGTACCATATAGATTTATGTCTATATTTAGTATAATGTCATGAAGACTGAAGTAAACTTCATTTTATGGAGGCCAGCTCATGTAACATAATTCTTGACCTTTGTCTATAATCAGAACTCGGCTTCTTACCTACCCTTCCACAAGACCAATGACTTATGATATTTTGATCTACATCTACCTGATTTTTCACATATGATCACTTCTACTTACATTCTGTTTGTATGAGTAGTAAATGCAGAGGTATCAATGTCAGATGGGGTCCATTATAATATGCGATCAAAGTTTATTAAGTATGGATATTGATGTTATACATGTAGTAAGTACAACAGATGATTAGAAGCCTTCTTCAAGATATATATACTAGGCGTCAATGAAAACTAACCACTTACATGAACCTAAAAAAAGTGAAAACACAAATATAAAAATTTTACATGATTTTAAATATTATATTACAAAAAAGGATTTTTCTCTGCAAGTACGGAATCTAAGCATAAACGGATCAACTCCACAAACCGAGAAGACCACCTCGAAAAGGTGTCAGTCTGAATAAAAGAAAGAACTACTGGCCTCAGCATATTATTAATGTAACGATGACCTGTAAGTGTTCCAGGCAATACAATAAGTGGGGTCTTGTGCCTCCAAGAAATGCCTTCCCATACCATGACACTATCACCACCCTAGCGTGCAGCAGGAGAATTCGACGATCGGTACGTCCTGACGTCACCTTTTCACGACCTAGGCGTGACCTACCTCTCACCGAACCTGTCTGTTTATGTCTCCTTACCAGATTCATGATTGTCTGATGCGAGCAGTCTATGCGGCGTGCAATCTCACGAAATGAAAGCCCGGCGTCAGCAATGCTCAAAACTTGGTGACTTTGAGTGTCCCCTAAACGTGGCATTTGAATCGCAATAGTTGAATATACGCTGTTTTTCCTTAACCTGTCGACTAACTCTCGTTAGAGACAAATCATTTACACAAACTACTTGGATACATGTTGTCCTTACAAAAAAATCTTATTTTGCATGTGCAGTCCGGGACTCGAACATCGTAAATCGATTTTAGTTTCTTTTGGCAGCAATGACTACATGTGTATGCCAAGTATGACCTATGTAAAGTTTTTACCTCACTTCACTTCTATTATCATAAAGCGAGGGTTGGTAGGGTGATAAGTTTTCATTGACGCCGAGTATACATAATTAAGGAGTATGTGGACATACAAAATATAAATCAAGATTTAATTTAGTTCGGTAATCACCAAACTACTTTTTTTCATAAAAAATATGTTACTACACAAAAACACATTCACTCTACCAAATCGATCAACATATTATCATAGACTGGCGACTATTTTCATGTTGGTTTTGTTTGTATGTTAACTCTTCAGTAGTTTAGTCATGTACATAAGCCTAGCTGGGTCTAGCAATTCACACCTTTAAAGATGTTATGATTTTTACCAGTCCCGCGTTCAGTAACTGCTGTTAACAAACGTTACGGATACGGGAGAACTCAACCTGAAGACAACTCAACAGGTGCAATACTCAACTCAAAATTAGGACAACTCAATCCGTTAGTACGAGATTGAGTTGTCTCGGGTTGAGTTGTCTATGGGTTGAGTTGTTCCGACAGTTCCGTTACGGAACGTTTTGGTACGTTCAAGGTAACTGAACATGCTGCTGAATTAAGCATCTTCTCTGACAGACTTATTTATGGGCGAGAGAATGTGCGTAGAAATAGTTCTATATTTTAATTCAGAATGATACATAGAGGTAAGTATAATACAAATAAAAACACAAATGTGTAACTGTCGTGACTTATTTCAGATATCATCCGGAAAAAATATTTGATGTTACAATGTGATCCCGTTTTACATTACGGTACCAACCCAACAGTTTCAAGATATGTATATTATACTAATTTAACATTGATTGTGTGAGTCAAAAGCAGATTTTCAGACTCCACACGAAACAAATAGTTGGATTCAAATTGAATGCAGCGTGATTGGAAGTCGCACTAGGACCTGGGTATATAAACATAATATTACTTCATTCAGGAAATCATTTGAGGTGGAAATCGTATTACTTGAACAAAAAAATATATGAGTACCGCATGTCCCGTGCATATACAAAAAAATCACACAAAATACACAACCGATGGGCGTATATCTCATTTATTGAGAACGTGCGAATTCCATGTATATATTTTACATAAAACGAACAGTGATTGAGAATATGGACAATTAATAGAGGACGTATAAACTATAAATTAATAGAGAACTACAGTGCATATTAAAGTTACATTCTTCACACAAAATGCAGAAATTGATCTCATTTTATATAGAAAATCTGAAAGAATACACATGAAGTCCCGTGCATACATAGAAATTGCAATCAATGCGCATATCATACCAATTTATCCAAGAACGGCCGATTTTGAAACTTAAAACATTTATTTATCCATAAACATTAGGGGGCCTCTTGTTTTGTGTTGATATTAAGGGAACCCGGGTCGATAGCGCAGTTGGTAGCGCGTCGGGATTTGGATACTCGTGCCCGAGGGGGTGCGGGTTCGAATCCCACCCGGGGAGGTTATACCCTTCCATGAAAATTTGACAATAATGTCGATTTTCCTCCATTGATTAGATAATATGGAGAAGTTTCCGGCCTTGTGGAAGGGTAGGTGAGTACTGGTTATAGACAATGGTCCAGGAAAGCTAGGTTAGGTGCGCTGGACGTCGTGAAATGACCTTAATTGTGTTGATACGGCGTTAACTCCAATAAATAAAATAAATAAGATATTAAGGATTGGTAGAAATTTTCAGGTTCAACAAGGAGCGGGCCTGTCTAAGCGGCTAGGACGTTGGATCAATAATCATTGGATAGCCAGCTCCGAGTTGGTTCGAAACCCATCCAAAACATACCCCGTTGTTTCCTTCAACAAGAAACTTAAACCTACTAGCTCAGTGCTGGGGGACCCGAAAGTGAGCTCGAAAGTGACTTATCTAGGAGAAATCATTGGATAGCCAGCTCCGCGTCGGGTCGAATCCCATCCAAAACATACCCCATTGATTCTTTCAGCAAGAAAATGTAGCCTACTAGCTCAGTACTGGAGGACCAGGAAGTAACATTGAAAGTGATACATCTAACTTTTAAAAACTTTAATTTATTATCGAGTAAAAATAAATTAGTATTAACTAAATAGTAGGAAAATTAGTGCACGCGACATCTCTTCAAATATTTCTGCCCCAGGAATGGTTACAACTATTCATTCTTATTGATGTTTGTATATTTGTTTCATAATAATATTTCTTATTGTGACGTAATAGAACCTGTATTATTAATATGTTGTTCCGTCTTTAATAGATATAATCAGGGGAGATAATTGGGTTTGTCCCGATTAGATTTCACTTGAAATTATGGATTACTATATGTACCTAAAGTACGTTATGTGGCGAAATGGGGCGTAAAATATTGTGACATTGAATGAAATGAAAAATACAAATTGTCGTTTATTAAGTTTGAACCATTTAAACAGACCTCTGGAATCCTATTCATTAGTTACATATTATAATCAATTTAAAAATATAAGTATTTGAAATTTTATCGCCAAAAATGTCGTTTAACAATGTAAAGCGTGTTCAGGGTATATGAATCTCTCCGAAATAAATGCTAACTTGCATAGGGTGAATTATTATTTTTATTTAATTATAGTGTTGCATGATTTGTCATATAACCGAATGATAAAGGCAATATTACAATATGTCCATTGGATCCCATGTATCTTACTTACATGTGCATGTATTTCATTTTCATTAAAATAAACTGAAGATTCTTTAATAAAATCCAATTTTACAAAGAATGTACAAATTCCTTGTTTATTAAACAAAATATTCAAGAACAGTTGATGTGCAAATTCACCAACTGTACATTGATTGTGCGAGTTCATAGCTCACTCAGAATGAACTATTACAGCGAATACCGGAAATGCACGAGACCTGAGCACATCTTACAAATTTCACAGAAAATGTATAAAAGTTTATTAGGAATACACGTTCATTGAAGAATTTATCATTTCACCTGAATTGTACTGTTTAAAGATCTATTAATAATTGTACATCTTATAGTAGCCAAGTATATTACACATAAATGGACTGATATTGTGTTTTTGCACGTTTACTCACCATATCGGCGTTTATATTACACTTGCTAGGCAAAAAAAACCAGTCTGTCCAATATATCACAGCCGTTTCTCTAGAGTTAGCAACTCTGGGTTCATGATAATTTACAACTCGCATATTTTTTTGTTTTACTGGGATTTGTGGCATAATGTGTAATTGTTCCCAAGTTCTGTGTACTGGTTTTATACTGTTATTGCAAACCTGGTGTTCTGATCTTACAGCTTCAATTCATGGCAAAGAAATCCAAATGTTGACTTCACTGCAAATCAGGTGTGCTGGATTTGCTCTTTGTTGAATGTTTTAATTCATACCTTACATAATTAACCTATAAGTGATTATATAGGGACACATAACAACACACAGTAATGTAGATACTTACCAGCTATTATTACTTTTTGTAATTCTGAATCTCATGTTTGGTATGTTATCAGTTCAACTTGCAACAATAGCATTTTATTACTGATAATGCGAGACACAATTGAAATTCATTCACATATTAAACATCTTTATTTATGAAACTTTTATAACACATCACATAATCAAAAACAAAAGCCTTACAAATTGTCATGCTATTATTTTATTCATAATTTATAACACAAAACTAAATAATTTAAACAGCAATGTGATGACACATAGTCTATTACAAAAGAAACAATACACACAATCCATTACAAAAGAAACAAAACACACCATATGTTACAAAAGAAACAATACACACAATCCATTACAAAAGAAACAATACACACCATATATTACAAAAGAAACAATACACACAATCCATTACAAAAGAAACAATACACACCATATATTTACCAAGTAACCTTACACACAATGTATTACACAAGTAACAATACACATAATATACTTCACAAGTATCCTTACACACAATATATTACACAAAAACAATACACATACTATACTTCACAAGTATCATTACACACATTATATTACACAAGTAACAATACACATAATATACTTTACAAGTATCCTTACACACAATATATTACACAAGTAACAATACACACAATATACTTCACAAGTATCATTACACACATATTACAGTATCATTACACACAATATATTACACAAGTAACAATACACATAATATATTTCACAAGTATCATTACACACATATTACAGTATCATTACACACAATATATTACACAAGTAACAATACACATAATATATTTCACAAGTACCCTTACACACAATATATTACCCAAGTAACAATACACATAATATACTTCACAAGGATCCTTACACACAATACATTACCCAAGTAACAATACACATAATATACTTCACAAGTATCCTTACACACAATATATTACACAAGTAACAATACACATAATATATTTCACAAGTATCTTTACACACAATATATTACCCAAGTATCCTTACACACAATATATTACACAAGTAACACTTCTCACAATCTTTTACACAAATAACCTTACACACAATGTAGTACAAAAGTAACAATACACACACTATATTGCACAAGTAACAATACACATGAAATATTACACAAGTAGTCTTACACACAATATATTACACAAGAAACATTACACATGAAATATTACACAAGTAGTCTTACACACAATATTCTTAACAAGTACATTATAGATAATATATTACAAAACAAAACTAACAAATATGAAACACATGTTATCTTACACACAATATATTACAATTGTTATCCAACACATAATATATCAAAGATGTTATCTAACACACAATATATCAAATGGTTTAAAAGGGAGAAAATATGGTTAGCTTGAAAGTTAATGTTGGATTGGTTTATTCGGCATGTCACAGTTCTTTAAGTTATTTATCTTGAAACATATGTATATGTAAATTTTAACAAGTAAATCTGTGAGCTAATGCTCACTAGTGATACCCCCGCAAAAATCTAAAAATACGCGACAAACAGGAAGTAGATGAGCAAGGAGCATGAAATCGCTTTACACCACATGGGACTATGGGATGAAGCAATATGCAAAGTATTAGGCTGCTGCATGTTATAGTTGCTGAGAAAACTGCGACGGAAATTTTGTAACGGACGGACGGACGGACAAGGGTAAAACAGTATACCCCCCTCTTCTTCGAAGCGGGGGTATACAAATTTTTTACACTTGCACACCTGCATAATTTTTCAAGATGCATCAGTTTTTAAGATGCAAACTTTTAATTATCCTACCCAAGAATAATATGCAACATTGCCTAATATACAAGAGATATGAAATATTATAACTAATGCTCTGGTCATTAACCAGATCTACAAATACAATTAAGCATTTAAAAACACATTCTTAATACTCTTCAAATAACTGTGTTAGAAATTCTATAATATACACACTCATCATTGAATGTCTTCCAAGCCATTACAATAGAAAGACCTGAAAGTAGAGAAAGGATTTGTAATTGGATATAAAGATAAACCTTTATTAATTGCCACATTTACATTGCATGACCTGTCCACATAGTCAGCTCAAGGTCATCCCAAATGAAAATCAACTTTAATATCAAATTTTTAAGAACAATTATAATCACCACAGATTGATTTTGACCAAGCTTCCTCTCTGGAACACGAGATTCAAATTCCTACTCAGATGCTAAAGACCTTATTTACCACAAGTGAGCAATTTAATGTAAATATTTTATCACATAAAAGTCATAACAACATGTAACTATAAACAATGATAGCAGTAATCAGTATTTGATAGTAATCAGTATTTGATCGGCATAAAAAGAGAAAACAATGTAATGTAGTAATTAAGAGAACAGAGTTATGTAGTAACAGACAAAACAGAGATATGCAGTAATTAAGTGGGCAGAAAAATGTAGTAACATAGAGAACAGAGAGATGTAGCAATGTATATAACAGAGTGATGAAGTAATTCAGAAAACATAGAGTTATAGTAATGTAGAGAACAAAAGACATGTAGTAATGTAGAAAACAGAGATGTGCAGTAATGTAGAGAACAGAGTGATGTAGTTATGTAGAGAACAGAGACTTGTAGTAATGTAGAGAGAAGAGACATGTAGTAATGTAGAGAACAGAGTGATGTAGTTATGTATAGAACAGAGTGATGTAGTTATGTAGAGAACAGAGTGATGTAGTAATGTATAGAACAGAGTGATGTAGTTATGTATAGAACAGAGTGATGTAGTTATGTAGAGAACAGAGACTTGTAGTAATGTAGAGAGAAGAGACATGTAGTAATGTAGAGAACAGAGACTTGTAGTAATGTAGAGAACAGAGTGATGTAGTTATGTAGAGAACAGAGTGATGAAGTCATGTATAGAACAGAGACTTGTAGTAATGTAGAGAGAAGAGATATGTAGTAATGTAGAGAACAGAGTGATGTAGTAATGTAGAGAACAGAGATAAGTAGTAATATAGAGAACAGAGTGATGTAGTAATGTAGAGAACAGAGATATGTAGTAATGTAGAGAACAGAGATATGTAGTAATGTAAAGAAAAGAGATGTGTAGTAATGTATAGAACAGAGTGATGTAGTAATGTAGAGAACAGAGACTTGTAGTAATGTAGAGAATAGAGATGTGTAGTTATGTATAGAACAGAGTGATGTAGTAATGTAGAGAGCAGAGATACGTAGTAATGTAGAGAGAAGAGAAATGTAGTAATGTAGAGAACAGAGATATGTAGTAATGTAGAAAACAGAGATATGTAGTAATGTAAAGAAAAGAGATGTGTAGTAATGTAGAGAACAGAGTGATGTAGTAATGTATAGAACAGAGTGATGTAGTAATGTAGAGAGCAGAGATACGTAGTAATGTAGAGAGAAGAGATATGTAGTAATGTAGAGAACAGAGATACGTAGTAATGTAGAGAACAGAGTGATGTAGTAATGTAGAGAACAGAGATATGTAGTAATGTAGAGAACAGAGACATGTAGTAATGTAGAGAAGAGAGATATGTAGTAATGTAGAGAACAGAGACATGTAGTAATGTAGAGAACAGAGACATGCAGTAATGTAGAGAAGAGAGATATGTAGTAATGTAGAGAACAGAGACATGTAGTAATGTAGAGAAGAGAGATATGTAGTAATGTAGAGAACAGAGACATGTAGTAATGTAGAGAACAGAGACTTGTAGTAATGTAGAGAAGAGAGATATGTAGTAATGTAGAGAACAGAGACATGTAGTAATGTAGAGAACAGAGACTTGTAGTAATGTAGAGAAGAGAGATATGTAGTAATGTAGAGAACAGAGACATGTAGTAATGTAGAGAATAGAGATATGTAGTAATGTAGAGAACAGAGTGATGTAGTAATGTAGAGAAAAGAGTAATGTGGTAATGTAGAGAACAAAGATACGTAGTACTATAGAGAACAGAGTGATGTAGTAATGTAGAGAACAAAGATAAGTAGTACTATAGAGAACAGAGTGATGTAGTAATGTAGAGAACAGAGTGATGTAGTAATGTAGAGAAGAGAGATATGTAGTAATGTAGAGAACAGAGACATGTAGTAATGTAGAGAACAGAGATATGTAGTTATGTAGAGAACAGAGTGATATAGTAATGTAGAGAACAGACTGATGTAGTTATGTAGAGAACAGAGACATGCAGTAATGTAGAGAACAGAGATGTAGTTATGTAGGGAACAGAGATATGTAGTAATGAAGATAACAGAGATGTGCAGTAATGTAGAGAACAGAGATATGTAGTAATGTAGAGAACAGAGACATGTAGTAATGTAGAGAACAGAGATATGTAGTTATGTAGAGAACAGAGTGATATAGTAATGTAGAGAACAGACTGATGTAGTTATGTAGAGAACAGAGACATGCAGTAATGTAGAGAACAGAGATGTAGTTATGTAGGGAACAGAGATATGTAGTAATGTAGATAACAGAGATGTGCAGTAATGTAGAGAACAGAGATATGTAGTAATGTAGAGAACAGAGACATGTAGTAATGTAGAGAACAGAGATATATAGTTATGTAGAGATCAGAGACATGTAGTAATGCAGAGAACAGAGATATGTAGTAATGTAGAGAACAGAGACATGTAGTAATGTAGAGAACAGAGATATGTGGTAATGTAGAGAACAGAGACATGTAGTAATGTAGAGAACAGAGATATGTAGTTATGTAGAGAACAGAGTGATATAGTAATGTAGAGAACAGACTGATGTAGTTATGTAGAGAACAGAGACATGCAGTAATGTAGAGAATAGAGACATGTAGTTATGAAGGGATCAGAGATATGTAGTAATGTAGAGAACAGAGTGATGAAGTAATGTAGAGAACAGAGTGATATAGTAATGTAGAGAACAGAGTGATATAGTAATGTAGAGAACAGAGTGATGTAGTTATGTAGAGAACAGAGATATATAGTTATGTAGAGATCAGAGACATGTAGTAATGCAGAGAACAGAGATATGTTATAATATAGAGAACAGAGATATGTAGTTAATATGTAGAGAACAGAGATATGTAGTTATGTATAGAACAGAGTAGTGTAGTTATGAAGAGAACAGAGACATGTAGTAATGTAGAAAACAAAAACAAAATGATGCTAGAACATAGGAATATCAGTGAGAACTGTGAGATGGAGAATAAGAAAGAACTGTTTGGTTGAGTATTAAACGTTAAGTCTTACACTCTACCACTCAGTTAAGTCTTACACTCATTGTACGCTTTAAGTGTACTTTAAAATAATCCCTGTGTTATAATTACATTCGAGCCTTGACAATATAATCCGAGCACTAATACTACATTTGTATTCAATGTAATGAATATTCTTGCATAAAGCTCAGGTCGGGGTCAACTTGTACGCTCTATACCACTGAGTTATGTCTTCCACTCAGTTATGTCTTACACTCTACCACTCAGTTATGTTTTACAATTTTACCACTCAGTTATGTCTAGTATTCTACCACTCAGTTATATCTAGTTCTCTACCACTGAGAGTGAAAGACAAAACTGAGTGGTAAAGTGAAAGACATTACTGAGTGGTAGAGTACTAGACATAACTGAATGGAAGAGTACAAGACATTACTAATTGGTAGAGTACAAGACATTTCTGAGTGGTAAAGTACAAAACATAACTGAGAAGTAGAGTTTAAGATATAACTGAGTTGCAGAGTACTAGACATAACTGAGTGGCAGAGTAGAAGACATAACTGAGTGATAGAGTACTTAACATAAGTGAGTGGTAGAGTACTTAACATAAATGAGTGGAAGAGTTTAAGACATAACTGAGTGGTAGAGTGTAAGACTTAACTGAGTAGTAGAGTAATAAACATAACTGAGTGGAAGAGTGCAAGACTTAACTGAGTGGTAGAGTGTAAGACATAACTGAGGGATTGTTAGTTTGTTTCTTTGGGTTTTACAGCGCACCAACACAAAAAGGTCAGAACGCGCCGATAACAGAGTGAAAGAGTGAAAGACAAAACTGAGTGGTAAAGTGAAAGACATTACTGAGTGGTAGAGTACTAGACATAACTGAGTGGAAGAGTACAAGACATTACTAATTGGTAGAGTACAAGACATTTCTGAGTGGTAAAGTACAAAACATAACTGAGTAGTAGAGTTTAAGATATAACTGAGTTGCAGAGTACTAGACATAACTGAGTGGCAGAGTAGAAGACATAACTGAGTGGTAGAGTACTTAACATAAGTGAGTGGTAGAGTACTTAACATAAATGAGTGGAAGAGTTTAAGACATAACTGAGTGGCAGAGTAGAAGACATAACTGAGTGGTAGAGTACTTAACATTAGTGAGTGGTAGAGTACTTAACATAAATGAGTGGAAGAGTTTAAGACATAACTGAGTGGTAGAGTGTAAGACTTAACTGAGTAGTAGAGTGTAAGACATAACTGAGTGGAAGAGTGTAAGACATAACTGAGTGGTAGAGTGTAAGACATAACAGAGTGGAAGAGTATAAGACATAACTGAGTGGTAGAGTAGAAGACATAACTGAGTGGTAGAGTACTTAACATAACTGAGTGGAAGAGTGTAAGACATAACTGAGTGGTAGAGTGTAAGACATAACTGAGTAGTAGAGTGTAAGACATAACTAAGTGAAAGAGTGTAAGACATAACTGAGTGGTAGACTTTCTGAGAGAACTGAATGGTTGACTATATAATAGAACTAAGTGGTAGACTTTCTGAGAGAACCAAGTAGTTGACTTTCTGAGAGAACTAAGTGGTAGACTTTCTGAGAGAACTAAGTAGTAGACTTTCTGAGAGAACTAAGTGGTAGACTTTCTGAGAGAACTGAGTGGTTGACTTTCTAAAAGAACTATGTGGTAGACTTTCTGAGAGAACTAAGTGGTAGACTTTCTGAGAGAACTAAGTGGTAGACTATCTGAGAGAACTAAGTGGTAGACTTTCTGAGTAGACTTTCTGAGGGAACTAAGTGGTAGACTTTGTGAGAGAACTGAGTTGTTGACTATATAAGGGAACTAAGTGGTTGACTTTCTGAGAGAATTAAGTGGTAGACTTTCTGAGAGAACTGAGTGGTTGACTTTCTAAAAGAACTATGTGGTAGACATTCTGAGAGAACTAAGTGGTAGACTTTGTGATAGAATTAAGTAGTAGACTTTCTGAGAGAACTAAGTGGTAGACTTTCTGAGAGAACTGAGTGGTTGACTTTCTAAAAGAACTATGTGGTAGACTTTCTGAGAGAACTAAGTGGTAGACATTCTGAGAGAACTAAGTGGTAGGCTATCTGAGAGAACTAAGTGGTAGACTTTCTGAGAGAACTAAGTGGTAGACTTTCCGAGAGAACTAAGTGGTAGACTTTCTGAGAGAACTGAGTTGTTGACTATATAAGAGAACTAAGTGGTTTACTTTCTGAGAGAATTAAGTGGTAGACTTTCTGAGAGAACTGAGTGGTAGACTATGTGAGAACTAAGTGGTAGACTTTCTGAGAGAACCAAGTAGTTGACTTTCTGAGAGAACTAAGTGGTAGACTTTTTGAGAGAACTGAGTGGTTGAATTTCTAAAAGAACTATGTGGTAGACTTTCTGAGAGAACTAAGTGGTAGACTTTCTGAGAGAACCAAGTAGTTGACTTTCTGAGAGAACTAAGTGGTAGACATTCTGAAAGAATTAAGTGGTAGATTTTCTGAGAGAACTGAGTGGTTGACTTTCTAAAAGAACTATATGGTAGACATTCTGAAAGAACAAAGTGGTAGACTTTGTGATAGAATTAAGTAGTAGACTTTCTGAGAGAACTAAGTGGTAGACTTTCTGAGAGAACTGAGTGGTTGACTTTCTAAAAGAACTATGTGGTAGACTTTCTAAGAGAATTAAGTGGTAGACATTCCGAGAGAACTAAGTGGTAGACTTTGTGATAGAATTAAGTAGTAGACTTTCTGAGAGAACTAAGTGGTAGACTTTCTGAGAGAACTGAGTGGTTGACTTTCTAAAAGAACTATGTGGTAGACTTTCTGAGAGAACTAAGTGGTAGACTTTCTGAGAGAACTAAGTGGTAGACTATCTGAGAGAACTAAGTGGTAGACTTTCTAAGTAGACTTTCTGAGGGAACTAAGTGGTAGACTTTGTGAGAGAACTGAGTTGTTGACTATATAAGGGAACTAAGTGGTTGACTTTCTGAGAGAATTATATGGTAGACTTTCTGAGAGAACTGAGTGGTTGACTTTCTAAAAGAACTATGTGGTAGACATTCTGAGAGAACTAAGTGGTAGACTTTGTGATAGAATTAAGAAGTAGACTTTCTGAGAGAACTAAGTGGTAGACTTTCTGAGAGAACTGAGTGGTTGACTTTCTAAAAGAACTATGTGGTAGACTTTCTGAGAGAACTAAGTGGTAGACTTTCTGAGAGAACTAAGTGGTAGGCTATCTGAGAGAACTAAGTGGTAGACTTTCTGAGAGAACTAAGTGGTAGACTTTCCGAGAGAACTAAGTGGTAGACTTTCTGAGAGAACTGAGTTGTTGACTATATAAGAGAACTAAGTGGTTGACTTTCTGAGAGAATTAAGTGGTAGACTTTCTGAGAGAACTGAGTGGTAGACTATGTGAGAACTAAGTGGTAGACTTTCTGAGAGAACCAAGTAGTTGACTTTCTGAGAGAACTAAGTGGTAGACTTTTTGAGAGAACTGAGTGGTTGACTTTCTAAAAGAACTATGTGGTAGACTTTCTGAGAGAACTAAGTGGTAGACTTTCTGAGAGAACCAAGTAGTTGACTTTCTGAGAGAACTAAATGGTAGACATTCTGAAAGAATCAAGTGGTAGATTTTCTGAGAGAACTGAATGGTTGACTTTCTGAGAGAACTAAGTGGTAGACTTTCTGAGAGAACTGAGTGGTAGACTTTCTAAGAGAACTGACTGGTTGACTATATAATAGAACTAAGTGGTAGACTTTCTGAGAGAACCAAGTAGTTGACTTTCTGAGAGAACTAAGTGGTAGACTTTCTGAGATAACTAAGTAGTAGACTTTCTGAGAGAACTAAGTAGTAGACTTTCTGAGAGAACTAAGTGGTAGACTTTCTGAGAGAACTGAGTTGTTGACTATATAAGGGAACTAAGTGGTTGACTTTCTGAGAGAATTAAGTGGTAGACTTTCTGAGAGAACTGAGTTGTTGACTATATAAGGGAACTAAGTGGTTGACTTTCTGAAAGAATTAAGTGGTAGACTTTCTGAGAGAACTAAGTGGTAGACTTTCTGAGAGAACTGAGTGGTAGACTTTCTGAGAGAACTGAGTGGTTGACTTTCTGAGAGAACTGAGTTGTTGACTATATAAGGGAACTAAGTGGTTGACTTTCTGAAAGAATTAAGTGGTAGACTTTCTGCGAGAACTAAGTGGTAGACTTTCTGAGAGAACTGAGTGGTTGACTTTCTAAAAGAACTATGTGGTAGACTTTCCGAGAGAACTAAGTGGTAGACTTTCTGAGAGAACCAAGTAGTTGACTTTCTGAGAGAACTAAGTGGTAGACTTTCTGAGAGAACTAAGTGGTAGACTTTCTGAGAGAATTAAGTGGTTGACTTTCTAAAAGAACTATGTGGTAGACTTTATGAGAGAACTAAGTGGTAGACTTTCTGAGAGAACTAAGTGGTAGACTTTCTGAGAGAACTAAGTGGTTGACTTTCTGAGAGAACTGAGTGGTTGACTTTCTGAGAGAACTAAGTGGTAGACTTTCTGAGAGAACTGAGTGGTTGACTTTCTAAAAGAACTATGTGGTAGATTTTCTGAGAGAACTAAGTGGTAGACTTTCTGAGAGAACCAAGTAGTTGACTTTCTGAGAGAACTAAGTGGTAGACTTTCTGAGAGACTTAAGTGGTAGATTTTCTGAGAGAACTGAGTGGTTGACTTTCTAAAATAACTTTATGGTAGACATTCTGAAAAAACAAAGTGGTAGACTTTGTGATAGAATTAAGTAGTAGACTTTCTGAGAGAACTAAGTGGTAGACTTTCTGAGAGAACTGAGTGGTTGACTTTCTAAAAGAACTATGTGGTAGACTTTCTGAGAGAACTAAGTGGTAGACTTTCTGAGAGAACTGAGTTGTTGACTATATAAGAGAACTAAGTGGTTGACTTTCTGAGAGAACTAAGAGGTAGACTTTCTGAGAGAACTAAGTGGTAGACTTTCTGAGAGAACTAAATGGTAGACTATCTGAGAGAACTAAGTGGTAGACTTTCAAAGAGAGACTTTCTGAGAGAACTAAGTGGTAGACTTTGTGAGA
The DNA here is from genome assembly GCA_025267735.1 of Mactra quadrangularis. Classification (NCBI taxonomy): domain Eukaryota; kingdom Metazoa; phylum Mollusca; class Bivalvia; order Venerida; family Mactridae; genus Mactra; species Mactra quadrangularis. Next base: position 29,277,840 of record CM046299.1, on the reverse strand, counting down.
GAACTGAGTTGTTGACTTTTTAAAAGAACTATGTGGTAGACTTTCTGAGAGAACTAAGTGGTAGACTTTCTGAGAGAGACTTTCTGAGAGAACTGAGTGGTTTACTTTCTGAGAGAACTAAGTGGTAGACTTTCTGAGAGAACTGAGTTGTTGACTATATAAGAGAACTAAGTGGTTGACTTTCTGAGAGAACTAAGAGGTAGTCTTTCTGAGAGAACTAAGTGGTGGACTTTCTGAGAGAACTAAGAGGTAGACTTTCGGAGAGAACTAAGTGGTTGACTTTCTGAGAGAACTAAGAGGTAGTCTTTCTGAGAGAACTAAGAGGTAGTCTTTCTGAGAGAACTAAGTGGTAGACTTTCTGAGAGAACTAAGTGGTAGACTTTCTGAGAGAACTAAATGGTAGACTATCTGAGAGAACTAAGTGGTAGACTTTCAAAGAGAGACTTTCTGAGAGAACTAAGTGGTAGACTTTGTGAGAGAACTGAGTTGTTGACTTTTTAAAAGAACTATGTGGTAGACTTTCTGAGAGAACTAAGTGGTAGACTTTCTGAGAGAGACTTTCTGAGAGAACTGAGTGGTTGACTTTCTGAGAGAACTAAGTGGTAGACTTTCTGAGAGAACTGAGTTGTTGACTATATAAGAGAACTAAGTGGTTGACTTTCTGAGAGAACTAAGAGGTAGTCTTTCTGAGAGAACTAAGTGGTAGACTTTCGGAGAGAACTAAGTGGTTGACTTTCTGAGAGAACTAAGAGGTAGTCTTTCTGAGAGAACTAAGAGGTAGTCTTTCTGAGAGAACTAAGAGGTAGACTTTCTGAGAGAACTAAGTGGTAGACTTTCTGAGAGAACTAAATGGACGACTATCTGAGAGAACTAAGTGGTAGACTTTCTGAGAGAGACTTTCTGAGAGAACTAAGTGGTAGACTTTGTGAGAGAACTGAGTTGTTGACTATATAAGAGAACTAAGTGGTTGACTTTCTGAGAGACTTAAGTGGTAGACTTTCTGAGAGAACTAAGTGGTAGACTTTCTGAGAGAACTAAATGGTAGACTTTGTGAGAGAACAGAGTTGTTGACTATATAAGAGAACTAAGTGGTTGACTTTCTGAGAGAATTAAGTGGTTGACTTTCTGAGAGAACTGAGTGGTAGACTATATGAGAGAACTAAGTGGTAGACTTTGTGAGAGAACAGAGTTGTTGACTATATAAGAGAACTAAGTGGTTGACTTTCTGAGAGAATTAAGTGGTAGACTTTCTGAGAGAACTGAGTGGTTGACTTTCTAAAAGAACTATGTGGTAGACTTTCCGAGAGAACTAAGTGGTAGACTTTCTGAGAGAACTGAGTTGTTGACTATATAAGGGAACTAAGTGGTTGACTTTCTGAAAGAATTAAGTGGTAGACTTTCTGAGAGAACTGAGTGGTTGACTTTCTAAAAGAACTATGTGGTAGACTTTCCGAGAGAACTAAGTGGTAGACTTTCTGAGAGAACTGAGTTGTTGACTATATAAGGGAACTAAGTGGTTGACTTTCTGAGAGAATTAAGTGGTAGACTTTCTGAGAGAACTGAGTTGTTGACTATATAAGGGAACTAAGTGGTTGACTTTCTGAAAGAATTAAGTGGTAGACTTTCTGAGAGAACTAAGTGGTAGACTTTCTGAGAGAACTGAGTGGTAGACTTTCTGAGAGAACTGAGTGGTTGACTTTCTGAGAGAACTGAGTTGTTGACTATATAAGGGAACTAAGTGGTTGACTTTCTGAAAGAATTAAGTGGTAGACTTTCTGCGAGAACTAAGTGGTAGACTTTCTGAGAGAACTGAGTGGTTGACTTTCTAAAAGAACTATGTGGTAGACTTTCCGAGAGAACTAAGTGGTAGACTTTCTGAGAGAACTGAGTTGTTGACTATATAAGGGAACTAAGTGGTTGACTTTCTGAGAGAATTAAGTGGTAGACTTTCTGAGAGAACTGAGTGGTTGACTTTCTAAAAGAACTATGTGGTAGACATTCTGAGAGAACTAAGTGGTAGACTTTGTGATAGAATTAAGTAGTAGACTTTCTGAGAGAACTAAGTGGTAGACTTTCTGAGAGAACTGAGTGGTTGACTTTCTAAAACAACTATGTGGTAGACTTTCTCAGAGAACTAAGTGGTAGACTTTCTGAGAGAACTGAGTTGTTGACTATATAAGAGAACTAAGAGGTTGACTTTCTGAGAGAACTAAGAGGTAGACTTTCTGAGAGAACTAAGTGGTAGACTTTCTGCGAGAACTAAGTGGTAGACTTTCTGAGAGAACTAAATGGTAGACTTCTGAGAGAACCAAGTAGTTGACTTTCTAAGAGAACTGAGTGGTAGACTTTCTGAGAGAACTGAATGGTTGACTATATGAGAACTCAGTGGTAGACTATCTGAGAGAACTGAGTAGTAGACTATCTGAGAGAACTTAGTGGTAGACTTTCTGAGAGAACTAATTGGTAGACTTTCTGCGAGAACTAAGTGGTAGACTTTCTGAGAGAACTAAATGGTAGACTATCTGAGAGAACTAAGTGGTAGACTTTCTGAGAGAACTAAGTGGTAGACTTTCTGAGAGAACCAAGTAGTTGACTTTCTAAGAGAACTGAGTGGTAGAATTTCTGAGAGAACTGAATGGTTGACTATATGAGAACTCAGTGGTAGACTATCTGAGAGAACTGAGTAGTAGACTATCTGAGAGAACTTTGTGGTAGACTTTCTGAGAACACAGAGTGGTAGACTTTCTGAGAGAACTAAGTGGTAACTGAGATAAAGAGTATCAGATAGAACTGAGTGAAAGAGTATCAGATAGAACTGAGTGAAAGAGTATCAGAGAGAACTGAGTGAAAGAGTATCAGATAGAACTGAGTGAAAGAGTATCAGATAGAACCGAGTGAAAGAGTATCAGATAGAACTGAGTGAAAGAGTATCAGAGAGAACTGAATGAAAGAGTATCACAGAGAACTGTGCAAAAGAGTATCAGAGAGAACTCAGTAAGAGAGTATCAGAGAGAACTGAGTAAAAGAGTATCAGAGAGAACTGAGTGAAAGAGTATCAGAGAGAACTCAGTAAAAGAGTATCAGAGAGAACTCAGTAAGAGAGTATCAGAGATACAAGATATAACTGAGTGGTAGAGTACAAGATATAACTGAGTGGTAGAGTAGAAGATATAACTGAGTGGTAGAGTCCAAGATATAACTGAGTGGTAGTGTCCAAGATATAACTGAGTGGTAGTGTCCAAGATATAACTGAGTAGTACAGTAGAAGATATAAATGAGTGGTAGAAGTCAAAATATAACTGAGTGGTAGTGTCCAAGATATAACTGAGTGGTAGTGTCCAAGATATAACTGAGTAGTAGAGTAGAAGATATAACTGAGTGGTAGTGTCCAAGATATAACTGAGTGGTAGTGTCCAAGATATAACTGAGTGGTAGAAGTCAAAATATAACTGAGTGGTAGAGTAGAAGATATAACTGAGTGGTAGTGTCCAAGATATAACTGAGTGGTAGATGTCAAAATATAACTGAGTAGTAGAGTAGAAGATATAACTGAGTGGTAGAGTAGAAGATATAACTGAGTGGTAGTGTCCAAGATATAACTGAGTGGTAGTGTCCAAGATATTACTGAGTGGTAGAAGTCAAAATATAACTGAGTGGTAGAGTAGAAGATATAACTGAGTGGTAGTGTCCAAGATATAACTGAGTGGTAGAAGTCAAAATATAACTGAGTGTTAGAGTAGAAGATATAACTGAGTGGTAGAGTAGAAGATATAACTGAGTGGTAGTGTCCAAGATATAACTGAGTGGTAGAAGTCAAAATATAACTGAGTGGTAGAGTAGAAGATATAACTGAGTGGTAGTGTCCAAGATATAACTGAGTGGTAGAGTCCAAGATATAACTGAGTGGTAGAAGGCAAAATATAACTGAGTGGTAGAGTAGAAGATATAACTGAGTGGTAGAGTAGAAGATATAACTGAGTGGTAAAATACGAGATATAACTAGGTGGTGGAGTGCAATACATAACTGAGTGTTAGAGTACAAAGAATAACTAAGAAGTTAAACACAAGACATCACTGGGTGGTAAAGTATGAGACATAACTGAGTTCAGTGTAAGACATAACTGAGTGGTTGAGTGCTAGACATAACTGAGTGGTACACTTCTAGACATAACTGAGTGGTAGAGATAAGATACAACTTAGCGGTTGAGTACAAGTCATAACTTAGTGGTTGAGTGCAAGACATAACTGAGTGGTTGAGTGCTAGACATAACTGAGATGTACATTACTGGACATAACTGAGTGGTAGAGATAAGATACTACTAAGAAGTTGAGTGCAAGTCATAACTGGGTGTAGTGCAAGACAAAACAGAGTGGTAGAGTACAAGAGAGAATTTGTAGTTGAGTTCAAGCCATAACTTAGAGGTACAGTACAATAGATAACTTTATGGTAAAGTATCAGTGAAAACTGAGATATAGAGTATTAGAGACCTGAATAATGGAGTTCAGGAGAGAACTTATTGATGGAGTATGACAGAGAGAGAGCTGAGTGATAGCATACAAGAAAGAAAGAGAGAGGTGAGGACTGGAGTAGTGTAGTGTTAGAAATTGGGGTTTTGTAATAAAGATTTAAAGGGAACTGGTACTAACATATGAAATGTTATATTGAACACATACTTGTAACATTAGTCTAATGATGTAGTTGTCATTTATCACAATTTCACAGATCATTGAGGACAATACCATTTTTTTCTAATGTTATAAAGTTGCTCATTTAAATCTGACAATTTCCTAAAATTAAATAGAATAAAGTCAAATATAGAGTATGTTTCTGTGTAAGAAGTTATTTTACACATAGAAGAAATATTTAACACATTTAGATTATGAAATATTTAACTATCAAAATTATATGTATAATAAAAACAGTGTTCTAATTGCAAATCACCTAATTAGGTATTTAAAGCAGATACAACAGTATACCATCAAACTACAAACACTGTCTAAGAAGTGCTTTGTAGTATATTTTTCTAGAGCACAAGTAGGTCAGATTAAAGAGGTCTGAGATCTGTTTATAGTTTTAATTCATTGTGGCTGAAATTGCGCCTAGAAACTAAGAATTTGTTCAATTTACTTCATCTTTCAATGGTGACTAAGTAGCTGTTCAATTGATTTCCATCACACATATTAAAGATCAGTGTCTAGACAAGCTTAACTGACTCTTTTCTTGGTTTATTTCTCACAGTGATGAAGTATTTGGTGCATTCTTATTAAGAAACAATGAAACCTGAAAAATCATTAAAACAGTCCTGTGAACCATGTTTGATACCTTACCCTTGTCTTGTACATATACCATTGACTTGAAGTTGTTGTCATTTATTCAATGTTCAAGTGAAAAGTAATGTATTCACAGACATGTTATTCCTGAAAACATCATATTATCAAGTGCTGTACTTTGAATTCAATGCAAACCTAGAAACACAATTGGCAAATTAGCAATTTTAATTATGAAATCAGAATGTCAAATCCTAATGATTCATTTACTATTAACAATAATTATCACTTATGTCATGCATTATTTAAATCCCAAGATAATGTTATACCCTCAGAACAATACTGTTTAAAATGCTTAATATTCAATGTATCAATGTCATTGTATTATGTCAGATATATAATGAAATTTTTAGAATATGTGAATTTCATATCTGATTTATTAACAACAAGTACATGTACATCATAATTTGATATCATTAACGTATATAGCATGTACAATCATGCAAAGATATTGCCATAAGTTTTCTCTATCACATGAACAATTTATTATGTTTCATAAAGTTAATGGCAAAACAATCAACAAACCCAGCTACACAAAACAAATAATTATCCTTAGCCCATTTCAATTTTTCATGGTCCTGGGCTTTTGGGCCAATGGATTAAGCCCAAGACTGTGCAATAATCTCTATTTTGTTTACTCCAAAGCAGACAGTCTTTCAGCATAGTAACATTTATTGCTTTCTGTCTGCTAACTGAACTCAGTCATTTAATTTTAATACGCATAATAATTATTCAGGGTTTGGAGGCCAGAGTGATAAAAGTTTCACTCCAGTCACAACAATCAATGAATATTTGGCAGGGGCAGAGCCAGGATTTTTTTCTAAGGGGGTGTCCAAACTTTCGATCACAACCACATTATACACATTTGGCAGAAAGTTAAAAACTACATAACCGTTAATCTATGTTAGGCAATGAGATTTTTTTTGTATTACTTAAAAATGACTTACAGTCAAGAAATACTCTGATGGACAGGTACATTTTGGAAATTCCAGGGGTTTCTGGACCCCCCCTGACCCTCACCCCTAGATCTGCCTATGTATTGCAAATATATCAGTGGTATTTTACCTTTGAGTCTACATCCAGCCTCATTAGAGTTGAATATTATAAAGAATAGATTGGTCTAGTATCAAGATCTTCTGTCAGATAAACAAGGTTTCAGAAATGGGTGAAACTAGTTCTTTTTGTATCTAATAAAACTAATGCTTGTTTGTGTTAAGAAAGATAACCAAATTAAGGTATGAGTTCATTAGTCCAAGTTTCTCAATAATTTTTATATACAGCAATCATTATAAAATTTCTTGCGCAAATGGACTGGGCTGAGGATAGGATTTAAAGTCAAAGTAGCTGACTATTCAGGGATTACTAATTCAACACCATACCCACTCAGCTATGCCTACTTCTTCAGTTGTAGGATTTGAGTAAGTCTCTTAGTAAGAACAGTGATCCAGTAGTAGGATGTGTGCTTAGGGATCAAGAGGTCCCAGGTTCAAACCCCACATCATGACCAGGGGCACTATTAATTTCCTTGAGCAAGAAATATACCTAATGTTGTTCCACTTCATCCAGGTGTAAATGGGTACTGTGAGAGATCACATGCCTTCTGGTGATTTCAATGGTAAGGGGTGATCATACAAAATTTCAAAGTAGGCTGATCATGTATATGGAAGCAGACTTAAAACCAGTCACCACCAAACATGGCCAACAGACGGACAAATCCTATACAAGATCAGAAGTCTGTCTAGATCTGCAGGTTTACAGGACCAACTGAGCGGCAAAAAATTAGATCTCATCAACACAGTTCAATTGATAAAACTATGTAAAATGTCTCTGTTCCTATATTACTTGGTTAGGTCCTGTAAAACTTTGATCTTTACAAGACCTACTGTCCAGTAATAAACTGTCAAGTTTGTCAGTGACTGCTTCAAACGGAACATATAACTTACCTGTACACTCTTCCGTTCATCAGGTTCTTCCTCAGTTAATAGATAACCATCATACTGTTTCTACTTGTAGAAAACAATGTGTTGTATGTCCAATACCTGTAGGTAATATCTTCTCTCTTAACATACCATTATTTTTTGTACTTTTACCATTAGATGTCCTGAAATGATACCAGGTGTCTAAATGTCATAAAATTATATGTAGATCTACTGTCAAATGATTCAAAGGCCATAATTCTTTATTCCATAGCCATCCCCTATCCTAAAAGCAACTAGCCAACTGCTATTTACATAATATATATTCTTTTATTAATTAAGCTTTTTTATTCTATATACAAAGTTACTCTGAGTCTAATCAGACTTATGGACAAACAGATGGACAGAATATGCAGACTATTATATTATGTCCCTTTTCAGTGTATAAAAGCCAATGAAATCGATTGAAAATAGAAAAAAAACAGCATATTAAAAACAATAGCAAAACAGATTTGGTGACCAAAATTAGGCATTTTCACAATAAAAAATACCCAAATTAAAAAAAATGATGAAAATTTCAAAACTTCCATAATTTCTTTATTGATTTTACAAGCTGTGAATAATAAACCCATTAGTTCACACAACTTAGGGTAGCAGAGGTATAATACAGCACTTGAACTCCCTTGCTTTCAAGCTAGCTTTTATGGCGAAGTCACAGAGTGTCCACTTACAACTTGAGAGGTTGTGGGTTTGAATCTCAATTCGGACCGTGGATTTTTGTTGGGTTACATTTGAAGGGTAGGGAAAAATGTGGAAAAAATGAAGAAATTACTGAAAAGTTGTGTTACCTTCCAAAGAAGACAACTTTCATATGATCTCTAGCTAAAACTTCCATGATACTACATACTTTCTCTCTATATTCCTTAACTTCTTCTGAACATTTTACATCATCTAGAAAACCAGATCTTTCAATTCCTGCAACAACATAATTCAATGTTAGACATTACTTTTACTAACATTGTCCAGGGATTGTAAGGATCCAAAAAATACTTTGCTAGAGATTCCATTAAGATCCCTGAAAATTGTCCCATTCTTACATGAATGAATTATTTATTGAATTGATTGTTGTATGTCTGTCTAAATGTTTTGTTTCTCCTCAAATGAATCCCTAATTATACAGAGGAATCACTGAATAGCTGATAAAGGATTCCTTCAAAATACCAGGTTAGAACACTTGGGGTCAAATCTTGGAATCTAAATATTGTCTCAAACAGCCTATGCCAGTCTAGGACAAATGAAAATAATTAGGACTTGTGAATATATCTTTATTCTTATAACTGGGCTATATGATGATTTAGCCAACTAATACAGAATACTTGTGTTTGTTGACATTTATAGCAAAAATTAAATATAACAATTACCCATGAATTAAACTTTTATAGTTAAGATTTTACTAATATGACCCAGGCACTAAATAGAAGAAAGTTGGTTGAAGATATGTTATTTTGTCAAGGATATAGTTTTTTTCACCAGCTATAACAGAGCTCATGTAACTGTTTTAAGCTCAAACAAAATCTTACCTTCAACAAATGAGTCTGCATCACTAATAAATACAAGTACATCCTTAAATATTTCATTGATACTCTTTTTTGCTTGCCCAAACAATTTCAAAGGTGAATTTGGAGACATTCTACCATTTCCATTTCTCCCATTACAAATACTTCTATGATCAGAGGCGCCGGAATATCAAGAACCTAAAATAGATCTAGCATTAATTTTCTTGATAGGAGCAATGGTCCAGGGGTAGGACTCAAGCTTAGGGATCTAGAGGTCCCAGGTTTAAACGATAACAGAGGCATTGCTAATTTCCCACAGCAAGAACTTTACCCATGGTTGTTCGGGCACTTCACCACAGTGTAAACAGCTTCCATGATGGATCACCCACATGAAGGTGATTTCCATGATAGGGGGTTATAATACAAAATGGTACAATGAGTCAGCTAAACATGTACCTATATGGACACACTCTTTAACCTCATATTAATTTTTTATAGATAGAAAGAACATAAAATGCAAATTTAAATGAATTAGTTTTTAACTTAAAAGTATTAACTTAATTATGATTAAAACATGACTAAGTAAATAAATCAAATGGTTCTAACTCAGATAAAATTAAATAAATGGGTTACACAAACCAATGACCAGTTAAATTCAATAGAATATGTCTTAAACTGTTTCATCCAGCTAACAGGAGAGGATCAAGTAAAAATAAAATAAAAGTTTACCCAAATGATCAGGGTTCTCCATTTGTTGACAGTAAAAAGCCCCGGACATATTTCACACTTTGATACCTAAAAACATATGATAAAATCTGTCCCAATTTATCAAATATTTTACATAACATCATAATATGCAAGTCATGCATGCATATACATTTGTGTTATCAGTGTAATTGACATGTTACCTATGGGGTGCAGCTCCAGGATTTTTTTTCTAGGGGGGGTCCATACTTTTCTACGGGGCACCGAGAAAATTGCTTCATACTACTTAAAAATGACTTACAAGCAAGACATACACTTATTGTCATGTACATTTTCCAAATTCTAGGGGGGGGGGGTTGGACCCCCTGACCCACCCACTGGATCCGCCCATGCATATTGTGATTATTTTGAAGTGCAGTTATATATAAGACAAATCAAAGTAAATGATAAAGCAGACGATCAAATTTATCAGACATAATTATATTAAGAGTAGATCTATGAGAACGAGATCTTGAAATAAATAATGTCTCACACATAAACAAGTAAATAAGATTCATGAACAACAACCACAGCTATTAAGTGATTATTTATATACTGTTAAACATAGGCAGAATCATGGAACGAATGAATTTGGTATCGAATACGCTTGCAGATATTTTGTTTACATCGCGAAAAATGGTGACAAACAAAAGTATTAGCTGTATTTGAACTAACTTTGAATATGATCGTAAATAAAATAAGCAAATAAACTTACGTATGTATAGACTGACTGTTTGCTTGCAGTTGGATATGTTTTCCAAAAAGATCAATAAGCATTCTTTATTGTTAATGCTTCCTGCCTTCCACTCCAGCGTGTGATTTAAAAGACCAAAGCAATCCGTACATAACCAGTTTTCCGAAACATTCCGATAGATGACGGAAAACTCCGTACCTTTCCGTCTTATCGGCGCCATTTTGATACTTCCTTATATGGAATGACCAGATTTTGCCAGCGCACCCCTCACACAGATCACGTGATAAATGAAACATGTGGTATACTGCACAACTATTTAAACGTGACTAAGTTTCATCGGTTCCTTATGCTCAATGGGTCAGATGCCTTAGACAAAAAGTGTATTGATTGCACCAATTTCACCTCAACAAACATTCACTAGAAACCATATTTGTATATATTTAATTGAGGCAAATGTATCAGGTGTATTAGGCTGGTCCATTTATTATTTTTCACAAGAATGAAAGTGCTACGAAGGGGTTATAACTTTTTGTGCCATGAGTGCAATAGTTGTTTGTCTTCGACTCTTCAAATAAAATTACCGTGAAATTTCACGAGATATACGGTTGTTTAAATGATTGAAATTTGTTAAAAACTGCTTAAACTCCCGAATAAATGTTAAGTTAAACGTTTAGTCCACCGATGATAGCTTGTCGCGTTTTTAATTTTGTGCAGTGTGACTTTTTAGACAAAGGACTACAGTTCGGCGAAATCAGATGACGCAATGCCGAACTAACGATTTTCAAGGGAAGTTACTCTTATGTAATAAATGACGCCATAAACGGAGGGAATTAATGTTTACGTTGTTTGTTGGGCTAATTATTACTTGATCAAAGGGTTAACAAGTAAATCAATTTGATATTTTGTTTCATTTATTCATATTGGCCGACTTTTCCTTACATCGTCGAAAACCGATGCCACGGGGATATATATGTATGGAAATACACAAGGTGAAACGAACCAGCATTGTCGATTTGTTCAGCGACTTTGTTGAGAGCATTTTCTCTTTGTATGCAAGATCGCCTTTGAACAATTACTTTGTTTAATAGTTTTGACAAATTATCTCCCTTTATTAAAATTGAATGTTTTAGTGAATTTTCTTCTTTCTCTGTCATGTTTAGAATTGTGATACGTTCTGATAATCTAAAACTGTATAGTATTAAACCTTTTTAACTATTTATTTGGAACTTTAAGGGAAAGCCATACCTTTGTTTTATCAATTTAAAACTAGGTATAGTATTGTGTAACGTCAGCTAAGGATGATATATAAATTACCTCCCTTTTTGAAAATTAACTTGTTTTACCTTCTGGATTGGAAATGGACTGTTCTGTAAAATTGACTCGTCCAATAGTATATAAATGCGTGTTGACTTCATTTGGTAGCAGAAAGTTGGTGACTGCTCGTGGTGATGGTTGGAGTGGAAGATAGTCGCGGGTCTACTGTTTAATTGTAGACGCCCGGAACAAGATGTGTGCTTCCACTGTTCATACAACACAACATCATTGCGATTTGTACGTTGTTCGATGTGGAAGCACCTTCTTGCTCGTGTCGTTGATGGCAGAACCTGCGGGGTAAATCGTGGTTCCTGGGTATTCCCTTGTTAACGTGCCCGAGGTATAGTCGCCGATGCTTGGTAAGCTGGGCATGAGTTTTCTGCTGTACTGACAACTGAACATCATTGCGATTTGTAGGTTGTCTCTAAGGTAGAGACACGTCTTTGCACGCCGACTTTGGTGGCAGAACCTGCGGGGTAAATCGTGCTAGATCTTGGGGTATCTCTTGTTATCGTTCCCGAGGTTGTCTTAGAAGATAGACTGTTGAAGCTCCAATGATCGAGGTTTTGTTTCTGCTCCGGGTCGTCCTTGTGGTAAAGGAGTGTTTGGACTATTGGCGTGTTGGTTCCAAGCAATAGTCTATGACCCGAGATAGTGTATCGGGACTGGTTTCTGCTTTGGTTTTGCTTCAGTTCCGAGTTGCGTCTGGAACATTGCTTGTCCGGACTCGGGATCTGTTGGTTTCAACATACGTTTTAGAACCCGAGGTTTTGTTCGGGGTTTTAGTTTTAGTTTTGGTTTTGCTTCAGTTCCGAGTTGCGTCTGGAACATTGCTTGTCCGGACTCGGGATCTGTTGGTTTCAACATACGTTTTAGAACCCGAGGTTTTGTTCGGAGTTTTAGTTTTAGTTTTGGTGTTGCTTTAGTTCCGAGTCGTTCCTGAGACATTGCTTGTCCGGACTCGGGATCTGTTGGTTTCAACATACGTTTTAGAACCCGAGGTTTTGTTCGGGGTTTTAGTTTTAGTTTTGGTTTTGCTTTAGTTTCGAGTAGTTCCTGAGACATTGGCTTGTCCGGACTCGGGGTCTGTTGGTTTCAACATACATTTTATAACCCGAGGTTGTGTTCGGAGTTCTAGTTTTGGTTTTGGTTTTGCTTTAGCTCCGAGTTGTTCCTGAGACATTGACTTGTCCGGACTCGGGGTCTGTTGGCTTCAACATACGTTTTTGTAACCCGAGGTTGTCTCCGAGCTTTTAGTTTTGTTAAACGCCTTTGTCTCTGCTCCAGACTGTGTCTGGAACATTAAGTTTGTACATTGCTTTATACTGTAGTTTTATTCTATCGTGTCTTTAACTTTTGTTGTTTCTATTGGTTTTCATTCTGAGGTTTTGTCTCAGGAGTGCGTTTTTGTTTTATGCTGCTTTGTGCCTGTACATATTTCTATACGCTTTTATTTTAGTTGTTTTCTAATCATAAAGCTAAATAGCTTGAGGAAAATCTATCTATATATACTTAACATTGTTTTTAAGCCCAGAGCACGAGTCAGTGTCCTGGGATTGTCTCGTCTCCGTCCCTACAGCAGGCTCGGACACCTAGTCAGTCGGTGTTAAGACGAGCACCGACTTAAAACACGTACGCGAGCGCCGGCTTGACTGTCGCGCGCCCAGCGGACACGTTACAAAGGCTCTGAAAGGAAGGGATGAGTCATTCAATGATTCATTGATTTTCCGAAAATGGCATAGACGTTGCTGATGATTTCTAGAAACCAGTTCCATTATATTTAATTTATGCATGGCTTGGCTTTGGTAAAACAGTAGTCAACCTACGCATTTACTGTATAATGGCTGGATATTCGTCAAATTGAACACAGAAAGGAATTCAGTTCGAATTTCGGAGTTTGGTATTTGACAGCGTCAACGGTTGAGTGTCTGTTGAATTTGAATGGTGAAGTAAGTGATTTATAATGAAATTATGTATTTGTAAAATCTCAGATAAATCTTTTTTGTGTCTTATATTTTTGTATAATCTATCCTGACAGTGAAATTCTATTTGACAAAGACTCAAGAATTCTTTCGGCCGCCATGTTCGAAGCTAAGTACTGCTACTTGATGACGTAATCAGTGCGCGTGCACGCATTCAGCGCCTATTATGCATAATAGGCGAGTTGAAGGCGGCCAAAATCGAATAATACGGGAAAAAGTCCCGTAATGACCTTGTTGACTAGTCATTTTTGTTACTATATATAGTAACAAACGTATTAATGCAGGTTTTGTCATGACGCGCGTCATATGTTATTTCACAGTCTATATTTACGTTTCGTAATACATATGTTTATTACTCAGTCTATATTTTTGTTTGGTAATACACATGTTTATTACACAGTCTATATTTTTGTTTGGTTAGAAATATCCCAGCCAGCATTACCATATCGGGCCGATATACAATTAATGTCGGCATGTCGGCAAAATGTGCCGTCTTGGGGCCGACATCGGACCGCTGCAGTGCCGACATACTCAATATTTTGAAAAATTATAAATGCAATTGAATTGCTTACTTAATTATGTTAATAAATAGTCCTGTGTATGATTTTAATTACTAGAAGCACACAAGCCCCATTTCATGTTACACCAAAAAAGTATGTCGGGCCTACATGATCAATTAATGTAACTATTTTGTATATCGGATTGACATCGGTACGATAGTGCGTTTTATGCTACACCTCCATATATTGTTAAATCGTTAAAATATTATGAAATAGATTAATTCTAATGTAACACCTTTGTTATCTACTTATTATATTTACGTACTGTCATACCGGCAAAATGTGCCTATTTTGGGACTGACATCGGACTGCTGCAGTGCCGACATACTCAATATTTTGGAAAATGCTAACTGCAATTGTATTGTTCACTTAATTATGTTAATAAATAGTCCTGTGTATGATTTCAATTTCTAGAACCACACTAACACTATTTCATGTAACGTCAAAAAACGTATATCGGGTCTGCGTCGTGCCTACATGGTAATGAACGCAACTATTTTGTATACTAGTATCGGATTGACAACGGTACGATATTGCGTTTTCTTGTTTACCACGCAGCAAATAATTGTACCTTTTCGTATAAATTTTAAAATAATTTTAGCTGTGTTTTGAAATGAAATGTTGTTTGTAATTGAAATCAATATTTTTAAGTACATAAAAACCACTCTTATATAATAATATTATTTTAAATGAAGAACTGGCAAATATTCACTGCATTCCTTCTTTCAACTGAATAAGCGCCAAAAAAACTAAAAGTCAAAGGAAGGTGATGAAGGTGAAGTTTATTTTCTTTTAAAAGTAGATGATTTAACAAATGTGTAAACACTGCTAATTACTTCATTTTAACCATTTGAGCGATTGAAAAATACAAATTTTTTCTGTTTGTCTTATTTTAAAGTAAATTTATGGTTGAAAATATTTGTAACATAATTTCGCGACATGCATTAACAAGGCCGTGATTATCATTTGCCCTTTATAGTTAAAATATACTAAATATTTGCTTTTATAATCTTTTTTTGTAACAAATCCGTTTGTTTTTTGCATACTAGCTGTTTATTTTCACTCTACGGTTTATTATTGTACATGTACACCGCTATTGTTTTGATGTTAGCCCTATGTAGGCAAGAAATATCGGGCCGATATTGTTTAGACATCGGCCCGATATTGTACTACATGTACCGATGTCGGGTCGACATCATTTCTATTTGCAGCCGAGGTTAAATCCGACGTTGGGCCGTCATTGAAAACCATAAAGGTTTGCTGTCGAACCGATATAGAATAATTTCTACTGTTGACTGACATCACACCGCTATTGTTTTGATGTCGGCCCGATGTAGGCAAGAAATATGGGGCCGATATTGTGTATACATCGGCCCGATATTGTACTACCGATGTCGGGTCGACATCATTCCTATTTGCAGCCGAGATTAAATCCGACGTCGGACCGTCATAGAAAACCATATAGGTTTGATGTCGGGCCGATATAGAATGTTGGCTGGGATGTATATTACACAGTCTATATTTTTGTTTTGTAATACACATGTTTATAACACAGTCTATATTTTTGTTTGGTAATACATATGTATATTACACAGTCTATATTTTTGTTTAGTTAGAAATATGTATATTACACAGTCTATTTTTTTGTTTGGAAATACACTTGTATATTGCACAGTCTATATTTTCGTTTTGGTGATGTATATGTGTATTACACAGTTTTTTATTTTTGTTAGGTTATACATATGTATATTACACAGTATTTATTTTTTGTTTGGTAATACATATGTATATTACACAGTCTAACTTTTTTGTTTGGTAATACATATGTATATTACACAGTCTATATTTTTGTTTGGTGATACATATTTATATTGTATATACATGTGTGTATACGTAGGTGTATATATGTGTGTATATGTAGGAGAGTGTATGTAAGTACATGTATTTATGTACATGTACGTACGTAATGTAGGAGTGTATGTATATTTGTGTGTATGAATATGTATGATGCGAGTGTGTGCGTGTATGTGCGTGTATGTATGTATGTATGTTTGTATGTATGTATGTATATGTAAATATGTATGTATGTGTGTATGTATGTGTTTGTGTGTATGTATGTCATTTATGTTATGTTAACAATATGTTACTAAATAACATGCTTAGCTCAAAGTACTACGATTTTTTGCTGTTTGGTTATTTTGATCTTAATTCTATTTTTATTGTAACTATTTTCACTATTTTGCCGTTTAGATATTAATACTAATTATTGTAACACATAAAATATAAAGGTAATACATAATTATAATCAATCATGGAATCCAGTAAAACCTTTGTAAACTTATCATATTCCATAATCAAAATCATCCTCCATTTTATCTACTATTCTGTTTTTCCCCAGCGCTATGTTTTTATTTGTTTGTCTTTTTTTCATTATGCTATTATTGTTTTTCACGTCATTGTATTCTCATATATTGTATATATTTCATGTTGTAAATGACTATGTACATTTGTATACGTCAATAAAAGATCTATCTATCTATCTACATAGACTAGACTTAAATAAACAAAAATAGGTCAAGTCTAGTTTTTATTTCCGACATTTTTGTTTGCGGTGTACTTTTTATAACAGAGAATTAAAAATCTAAAGATATCGCACTCTTTGCCTATTGACTTTGTGGAGGTTTGTGTTTTCTTACTATTGCTGTTGACGATATGTTCTCAAACTCTGTTTATACATGTACAGATGTATTATACTAGATCGATCACGCGTATGCATATACTTTACCCAGGGCTCGAATTTAAGTTCGCATACTCGCAAAATGCGAGTGGATTTTGAAAATTGCGAGTTACTATATTTTAACTCGCATATTTTCGCGAGTTAAAATCGCCGCAAAAATACTTCTGTCCAAACTAATGTGGCTCAAATCAGCATTGAAATGGCCAGATAGATCGATAGCATTGATTATTAAAGATTCACTGTAAAACATGTTCGATATTCTTTGTCTATTCCACAATAACGACATGGTTCTAACTATAGATGTAGTTAATAAAGTATACTACATGTATGTTGTTTTCATATTGCATATATGAAAGTTACTATGTATGCTATTAAAATTTGGAGAAAAGGGCGTGTGTTTTTTTAATTTTGCCAGTTGAAATATAAAATACTCGCAGTAATTAATATGAAAGTCCAATTTTTTGTTCAATTCGATTCCTGTTTTGCCACCACTTTATGAATTATATATTCATTTACAGCAGACATGATATCTGCTTTAAAACCGTTGATTCGTTTAGATATAAAATACATTAGAGACACAATAAGCTTGTCAAACCATTTTTCTTTCAATGTTTAAGTTTGAAAACATAATGGTTTCTTTAAATTGGCGGTCCTTTTAAAGAGCACACCTTATGTATTTATGTTTTGTAGATGTTGAATAAATATCATCAAAATCGTTTAAAAATTTATGTTATTTGGAGGAAGTTATTCTTTATAACAAGACTTCCTATTACAGGTGCGGATCCAGGGTTTTTTTCTAGGGGGGTCCTAAATTTTTCTAGGGTGGGGTCCAAACTTTCCAACCGTTGAACAACTACATTATACACTGCAGATTAACGCAACAATTTAATGATAAAAACTACATAACCATTATATCTATGTTAAGCACAAAGGCGAACGAAGAGAGCACGAGAAAATTGCTTCTTGCTACTTAAAAATGGCTTACATTAAAAAAAATACATTCATGGACTGGTACATTTAGGAAATTTCAGGGGGGGGGGGGGTCGGACCTCCCTGACCACCGCTAGATCCGCCTATGTCTTAAACATATTGCGATCAAAACTATAATTTTCCAGCTATTTTAACTTTCAAAAAGTAATAACTGTCATGTTCAATTGGAATTTCCATTAGTTCTCTTTCGTGTAATAAAATGATACACATTTGTAACAGATAAATGTCTAGTCTGTTTGCAGTTTATGGACAGTGTTAGACTAGATATATGGGCTTTATATAATTGAATAACATACTTACCCACTCAATAGTCGCATTATTTACATGCACGACCTGTATCTGTACAGCTCATTTGTGTGAAAACATTGCGAAGTTCTTGTATTAACAGGGCTTGATTAATTTAAAACCAATATTTTGCAACTTTATAATAATTTAATAGTTCAGTTTTAAAAATATGTCAACATTGACATTATATTGTATATTTTGGAAATATTGAAATTGGATATTAAATGGAAATAAATAGTGTGAATTAAAATTGATTGGTTTGTTTAATTAAAGATATATTGGAATAAAAATTATGAACAAAATTTACTTTATTGCAACCAAATTATTGCAACCACAGTATATAATTATGTATGACCTATTTGAACTACATAATTATTCAAGTCTGTATTGTGAAGTCTGTATTGCGTTAATTGCATAACTCTTTATTTATGTATTATACTGAACACGTATAATATGTTATTAACACAATTGTTGAAATTTAAATTACAGAATAATATAACAGGTTTGATAATATGTGTATGTAGGCCTATGTGAAGTAAATAGTATTGTACTTCGAGAAAAGTTCCAGTTATTTTTTTTTGTATCCAAATAGAGTATTTTGAGCTTTATATATTCTGTTATCAAGTTGAAATCGATCCTGTCCCAATAAATGTTTTTTCCATTTAAATGTTTCTTCCTCTATCGACAATTGAATTCTGGTGATCCGTATAGACCACAACTCCGGTTGATTTTGACTTTAGTCATGCCCGGTATGAACTAAAAATAGATCTTAAAATTGATCTGGGGAATTCCGGCCTGACGTACTTTCGTATTTATTTTAGAGGAAAGAGTCTTTTTCATATCTATTTAATTCGGATGTTGGTGTAAGTTACAAAACAGGGTGGTTATAATTTCAATTATTGATGACTTGTACTTAAAGTGAATATAACACAGCAAAGTTAGTGCATCCTACTCTATCAGTCGTAGCGATGAATAGTTCAACGATAACCTCTGTTTTGTCTTCCGCAAATTCTCAACATAAAAATCTTCGTATTCATCACTCACCTGTGAACAGTCAAAACATGGATATTCAATCTTTGGATTCAGAACAACAAACACATGAACAGGAAACATCTGAACAGGAGCTAAGTGTTAATTCAGCAATGCAAGGGAATACAAGCCACAGTGATGACCAGCGTGAAAATAACAAATGCGTCAAGGACTTTATACCAATAGAAAATAATGGTCAACTACCTGACCAGTGTAACTATGAAGCACTGGAGTCAGAATCAACTGTGGAAACAACTCATGATGATAATTCTGATCATGAAAACCAAATATCTTCAACACATCGTTTTTCTCCATTAGGATGTGATAATTCAGAGGTAGACACACCCTCTGTACTCAATGTGGAGAATGAGTTGAAAGAGCTTTCTATTGAGAACAATGGAGGACCAATGTCTAAACACAAAGCATGTACAACTCATATTAGTGGTGAACTTCCTTTTGAAAATAATGGAGGTGCAATTCATAAACACACAACATGTGTACGTGCAACTCACCAGTTTATTGCACCCAAGTACCATGTTAATGAAACAAATTGTTCTCGAAGGATAGTAACTAGACCAGTGCCTTTCAAAGTAACTGCATATCGTAGAGTACCAGGTTTCAGTACACTTGTGCCTTCAACCCAATGTGCAGTCTCTACATCAAGGTCTATAAGTCTAGAAATGGATGGTCCTGAAACAACAGAACCAACTTATGGATTAGAATTAGAAATACCACCTACTATTGTACAAGGTAAAATATACACATACATGTCCTATCTGAATATTCTAAATATCAATTTATATCCTAAAATATGTATGTTTCTGGTTTCATCTTCACAAAAAGGCGATAGGTTGGCAATTTATTTATTTATTTTTAACAATTAATTATTCAGCAATATATGGTTTAATATGTTATAATTACAGTCTGCTTTAAGTTAGTACCGTAGGTTTGACTTTATCAACAATGTAAGAGCTCTCACTGAACATCTAAAATCACGAGTCACATATATTCTGTTTGATAAGCAGTCGATAATCTTGACGGTAGAAAACGATCTGCTGCTAAAAATAGTGTCAGTCAGGAAACCAAATACATGTACATACCTGTTATAGGCTTTATGATTAAATTAGGAAAGGTTAAATTAATTTTGCAGCAATTACATGACTTTATAGTACCTAGGTATGACTTGTATTTTACTAGGTAGTTGTCATATTCTTTTTTAAAACAATATTGATTTCAAATTCAAGTTATTTAATAGTAGGCATTTTAAAAGTAAATGTCTGGATTGGAGTAGATACATGTACATCTTTCTTGTTTTTGTTGGTTGGTATGTTTTATGCAGCGGGCATTTTTAGGTACGTAAAATGACAAAAAAAACTTCTCAATCGGAAGGATGAAGACATTTACATGTATTTCCTGATCGGAAAGCATTAAAATGATCCCCATGTTCCCGAACGGGGGAGTATTCCTTACTGATATAGATCTCCAAAATGTACATGTGAATTTAATGTCTGACCTAGGGATCGTTGTTTTGTTCTAAAGTTAGATCAATATGCATTGAGCGCCGGTACATTCTCAATAAGTTTCAATTTTATATGTTTTCTGAAACCACTATTAAATTATGAAAATCTAGATGTGTTATTATATAGGATAACATATATCTACATTTTTTGCATAAACATGACAAAATTAAAAATGAAAAAGGTGAAAATGTTTACAAAAAATAAGAATGATCAATAAGCTTCTGAAATCAAGAGTTTTATACATGAGATAGACAAAAAGTTAATTGTAGCTCATGTAGTGCATAACAATAATGTTGCTCCCATGAAAGTTTGTGGATCTGCTTAAAGCCACACTACTGTGTTTCCTTTTAAATGATACATCGCACACCA
Source organism: Mactra quadrangularis (assembly GCA_025267735.1). NCBI lineage: Eukaryota > Metazoa > Mollusca > Bivalvia > Venerida > Mactridae > Mactra > Mactra quadrangularis. The sequence goes on along the minus strand of CM046299.1, from coordinate 29,256,816 downwards.
ACCTACTAGTACTACACTACAAAAGTTTAAACTATACTCAGTTATAATTACTATAATTTCAGAACCTTCTATGTCGGATATTATACTACTATTCACTGAAGAAGATGAAGTAATCGCTCACGAGTTCAGAGATCATTTGTTGACAGTTATTGAAGTGGACAATTTAACGGTTGACTGTATGAATGATGTTAACCTTGGACAATCTGAAATTTCAACATTACACACCTTGCACGATAGTCATATTAATATATTGGCATTAATAACACAAAATTTAGAAAAGGATTGCTATCAGTGTTTTGTCAATGAAGTTCTGTTGGTGCTTGGACTAAGAAATGCTGATAAAAGACATAGATTCATACCTGTATGGATGACAGAGGACAAAACAATAATACCTGAATTTGTTGTTTTTGAAAAGTCAGGGATTGACTATTTCCGATTTAAAGGCTATACTCGAGAATTTATGATTAAATCTTATAAGAAGAGGATTAAAAGGAAAATACTAGAAGGGAGACAGAAATTCCTGTGAAGTAAAATGATATACTCTTGTATTTCAACTTTGCTCAAAATGCTCTTTAGTTGGTAATAGAATAGTTTTACACAAACTTAATTTCTGTCACACTTAAGGATTAAGTTGTGGGATGAGTTTATAAACGCTTGTAGAATTAGTACATATATTGAACTTATCAAACAATCGCCAAGTGCACAGTGTATAATCTATCTCTCTTGTGTGCAATGTTAAAATATGAAACTTTTGACTAAAACATAAACTTTAATCTTGCAGTTAATTATGCAGAACAGGTGTATTTAAATGAATACATAAGTATTCATTTTGAATTTGTTTATACATTGGTTCTTACACACTTTATATTGTAAGTAAATATGATTTAGTTTGTTGATAAATTTATTTAAAAAGAAAACGTATCATCCCCTGTAGATTGTCTAACTTGTTTCATTTCGAAGATAGACTATCAACCACGGGGGGGGGGGGGGGGGGGGGGGGGGGTCGTAAGTTAATATTTTGTTCACAGTGATATATATATGTATGTTATACTTTTGACATGTATATTCTTTTGTAAATCTTCAAATTATTGGAGGAAATACAGTTTATATATATATGTTAAAATATAACGCATATATCTTGTCCATTCAGATTAAGAAACATTTTATTAATAATCACCAAATTGATAAAAACATTTCTTTTTTCATATTCAATTACCGGTAGGTTAAATACAATTTTGAAATCATTTCCAATCAGGTTAAAATGCTCTTTCTTTATCATCTCCACTTAGATTATAATACATTTCTTCTATTATCTTCAACCAGGTTTAGGAACATATACATGTTTAATCATCCCCCAGTGTTCGAGTGATAATGGCACTTTAACCTTCAAATTATTTTTACTTTTGACTGGTTTTTTGGTGGTGTCAAGTTCCGAACATTACTTTTTATTTGAAAAATATACAGTTACTTTTGAATGGTCGAGGAAGATTACTGGCGAATCCTGAAGGAAATTGATAAACAAACTATATTTATAAATGTCAATTATGTATTCTATACATACATGAATAGTTCTATACATACATGAATAGTTTTGCTTATATGTCTATGTTCTTATGAGTTGTTACGACATTTATGGGGAATAGATAGATAATAAAGACGAATGTACATGTATGCCATACAGATGTTAAAAAATAGCAAAGATCTCTAAGGCATGTTTATGAATGTAATTCTTTTTTCCGTGTATCAAAAACAAGTACTTACAAGCATTTGATAAGTTATTGGCAGTATTTGTTCAACCAGTGTTATAAGAATACATGATATTAAAGTGCCTTTGGTGTAAGTGCTAATATAATTATGTGATTTTTATATCATTATTTTATTAAATATCAAATCAATGTCGTTGTTTTTCAAGATTTTTATAGGTTTTTTTTAAAAAAAATATTAATATATTTATTACTGCTGCAAATTCTCCGTGAAGTATGTGCCAATGTTTAAAATGTATAGGTATACATATTAATCTTCGGCCGGTACCCTTACCAAAGCAAACAGCTGCGGTGAATATAATGTGTATGTGCTGTGTACATGCTGTGAACTAGGTAGTACACAAGAGAAGTACGTTTTATATACACCGCATGCGGAGTACATGCTACGTACTATTCACATCGTACACAATAGATACGCAGGAGGACACTAGTACACTTTAAGTACACCACACAGTGATAGGCATTTTAGAAAGTACTTTTTATGTATGCTGGAAGAAGTTAGACAATTGTTTCAAAAAGAACAGTACACCTCATGTTCACAGCAGCCACTTAGAAATTTTAATTCTTTTTTTGAGTACACCTTATATACACCTGAGGGACTTGTAATAATTTGCTTTTTTTGGTCTGCAAGTACACTTCATATACACAGGAAAAATAAAGGGAAATAACTCTGCATGAGTTATCATTTGTGATTTGCACACTATAGTGCATTTTACCAATGCACCGGCCAACTTTTTGAGCGCCAAACTGTTAAGAATGTTTTTGAAGATATTTTAAGAATTGTTTGGTGATATGTAAGTATTTTAAGAGAATTATATATGAACAATTAAATAGACTAAATGAATGTTATTGACTTTTGATCTGAAATTAGCAATATTGTTATAAACCACATGTATTGTTATGAGAGTTCAAATGTAACATATTTTCACGACCTTTCTGTTTTGTAAACAATTTTAATTCAAGTTCAGACCTATTTATTTTGCCATTTATATGCATATTTCAGGCTCTATAAACTAGTGATGGCAATCGGTTGGAAAATCCACAATCGATTAATCGGAGGAATCGGTTGGGCTCCACCGACTGACTTTCCGATTATAATCGGTTGGAGGCCAAAATTTATATAGCTAAATTCTGGTCATTGTCTTACATAAACATGCAAAATATACATCTATTTCAATGATTTAAATGTTGTATACATTATTTATTATTTTCTTAAATTGCTTTTTAGCTTAATATGAACAATATGGCATCAGTTCACTCATCCGAGTGAAAAAACAAATATAATAAACTGTATTTTACATGTCTTTAAGTCTATTTGTGTCAATGGTTAGTTGGGCTTCCGGGTAGCAATTTTCACTAGCTCGAATCGAAATTCACTAGCCTAAGGCATTTTACATTGAAATGTCCTTTACAATGTATATCTTATTTTTGTACATCTAAGGCATCAAACGAAATAACTAATCTGTTTTTTTATATTTCTAGGAAATGTCATTCAAAATAATTTAAGTCACATTATCTACTCTAGCTTTATGCAATTGAGTTCAAAGTAACCAGCAATTTATGATATAATGAAATCAAATGATAGGGCATAACATAATTCACAAATGAGGAGGCTACCAGTATTTAAGGGTCTGAGCCACCAAAGATCCGTTCTGATCAATTAAATCAAATAACATATTTTCAATTTTGAACTAAACAGTTATTGTAAATTCGTTTAAATAGGCTCATTTTCCAACATTGAAAAAAATATTTGAAAAAAATCCATAACGTGCCGAGTATGAAAATTATTGGGGATGAATGTTTTACATTTACTCTGACGTTTTAAATACTTCAAATTACTGTTGTATGATTTCAACCATAACATCATTATTGAGAAATCATCGTGAAAAAAACAGCTATCGATCTCTATGCTTTATGGCAGCTAGTTTTATTTAAATGATAGCCTAAAATCGCGCTCCGTGAAAAATTCGTTTATGACAAATGACCTTGACCAAAAGTTTAGCTTTATCATTTAGAAGCGGTAAGACCAAAGAGTTTGCTGGTCAACATTGAATTTTTCATCTTTAATTTGATTACAAAACGGAACTATGAATGTGTAAAAGAGTATAATTACGCAAAAGTCTCAGATAAAAGTTAACGTAAAAGTGCGTTCGGGTACACCTTTTTCGGATACAAACATAATTCGGATACGTAAAGAGGACTCGCCCGATCGGGCTACTGACTAAGATTTTAGCTCGCTCGTCGGCGAAATCACTCGTCTCGGGCGGCGGGCACGTGAGTTACGTCAAAGAAATGTTGTTCTTGAACACATTTTCTGCCGATTCCACCATTATAGCGCACACACGATAGTGAATTATCTCCCTTGGGTACGGGCTAGTTTTCTGCGACGTCGCCGTCCACAGAAATCGTAATCAATTTATCGTCGCTGAAATTTTTCTAACCGATTTCGGCGACGTCGGAGATAATCGGAACATCACTACTATAAACTTCATGCTTTATATATCAATTCATTATTCGCTTTGTAAATATTTTGCCTTGTTTTTATTAGTTTGCTCTTTGCTCCAGGAAAATCACTGAACATTTTCTATAAGAATCTTTTAATTGTGTGTTATTTAAGTAATGTTTGAATAACTTGGAACTTGTAAACAGTCTATTAAAACTACATATTGTAAAACCTGTCTACAATGAGTAGGGGTGTAACAATACTGTAACCGTGTTCCAATATGTATTAATTAAGCCCAATAAGTATTGGTCTTTATGCATAGACAAGTGAAACATGTATAAATGCACATGCATTTTTTTCAAATGATCTCTTATACAAAAGTTTGATTTACATGTAGTTAGAAAAGTGCAATTTTCTATTTGTCTTGCAAAGATAAATATTCTCTCATTTGACGAAATAATTAACCTTTTTAAGCACATGAACAATGATGAAGACTATTGTAAGTTACAGATGCATTTTAACAATCATTCAAAGATTTAAATTTTGGATTCTGATAAAAACAATCAGTATAGAACATAACTAGAAAAACCGTAACACAGAAAATATAACCGTTTAAAATTATAAAATTTTACTATCATCTATTGTCAACATCAAATGGTACCAAAAAACAAATAGCCCAGAGATACACCTAGAAAACAGTATTTTAAAGATGAATTTTGAGTAGTGTATGGAAAAATCAGGTTGGTCTGAAGTATAATTGCTATAATGTGACTGTTAATTATTTCATGAAATATTGCATTGCTTTTTACATTTATTGTAATTCTTTTTTATTCCAAATTAAGTGTATATTTATGTTTATGGATGAAAGGCCATTAAATTCTTTTGTTGATTTTTTTTATATTTTATGTCTTTTATTTGCAAAACCATGGATGTTAATTAAAATTAAGACATGTATACATATAAAAATGTTGGTTATAAACCAACAAAGAATGAAAACTTGGATATTGAAATAGAGTCAATTGTGAAAGGACTGGATTTATGTTTATTTCTCAATTAATCCTAATTAGGGTTTTTATTGATACCTAATTTGTGTTTTTATGATATCTAATTAAGGCATACAGTAAACTACATGTACACCACACATACACAGCAAATGTCTTCGCAGCACATACACCACAGGCAATTTTATTCAGAAGTACACAGCATGTACGCGGCAAGAGTAGTACACCGCAGCCTCATTTGCATGTGAAAAGTGTATATGCTGTGTACTTGTTGTGTACTATTTCTCTGGTGAACTTCAAGCGTACTTGCTGTGTACTTGCAACGTACTTGTTCTCCTGCGTACATCCTGTGTACTAGTTCCCAGCAGATAGTACACCGCAGAGCTCATTTGCATGTGAAAAGTGTACTACAAATGTACTACTAGTGTATATGCTGCGTATGTCCTGCGTACTACTATAAGGTCATGCAATGAGTACGTTTCAAGTACACGGCACATACACTCTATATTCGCTGCAAGAGTACACAGCAAGGCCATTTCTTCGGTAAGGGTACAGAACACTACGGCGTTTCTCTGTATCTATACTACCTTGTTATGTTTATGAAATATACATTATAACGAATAGTTCACTGATGATACTATAGAGGTTGAAGATCATAAAATCACTTGTGTCTAATTACATGCCGAATCCTTTTATAGGTTAGATATATAACAAGTTCATCCAGCCTCGATTTGAAAAATACATTCCAAGAAGCCCGCACGAACAAATTCTAGAAGCTCTTCTTCTCTGGCTTTAGATCTAACAACACATATTTTCATTTTCGCTATTTTCGAAAGCTTTGAACTTTAAAACTTAGAGCCATCTATGGGATCTTTCAGTGAACAATTTATAAATATTTTGGATATTACTTAGTTGTAAATTTGAAATAAAATTTCCGTAGTGTGAATGTGGACTTCGATTTATTTATTAATTTATATGATTATCAATTTGACTGGTGTGAATGTTTCCTGACTTGGATTCGATCCCAAGATCATGGACCTCTCACTGCCAGCAGCTTGAGTTCGTGCTGCATACACATTTCCACCTCCAATATTAGTCAGGTTACATAGGTACACATGTATATTTATCTAAAAAATCAAATGTTATTTTTGTATTGTAATGAGGTTTCTCTATTTTCAATAATTATTAAATCCTGAGGATAATATGTCATTTTGTTGTAAATTAATGACAAATAAACTTTGTGATTTAGCAGGGGTGTATCCAGGATTTTTTTTCTAAGGGGGGTCCAAACTTTTTCTAGGAGTCAAAACTTTTAAACCACAACCTTATTATACACATTTTGCAAAATGGTGCAACATATTAAGATATAAATTAAGGATAACATGTTTTTTAAAATGCCCCCCCCCTCCCAAAAAAAAGATTTTTTTATTGTACTATAAAACTAAAAATTATTACAATTTAGCACTGTCAACATTTATAAATAAAAAAGGAGGACGCAAGTAAAAGAAATCATGAACTGCTCCTACTATGGTCATCAGATTCTGACGACTCCAATATACCACCGGCCTTCAGGCCGGAGGTAAATAATAAAATCTACTTAACCATTATACCTATGTTAAGCACCGAGAAAAATTGCTTTATGCTACTTAATAAATGACTTACGGTCAAGAAATACACTAATGGACAATTACAATTTGGACATTCTAGGGCAGGTCAGGACATCCCCCCACTTGATCCACCCATGTTTAGTGGCAATAATGAGTGTTAGAAATATTGTTATTTAATGCCTAGTGTCTACTCATTGAAATTATAATTAGAATCTAATTTTGGACTTTATTGATTTCATACAGTTTTATGTAGTTCCACACTTGTTTGCATACAATATCATAGTGTATCAATCTGTGTGCTGTGGCTGTTGTCACAGAGCGGCTGTGTTTCAAGTAATTATAATGCTGCCTTAAGTGAGAACCATACCTCTTGATAATGTAACTATTGTTCCTTTTTTCATATTTATCATTATGGGTATCTTTATTATACCTCCGCTTCGAAGAAGAGGGGGGTATACTGTTTTACCCTTGTCCATCTGTTCGTCCGTCCGTTACAAAACTTTGGTCGCAGTTTTTTCAGCAACTATAACATGCAGCAGCCTAATACTTTGCATATTGCTTCATCCCATAGTCCCATGTGGTGTCAAGCGATTTCATGCTCCTTGCTCATCTACTTCCTGTTTGTCGCATATTTTTAGATTTTTGCGGGGGTATCACTAGTAAGCATTATCTCATAGATTTACTTGTTATTCTATAACATCTTACTCTGAAAATATGCTTATGTCTAAAGATTTGGATGCAGTACAAAGTTCTTCAGGAAGAAGTTAAAAGGGGTTTAAGCCCCCTTTGCCTTATTGCATTTTGAGCATGACATGTGTTATCAAATACTTCTCATTTCGGATAAGTGTATGCATACTAAATGAAAATAAGCAACTTAAGGGTCATTCCATATTAAATCACCCAAAAAACAAAAAAAATCCCAGTTCAAGTCTTAGATTTTGCTGAAATTTTAACCACATCAAATTAAACCTTATTCATGGAGAAATCCAAAATTTTTGTATTGTGTTCTAAATAGTTTCTGAGATACAGACGTTTGAAGTTGGTACGTACTGCACTATTATTGAAGTGAGATATTGATCAGTTTTGAGGGCAAAATTTTTAAAGAAAAAGAGCTCTCAGAACCCTTTAAGTCCATTTATGTACTCACATTTAGGTTAATATTTGAGTTTATTAATCCAATTTTTTATGAATGAGCAAGGAAATAAATATTTTTTTTTGTAAAAACTGTCAAAATTAAGGTGTGAGCGAATCCATAGAACACATGATCAACTTGTTGTTGCCTAAGATGGTGCATCAAATAGCTTGTGGAGGATTATAATGTGCAGCTCTTTTTGGAAATTTTAGAATAGCATTGGATAATTCCTTCCTGCATAATTCCCAAATTGTACAACAGTAATCAATATGTGGAAGGATATAAATATTGAACAATACATTTAGTGCTCAAAGATTGAGAAAACTTGACACTGTTACCGGTTAGGGAAAAAGGATTTTGGTCAGGGAAAAATCAGGGAAAGTCAGGGAATTTTGATTTCTTATCTTTGTGGGAACCCTGGGGATATTTTTATTGAATAAGTGTCACATTACTTAACTATAAAACTGAACACCCCCCCCCCTAAATATTGGTGTGTAATGAAACTGGCAATGTACAAGTATACGCAATGTTTATGTGGACGACCTGTACGTCTCTATAGAACTGTGTTCATGTTTGTTGTTGTTGTTAATCACAGATTGATAAATGAAATAATAAATTATGTGAAATAAATGATTGTGTGTTTTTTACTAGTAGATTTGGTTTTAATTATAGTAAAACACTGGGTGGTATGTACAGACCTAACAGAAACCAGGGGGTAAGCATATCCCTACTGAAGTAAATATAGTTTAACTTTAACTTGCTGAAGCTAAGCTCTTGTGAGCAGATTGGTGCCAGGAGGCATTATTGCAGGGAGAGGCAGCATTCATTAACATTGAAAAAAGACAATGCCAAGCTTTTGATCCCCAAAAAACAATAGTTCCATGATGGAGCTGAAACTGAGCAGGTAAGGAGTAACCTAAGGTCACAACAAGTTGATCATATGTTCTATGGATTTTTCTGGAAAAAAATGGGGCGAGCGAGTGAAGAAAAACGAATAAAAAAGTCTTTATTCACTTGCTTTATATAGCGGTTTGACCAAATTTTTATGAGCGAGCGAGGAAATAAAAATATTTTTTTTGTAAAACCCTATGTCATATCTAGCTGATCAGGGGCTTTTTGTAATTAGCTTTGTACAACATGCTTTTGCATGCTCTCCTAACATATCACCAATGCAGGTACCCTTTTACACAGAGGTAAACAAAACATTATTATTATTTTATTATTTATTGAATTTAACGCCGTATCAACACAATTTAGGTCATTTCACGGCGTCCAGCGCACCTAACCTAGCATTCCTGGACCATTGTCTATAACCAGTACTCACCTACCCTTCCATAAGGCCTGAAACTTCTCCATATTATCTAACCAATGGAGGAAAATCGACATTGTCAAATTTTCATGGAAGGGTATAACCTCCCCAGTTGGGATTCGAACCCGCACCCCCTCGGGCACGAGTATCCAAATCCCGGCGCGCTACCAACTGCGCTATCGACCCGGGTTAAACAGAACATAAGCACCTTATATGATTAATGCTAGAATTCCATAGTTCCATGCTCCGTCGTCCGCATTGTTTACTTCTGTGAGAGGTATTCCATGTTTTCTTTAAAGTTGTTTGATATAAAGCATAAAAGCTAATCAAGTGTTCTGACCGTTTAACCACTGGCTAATGTTAGATACTGAGATTGCTTAACAAAATAGACAACTTCATTTATCTCCAGTGATTTTGCTGCTAAAATTCATATATTTTTATTGAAGTGCCTTCCTGATTGCTATGAGTGACATCTTAAATCCTCTAGTTTTATCCTAACAGTTTCAATTTCTTTTCTCAATTATCTTTGGCAATTTGTTTTCTGCCTATGAGTCATGTTTCCTGTACAAAATGCATTCCCAAACTTTCTGTGTATGTGAAGCGATACGGACACTGATGGGACACATGGAATACACTCAACAACATTTTTGATAAGCAAAAATTCGCGGACACAGGTGCCGACGATGGAGCACAGACCTATGGAATGCTAGCCTTATGTGGAAGGGTTGCTGGCAGGATTCAACCTGCAATCTCTTCATCCTTAAGCATACCAGTTGTAAAAGAACTTCCCAAATAATGTCTTAGATACTGATTAGATATGTTTGGTAGCCATCTTGATAGGCACTAAGTGAATGTTGGATGATATTTTGATATTTGATCACTAAGAAAATGGTAATATTGGGTATTGGTGTGATGTGTTATCTATGAATTGGCACAGTTTAATGAAGAAACTAAAGTAGATTTTTTTTAATGTTGTACACCACAATGCAGCACATCATAAAATCAGGGATACAAACAACAACAAAGTTCAGAAAATAAAATTATATATATTTCATACATACAAATATGTTGGAAATAGTACACAGTAAGTTTTGAAACTATAATTTACCCATACCTCACAATACATATATAATCATACCAGATCTAGCAATACCTTTCACCTATGTAATTCATTATTATAGTCATTTGCATACATACCATATACCATACATAACACGACAATATGCCATGTATATCAAAAACAGCTTTTAGAACAAAATCATCAAGCTTTCAAATAGCAAGAAGTCTTAGAAAACGATATTTTAGCATTATAAGTTTGTTTGTTTTTGTTATACACCCTTGAACCTTGCACAACACAAAAAAGGCTTTCAAAAGTGCAAAGTAGCGACTTCCTTATACAACTGGCTCTACAATACAAATGCCCGATTTGTAAATTCTGGTACAATTTATACATCTACAGAGCAAGTAGTTTTTAAGATGACATAGACAACTTGAATGTTTAAGATGAACATAAGACAAGGCACATCATGTTATAAAACAATACATTACAAGTACACAGGACATCATCATTGTCTTCACCAATCATTCATTAGTTTTCAATCAACATAATTTCATTGCATACAAATATCAAAAAACATATAAAATAGACCAAGCAATCTCAGCTTATCAAATGAAACTTTTCACATTAATAAGACAAAAATATGAAATGGAGTTTAAGCTGCATAAGAGAGGAGTACCCAAAAAAAATTAATGTAAGCACAAAAAACTTATTAACTACAGCTTTTTCATGCTGACCTGAGATGGACTGGTACATATCAAAAGCATATTATTTATTTGTTGGGTATAAAGCCGTAGCAACACATTGTCTAGGTTATATCACAGATGTCAGTCCACCTACTGACTGTTCCTAGAAAGGCTAAATCTCTGAATTTAGCTGTGTAACCAACTACTGGGTACATACTTCAGTCAGTGACTGACTACAGTCCTACATGATTTAGAATCAGTGGTAGGAGGGAGAATGGCGGTAGAAACTATTTCATGACCAAGCTCCACGAAAGTATGACCTGCCTGAGAATGGAACCTACCACAAGTGAACTTGTGCACTACCCGCTATCCAGGTGGGCTATATCAAAAACAACATGGTTTCAACCTGTAACCATGGTAACATGTTATCAGGTAACTATAGACTACAAATAATGATAGATTGTCATACAAGCTTCCAACAATGGAGCAGTAAGTAAAACAGTTTACATTTGATGCTGATACATGTTCACTGATTTTACACCTATAATCATTGGGTCACTGGTATCTATCTTTAAATCTTCCCTGGAAGTCTTTCACTACACTTATGAGCAGCCAACAAGTTGGTGCCACACAATTAGACCATTTACACCTAGGAGTGAAGTAATCACAGGTAAATTTCGTTCTCCAGAAAATAGGTAGTGACCCTGTTGATATTGAAACTCAATCCCTCTCAACCCCTAAGCAAGTGTTCAACCACTGGACTACTGTCTCTACTATATATAGGATATTTAGATTTAAAACCACATTCCTGGTCTGAGGTCAATGTGAACAAGCTATAGATTAATTATAAAGCACTAGGAGAAGACACAAAATTGAATATATTCTAAAATAGAAAAAATGTCACAGGGGGAGAAAAACATGCAGCTTGACTAGGACTCTTAAGCCAGGACCCACTCTTCAAAGGCGAGTGCCCTCCCAACTGAGCTATCTGGCCACTTACATATCCTTCTCCCCATAATGTGAACATCTACATACTGTGACAACACAGTTTACACACATAATTATATAAACCATATACCATAATACTTCAAGGCACTTTATTGTAGAGCTGTCACGATACGCCAGAAGCATACCGCAGAATATTGCGATACATACCACAATATAGAGGGCTTTAAATTGGTTGTGCCGATGTATTTAAAGAAAAATTGCAAATCTTATATGCAGCTACTGATAGAATCTAGCCTCTTTAAGTATTTACAGTCATTTAGGACAGAGACACTCCCCAGTCAGTTAAATTCTTGTAACTTAAGGTTAGATGGAATGAACAATGGAAAAAATGATGTTTGGCTACTTTATTTCGCAAAGGAAAGAATTTTCCAATGAAATAAAAAATATAGCCAAATACTGGCACATTAAAATCGTATTTCAGTACGTATTGCTGCAACTGTGTATTATTAGTTACAGTCAGTTACTGACCGGATACGGTGTGATACCGGGTCAGTAAATTAATATTGGGTGAGAGCGTAGCTCGAGCCCAATATTTATTCACTGACCCGGTATCACACCGTATCCGGTCAGTAACTGACTGTGTAACGAATTTATCTTACCGAGTACCCCCATCTGAATTTTCGTCAGCGCTATCATTTATAAATTTTGTTACTGACTGGATATTAGAATCTACTGACCTAATATGGGATAATACATGGTCAGCACGTGACCGCTCTCGGCCAATGAAAAACAAGTATTCTGTATGAGGTAAGATAATGCAATATATCAGTATATCGTGACAGCCCTACTTTATTGTATCAGAAAATTAAACCAGGTTTCCTGAAGTCTGGTTTCTATGCATGAGAGAAAACTGAAATCTGATAATGTATATATGAACAAACAAATATGACTTTGTGTTTAACAGTAAAAGTGATATACAATCAATCACTTAAGCCTTCATATGCCAACAATAAGTTAATGAATCAATAATAAGTTTCATGTCCTTTTGTCAACTTAATATAATTATGTGGAAGACTAATAAATTCCGTCAATTAGTCAAATCAACATAGAGAAGCTGCCAAAATAAAGAACAAGTGTGGCTGAGGGATTAAAATAGTAGAATGGTTATCTTCAGTTCTATGTTGATTTTATACACACTCGATCAGTCTCATATCTACATATGTAGAGAATTCATTTGAAAAAAAACCCACAGCACTTTAAAGGAGTGAAACAGCATTTTTTTTTCAATTTTAACAGATTTTTTTTTTTCAAATTGACCATCTACACATGGGTTACTTAAGGTGGGTCGGTACCTTACTCGGAGGGAAAAACGAAAAATATATTTTGTTCACCGATTATGATAGAAGTTGGCAGGCAGATACCTTCATGCTTCTTGTTTGTTTTTCTGGTAACCTTAGCGACGTTGTCGTTTTTTTCACGACGTCACGGACGTCACAATGGTTCGCGCTAAAAACAGGCATGCCAGTACATTAAACCCACATATTTGAGATATTGAGTGTCCAAGGTCAATGATAATTATACCAAAATGTTTCTGAAATGTTGTTGCCTACAATCATTTGTTCCGATCATCCAAATATCACGTCAGTCTTAAAGATTGTACATTTAATCACTGAATTTAGGGTTTTCACGTCTAAAAGGTTTCACCAATTGCCGAGTTATAATGTTTATTTTCAAATTAATGCAGAACGGTGGCCAAATTCTAATCGCGATTTTTGAAATCTACGCACTTTTTGTGTCATTTTAATGAAATAAAAAAAGAAAGTGAACGTTCTCAGTTTTTCACAATATCGCGTTCAAAGTAAAATTACCTTCATTACAACGACGTTAATATAACGTTACGCTGACGTTGTGATTAAAGCATTTGTTGCAAAAATAAGTAGAAGCGGACTTTGATTGACTAATTTTGAACAGATCAGATGCTGAGTGTCACAAGAAATTAATAAAAAACTGGAAAGAAACTACAAAATCAAATTTACAAGAAAATTACACACATAACGCAAAATCATAACGTCAGCGCAACGTAATATTAACGTTGTTGTTTTGAAGGTAATTTTACTTTGAAAGCGATATTGTGAAAAACTGAGAACGTTCACTTTCCTTTTTTATTTCATTAAAATGACACAAAAAGTGTGTAGTTTTCAAAAATCGCGATAAGAATTTGACCACCGTTCTGCATTAATTTGAAAATAAACGTTATAACTCGGCAATTGGTGAAACCTTTTAGACGTGAAAACCCTAAATTCAGTGATGAAATGTACAATCTTAACGACTGACGTGATATTTAGACAATCGAAACAAAATATTCGTATGCAGCAACGTTTCAGACACATTTTGGTATAATTATCTTTGTCCTCGGACATTCAATACTTTAAATATATGGGTTTAATGTACTTGCATGCTTGTTTTTAGCGCGAACCAATGTGACGTCCGTGACGTCGTGAAAAAAACGACAACGTCGCTAAGGTTACCAGAAAAACAAACAAGAAGCATGAAGGTATCTGCTAGCTAACTTTTATCTTAATCGGTGAACATAATATTTTTTTCGTTTTTCCCTCCGAGTAAGGTACCGACCCACCTTAATAGGAGGGGGTAACCCACATTATCTCATAGAAAATGAAGTAATGTTAAAAGTTATTTAAGAAAATCCACCATGATGGTCATTTCTTATGATATATTGGATCACACTGATCACAAAAAGTCAAGTAGTATAAGCACCACAAAATACACTGGGGTCCAAAAGTTTCTTTACACTTGTATTTTGAACCATATTTTCTTTTATCTTTTTATAGCAAAAATTAATGCAGACACATTTGGTTTATAATAAAAATATACAAATGTATATGATAGAACATGGTTGACAGTTAATAATAAACTGTATATATGTTGTAAAACTAATAACGACTAGTAAAGTTTGCTTAAATATATTCCAAAACGTAAAAATATAACAATTTGTACAGAAACTTTTGGACCCCAGTGTATAATGACACATAAATCATCATATAAACTAGAAGTATTTTTTATAAACCTGAATATTGTAATCTCTAAACTAAATATCTGAATATAAAACAATAATGTTTAATTATTGCCTGATAAATAATTAAATGTAAATGCTAAATTGTAAAACAACTAAAAAAACATATTGCAGAGTAAACCTAGCATGCCTTAATATATTGCCTTACTATGTTAGACCATTAATTGAAGTTGATTAATATAACCCCATAAATACTGTACCACACATTGTCATGGCCAACAACACTTTTAAGAACAAAAATGCATGTACATGTATATTATTGCATTGAACTTAGTAGGTGTATGTTATGATTACTTTAGTATATTTTTTCACTGAAAGGTCCAAAACCTACCCTCCTGCAAACACAAGCATAAACTTTATTGTGATGGCCTCATCTAGATTTGGACTCCATGTTATGGAAAAATAATGAACTATTATGCAATCCAGGTTGACATTTAACCTTTTTTATGAAATAAAAACAACAATTAGGAACTTTAGTCAGTTATCTTACCCTGATAAAATCTGAAGCAATCCAACTGGTAAGTAGGTCCTTACAGTTGGAATCCTCGGATTTTATCATTAAATTCCTATGTAAGAATAACAAAATATTTCATCTAATATCTTTCTTATTAATAAAGATATTAACAGAAGTGATGGAATTTAGGTAGTTCTTTATCTTAAAAATACTTAGCTTGAATTTCAAACAAATTAAATGATTTACAAAAAAAAGTTATTAAAGATTAATTTTTGCAAATTGACATTGAAAAGTAAGGGTAAAATCTGAGTAATCCAACTAATTAGACCTACCTATTTGAAGAGTATACAAAGGGAAATAACTGACTAAAGTTCCTAATTGTGAAACAGAAACTATTTCAATACATTTCCTCATTTGTAACATGTTATATAGAAACTATTTATCTGATCAACTTAAGTACAGATTAGAGCTCTACACAATAACTCCTATACAGGTGTAAAACAAACCTCAACTTGGATACAGTTAGACACAAAAATGGTAGACTTTACTTGAAGAAATATAATACAATGAATACAATACAGTGGATTTCATTATAAACAAATACAATACTTTAAGACAATACAAAATTTGATGATAAGATGACTTAAGGCACAATCAGAAGTGATTAGCAGTATTTGTTTATGATAAAAAGATCAAGAATTGTTTAGACCAATCCATCCACAGAGATTCACAAATCCAGCCAGGTTCCATCAGAAAAAACCCTGATTAAAACTCACACATCATTTATGATCTAATGTAGTACAACATTTTCAATAGAATCACAACTTATATCTGATGTATGTTTTTCTAATGTAGATAAAGAACAATAAAGTACGATGAAGTTGTGGGTAGCAAAAACGTTAGGGTTATTCTGTTATTCTCATGATTCTGGTGATTTTTAGCAACTAACACCTAGGTGGAAAACTAAAAAAAATTGAGTTCCAGATATTGTCCATAATCATAACAAAATGTAGAAATATAAAAATGAACTGGTGGCTGATAAGTGTACATAAAATGTAACAAAAAAGGTTAGCTATCGGTGAGATGACATAATAATCAAACAATACTATATATCAGGAATGATAGTAAAGTTATAAATCGTGAAATAAACTCTGGTGGTGACTAATGTTAAAATATTGTGATACAAAAATCAAACATACTTCAGTGAATCAAACTTATCATATATATTTTTTTCTTAACAATAGCAGTCATTGACTTAACCCACTAGCCCGAAAGCCCATGATGAGTAAAAATTGATTCTGACTATAGAAAATGACTTATTTCATATAGTCGGGCTAGTTGAAAGTTTTTCTCTTTACTATATAAAAAAATAAATTTGGCTGGAGAATATTTAAGCTAATGACTGTAAAAGTACAGCACAACAACACATATATATCTATGTAACAAACATAATATACTCTAGGTTAAGAGTACCAAAGAATAGATTTTATTTGAAACTTAAATCTATGGTTTTATCAGATGACAGCAGGAAAATTTGGCTTTTACGAGGTATCCATGTGAAACAAAGTTAAAATCAGAATTTGTGCACAGAAAAACAATATGTTTAATTCTGTGCAGCATGTTTAATAGCTATAAATGGGCAAATGCACCCAGGCTAACATTGCTTTTTTGGCTTGAAAAGTTCTGAATAGTAACTATTAGAACTACATAACTTTACTGGCCAACCTATTTTGGACAAAAACAAGACAGAACATTATAAAATTATGATATTCAATTAAAGTTCAAATTAGCAAGCTGTGAAGAAAATACTAAATTTAAAAACAGCTATTTATACTAAGCCTGAGTGATTGCTTCAGTTCCATATTTAAGGTAGGATTTCCATAATAAAAAACTATGATTATGAACACAAAAACACTATTTTAAAGCCAATAACAATGCATGACCATTTTAGGCCTAAAAAAGTTTTGTTTATAGTTTCATATCCCAAAAAAGTTGCGTTGGTAATGAGGCACTATTTAAAAAAAATCTTTGTTTTGCCGATAGTTAAGCATTGTTATCAGTAAATCTGTCTTATTTAGTGCCATGTTTAAAATTTCTAGTTCTAAATTTCTAAACTGTACAAGAGCTCTCACTAGACATCACAAGTCAAGAATCAATTAATTTAATGATTCAAAACTCGATTTTTTGGCATAATTATTTAATATTTGACAAAAAAATTTATTTGGACTGAAAAACTATTACTGTCTGCTGTAAAGAAACAGGGTTGTAAATAAAAACCTGAAAATTATCTATTTTTTGGCTTTACAAATGTTCAGTTAATTTTGATATTCTCAGTGTAGTAACCATTAAATCAAATGAGAAATACAACAAATGTCTGCCCTATATAAGGTATAAACTCTGAAATTGATAACATATAGAAAATGTAATTTACAACAATTCACAGAAAATATTCCTATATCGATGTTTTTATAGGGTAAATTCAGTGGGATTGTATTAAACATAATAAGAGTCCTACAATATCCAATGAATATGTTACTAAATTATTGCTTAGCATGTTGCTATATTATTGCCGTTTGTGGTGTCCCCTTTATAACAAAATTTTAAAAATCTAAAATGTCTCTTTGCTTTTTGGTTGTAAAGAAGGCCTGTTTTACTGCAGGTGTTCCTGATACTGATATGTTTGCTGACATCTTTCTAAGGTAAATTTTTATTGAGCAATGAATACATCTTGAATTATGAAAATCTCCCTCTCAGGGCAAAAAATATATAAATTCAATCACGCTTAAGATTGTCATCAAAACATCTGTCAAACTCAAGTCAGCTAAGTGGCTAATTTAAGTGTTTAATAATACTTTGGAGAAAGATAAATACATAGTTTAACATCAAATGGAATAATTTTAAAAATATGAAATTAAAATCTCCTGAAGCCATTTTGTTGTTTAATTGATAAATGCAATCTTAAATGAAGATATCAAACCAAAATAATTGGTATCAAAAATGTGGTTAGTAAGAAAAAATAAGTGAATTTCTAAAATTATATGGCACAAAAAGTGAAAAATAAAAATCTAAATTTTTTTAACAATTTATCTTAAAAGAGTGTGACTTGGTTATAAACTCTATGTAATGATAAACTAAAACATAAACATATATATCAGATCAAGCAGGTATATTTTAAAGTTCTTGTTTAGGTACTGGAGCATTTGTTATAAATTTAAAGAATCCTTCTTCTGTTCTGTCACCATTATATTCTGTAATGAAGTTTCCACGGGAATATAACTTTAATGTTGGAAAACCTTGAACTTCCTGCTTCTCACACAAATCTACAAATATAACATATAATATACAAGTTATGTTCAACCATATTTTTAGTTGGGTTTAACGCCATAGCAACACATTGTATAGGTTACATAAACCTGTCAACTTACTTATTATGCCAGGAAAGGCAAAATCTCTAGATTTAGCTGTAATCAAGTTACTATGCATTTACTTCTGTCAGTGACTGACAAATGCCCTACATGATTTAAAAACAGTGTTAAGAGGGAGAATGGTCATACTAATGCTCCACTAAAGTATGCCCCCAAGGAATTGCACCTACAACCCCTAAATATAGACTTGTGCGGTAACAACTGAGCTGGCCGGGTGACTCAAAAGTAAAGCTCAAATGAACAGGAGATTACAAATTACTGTTTCAAACCCGACCATCCTTTTCATTTATTTATTTTAGTTTAAAAAATTTGGTTTGAACAAAATGTACCATAGCCTATGGCATAGGTATGCTTTTTTAAGCATACCCAATACTGTTATTTCTCATTACCTGAATCTCAACTAAGTATATCTAAACATCTAAACTTTTGATTATATTGACCTAATAGCTGAAGTCCTGATTTTCTCCCTAATTTATTTGTATGAAAAACATATGCTTATCTTAATTTGTTAGACCACAAGTGAGTTATCTCAATCAGAATTAAAGTACAAAACTTTCTTGTCGAAATCAATTTTCACTAGCCCTAGGCTTCAGGCTATTGGGTAAAGGCAATGAGTGTGTTAAAAGTTAAAACCTTACCTTTATTTTTGCTATCAGTACAATCAACAGCAGCTAAAGCTCTTGTATCATCAGATAATTTATCAGCAGCACTTTGATAATCAGGTTTAGCTTTCTTACAATGACCGCACCATGGAGCATAGAACATTACTAATACAGCATCTTTAGATGTAGTAAATGATGTGAAATCATCACCAGTTAAATGTTTAACATTACTCTTCACTGTACTCCATACTGGCTCTGGTGGCGGTGGTGGAGCTGGTGCTTTAGGACTGAAAGTAATAATATCTGGCTGTAAACCAACAACTAGCAAAAATACAAAAATTTAAAAAGGAAAATATTTCTCAAAATATAGGAACTTTTGGATAAATTCTTGTAAAAATATAGGAACTTTTCTGTAATATTTAGATACATTTTTAACTGATCTTCTTAAAGATGAAAGAAAAATTCATCAATTATTATATCTGATATAAGCCAAAGTCTGATAATATCCACAGCAACTGATGTGACAGGGTTACCTTTTCTGATGGAGAATCTTCGGCAATATACGCAACA
The DNA here is from genome assembly GCA_025267735.1 of Mactra quadrangularis. Taxonomy (NCBI): domain Eukaryota; kingdom Metazoa; phylum Mollusca; class Bivalvia; order Venerida; family Mactridae; genus Mactra; species Mactra quadrangularis. The sequence continues at coordinate 29,236,728 of CM046299.1, read as the reverse complement.
ATATGAATCAGAATTATGATTCATGTTACTGACGAAGCCTCTCATAAGGAAGTTGATACGAAACATGAAATGTTCATCAAACATTTTACATCCCCCCTGCAGTGCTGGCTTGCCAATGGTATAAGCCATTTTCAAAACAATATAACTTCTGATCACAGAAGTGGGTTATAATCAAACATAATACTCACTTAACTGTTCAAAATATTCCGACTTGTATAAAAAGCTTTCTATTCTCTTGGTAAAATTCTGGAACAACTCTTTGAGATTTTTAGGAACTTATGTCAACTAACAACTCAGACCTAGTTCAAATAGTTTCCATTTTTAAATGTAATCTTATGTTAAAATGTGAGTAATAATTATGTTATATAAATGTTTGTACTGGACATAAATTATTGAATGCATTATATTATTGTCGTGACATGTATTTTAGGCCAGTAGCTTTCCTTTTCTAAATAAACTTATTTACTGTTTTATACAGTTACATACTTACTTTTTCATAAAAGAGGTTAAATCTTTAGTTGTTCTACTATTCTGATAATCATAAGCAAATTTACCATCCCTGTAAAAATATAAAGAATGATGCAGTTTAGAACAAGATATTAACAATCTCTGTTTGATTGTATTAGACACTCAGAAGTTGCCTATAAGTACGGCTGCAACATCAAGATTTGATACAATGTTAGATAATTGAGAGGAGCCTCATTTTGATTCAGGACCAATGAGAGTTAATTTTTCATTATTTCACTAATGCTAAACTATCCTACATCTTTGTATATCAACATTTGTAATTATAGGTGTGAGAATTTTTTGCAACCAAGTAGTCGATCTCACATCTATCTTTAAAAGCCATGTGACAGCCATGCCATTAAAATGTTTGTGTCTCTGACTTAAAATAGAATTATCAGTTTGCCTGTAGTCTTTTAGCAGAGTGAAAAGTTAACGAGAGAAAATTTTCAGCGATGCAAAGCAGAATATGTGAATTAGTGCACAGTGGCGTATAGAAGATGGGACTGGGAATCTTGAACTGGTGAATCCCTGGAGCATTGGTTAGGTGAGCTGTTCATTACTTTATCAGTGACTGCAGAAAAAGGAGCATTAAACAAACAAATGTATAAAACAAAGATTTAAAATGTAAATTGTAGAAATCAATTATACTTACTTGAAATATTTAACTGAAATAAAGAAGAAAAGTAAATTAGAAATAATTGAGACAGATATTACTTGTAGTAGATCAGAGATAAGAAATATGCTGGATATTAGTAAACTTTGATGAAAAATTGATACTTATTTTACTTAGCGAAATCAGAAACAAATGTATTTGTAATTACTTGTGTCATAGCTACTCTTGAAAATATGTTTTCTGAGCTAATTTTTCCATGACAGAATTAATGTAGAAACTTCAGGAAATTCGAAAAACTAGCCATGTTAAGTCAGCAGATCAATAGACTATATACAGAATTCAAATATTTGGGTTTTCCCCACCGGTACAAACAAACTTACACCGCTACAATGAAAACATGTGTACAAAGAACAATAGGATTCAATCCATTGTTCATGCTATTTAGTAATAATGTGTAACAATCTTTGTTAGTACCGCCTGTGCATGGACGGAAAAACCCATAAATTTCAATTCCGGATTAGGTCTATTCATTACTCATGTATACAAGAGTAATTACAAAAATAAACAATTTCCGAATGGGTCATCGAACTGATCAGTAAAAAGTAAAAATAAAGTATGTAATTTGTGTACTTACTAGTAGGGTAACCTCTAACTTCAAATCTACTTGCTAAGGCAGGATCTAAAGTAGCGTCTACAGCTGCTAACTTTCCTGGGAACTATAAAAGATATCATTACAACATCAATACATAATATCAATACATAAAAATATCAATACAACAGTCTGTACAGAAATATAAAAACATATTGATCCATGATACATAGGCGGATCAAGCAGGGGGGTCAGGGGGGTCTGGACCACACTGAAATTTTCAAAATGTACCCATCCATGAGTGTATTGTTTAACTGTCAGCCTTTTTTTAGAAGCATGAAGCAATTTTTATCAGGCTCACTTCGTTCGCCTTTGTGCAGTTTTTATTATGAATTTGTTGTGTTATTCTACCAACAGTGTATAATGTGGTTGTAGTTCCAAAGTTTGGACCCCCCTAGAACAGTTTGGACCCCCAAGAAAAAAGTTTGGTCCCCCCTAGTAAAAGTTTTGGACCCCCCCCTTGAAAAAGTTTGGACCCCCTCGAAAAAAAACGTGGATTCGCCCCTGATGATAGATGTTATCCTAAGCTCAATTTTTCCCACCAGCGATTGCAAGGTACAACTTTTTTCAACATTTTTGCTGAAATTGGCAGAATAACAAAATAATTTTATCAAAATCCTAATCAAAACAAATGCACTTCCATGGTTGCCTGCAAGACTATAGTAAGTGCATTTCATTAAAGAGCAAGTTACTAGTTTTGTGGACAACCCACAACCTACAGGGTATAATTTGTCTGTCATACCATTTTATTATTTAAACATTTTTATGGAATAATGTGGAGTGCCCAATCTTAATAATAATAAGCATTCCATATATAGAAGATTAAATGGAAAAACTGCTTTTTCAGAAGTGTATTGGCAAATTGAAACAGTAAAAACATTGACATCAGCCGTTTCACATTACTAAAATACAACAGATTTTTCTATAAAAAAACCACTTTCTACTTTTGCAGCACTGATAAGGAGTGGGCACTTGTTATCCCATAAAATGGTGAAATAGTAAAACAGTCATGGAAGAAATAGCTATGATATTTTGACCCACACTGATCACTATAAGTCCTGCGGTATAGGAACTGTGGATATACAGTCATATATACTGTGAATATATTCATTTAAGTAAGTCCAGGACATAATAAATGATTGATTTAAATATTTGTAATGGTATCATATTTGGACAGTAAAATCAAACTGACCAAGGACTATATAAAATAAATACTTACATTTTCATCAGCTAATGACGTAGCAGCCTCACCATACGCTGGCTTCATAGCTTTACAATGTCCACACCCTGGTAACATAAAATGTATCGCCATATATATTTTTTATTGGGTGCATCAATGGGTCAACACAAGTTATTGTCATTTTAAAGCAGTCAGCTCTCTTAACCTAGTTTTCCAGGACCTTTGTCTATAATCAGTACTCACATTTCCTCCCACAAGGCAGAAATGGAGGAAAATAGAAGTTATTGTCAGATTTTCATGGAAGGATATAACCAGCCAGTATGGATTACCCTAGTGCATCACAAACCCCAGAGTGTGAAGCTAATTAACATGAATGTGGTACAACATAACTTAATCATTTCTACATACTTAGAAAATACATATATATTGTATGAAATAATCCCTTCTCAACAAAACAACATAATCTTAATATTATTTATTTCAAGCCTGCTTGTCCTGTAAGTTTTTAAACTTATCACTCTTGACTGAAATATTTGGTCCCCAAGTATGAAACATTTATGCTCCGGAAAAAATAAAGTGGGTTTAAGTAACATTTATAACTAACAGAGACCGACTGCTCAGCCACACACACCCCTCATTTCCTTATTAAATCACTTATTATCAAAGGACAAATATTTACCATATTCTCATTGATAATCTAGTCTGACTCACATTTATATCTAGCTTTAATTACATGAATGTGTCATATTGCCTATGTTTTTCATTTTCACTTGTAAAATTATGATATAAATAGCTGATTTAAGTAATAGACTGGTGGCCGTCTGATGCATATTATTATATTATATACCGGTATGTTTTTGTTGATCATGATCAAACACAAGATAGAGTAAAGTTCCACTTTAAGGACCATAAAAATGAATGGACTGTCTTAATAGTGGAACAGTTCTAATGTAGGGACTTTTTTGTTCTCAAAATTAACATTTAGGACTTAACAGTCATTAAAGATCACAAGATTTTGCAATACAGTCAAAATTGCCCATGCAACCACGTGTATTAAGCGACCTTTGTCTTAAGCGACCACTTTGGAATCCCCCCGAGCATTTTCACACTGTTTTACTATTGCATTAAGTGACTTTTGTCTAACACGACCAGCGACCAGTAATTAGCGACCCATAAACAGTCGTTTGTTTGTATTAGGCGACCATTGATGTGTAATCAGCGTCCAGTAATTAGCGACCGGCAACCCATAGTTGCCCACAGTTCTTACTACCAACTCTGATAATATTACACCCGCAGCGGACTGGATACTGGCTTTTATACCCTATTATTTCGTTCAAATTCAATTCTTACAAATGCCGTAACCCAATTTGACTTCAGATTGCCTAAGCGATTATTGCACGGTCATTGTGGCAAACTGAAATTACTCGTCAATGAAGGAGTTTAAATGGATTGTTTGTCTAAGGGTAGAAATTGAAGTTATCATACTTATATCATGTGTATTTTTCATTTATCTTTCCATTGGTGTATAGTTTTATTGTGAATTTTTCGTATTAAACCGAGTAAAACGTTCAGACCTGGATAGATGTATGTACGCTATAATTTTTGCTATGTGTTTTTTAAGCAATCCGTTAAGACCCTATGTAACAGAAAATTGTCCAAATGAAAAAAAGTTACGTACGTTCTTTTATTTAGGACTAATACAGTTTAGTGAATACGAGTCCTGATCCCTTTATGTAAAACAAGTTAGAAACCCAAAGGAAATCGGTGTCATTTCCAGTGATGTTTTGTATTAAAAGACCGTTTTATTAAGAGACCGGTTTTGGTCTTTCCCTTGGGCGGTCGCTTAATACAAGTTTGACTGTAATCAAGATGGTCTTTATAATAGAACCATACTGTTACAGTATAATGATTACATATACTTACATGGAGCATAAAACATAACAAGTACAGAATTATATTCTTGTATAAAACTATCAAAGTTATTTCCATTGAGGAAGGCAACATTTTGATATCCTGTGACATCACTCCAATGTTCTTCTTGCGAGGGAGCTGGGGGTGCACTGGTATCAGTATTCAACGGGTCTTTCATAAATTTGATAAAATCTGGCTCCTAAAACATAAGATATTATAAGTACTAATATATGACCAAAGATTTCGTCAGATGAATGCAACACTAAAGGAATTGCAAGGCCAAAGTTCAACTTCATATATCCTGATTTAAATTATATTTTTTATTACTGTGAATGCAACGGTCACACTGTTATATTACTTGGCAAAATATTTTGTAACTTCTCGCAATATTTGGGGTGTTTCCTAACTAGACCCATGTAGGTCAGGTTAGCTTAAAATAGATTAGTGTTAAAAAATGCATTTACTGATGAGAAGATACTAGAGCTTGTTATTGTTAAACATTAGTATATTCTATTAAAAAGATATCGTAACTGCCTAAGAATGTTGAAAAGACAAGAAGCAACCAATGAAAATGTTTAATTTCAGCAAGTATGACATATTACAAATCTATAAATAGCTTGGAGATTTCCTCAGTATCCTACTTTCGTTTTCAACAATGTGTATGCCACATGTTTTAATTTGTTCAGTTGAATGTTATAAGTGACAAATGTTATTAGTAAGTGATTTCTTACGTTCTTAATACTGTTTTAAAGATTAAACTTGGTTCTGTATTTTTGGCACAGTCATTCGCCTGTATATACCTTTAAGCATGAAAGAAACAACAATAATGATGAAGTATAACTATGTACACTATACCTACCTCTCTACCACCCATATATTTCTGTGAGTTTTTACCATAATTGAAATATTTAAATGTAGGATAACCACTAACATCATGTGCAGTACATGTAGTTCTATGTACTGTACAATCCATTGCTGCAAATGCTACCTGTTTGTAAACAAAATATTTTAAATACATCAGTAAGTTACGAAATATACATTTCGTATTTCATATTTTGCATTTATAAATTCTAAATAAGATAAAAATCATACTGAAAGACACACATATGAAACCAGAGCTACCTTCTTCCTACATCCCGCACCTGGGAAATCCACAACAGTATAATCTTCATAAATATGAATCAAGGTAAATCATCAGTAAAAAATATTTTCAGACCAGTTAACTTCTGTAATAATCATTACTATTGTTGATAACAACACCATTCATCTCTTGTACAAACACCAATGTTCTGGTTTTTTTCTTTCTCTTTTTTTGGTTGGGTTTAACACCCTAGCAACACATTGTATAGGTCATATCACAGCTGTCAGTCAGCCAACTCACTGTTCTGTTGAAATGCCAAATCTTTGGATTTAGCTGTTAACCAGTTACTTGGCTAATACTTCTGACAGTTACTGACATTTTGCCAACATGATTTAAAAATCAGTGGTAGGAAGAATGGTTGTAGAAATTATTTCATGACCAAACTCCAGGAGAGTATGCCCACCTGGGAATTGAACCCACTACCCCTTGGTAGACATTCAATATTGAAGTATGCAAGGTTTTTGCCAAGCAAGGCTTTTACTTAAAGACTCTAAATGATAAAAAGTCCTGAGACAACAAAAAATTAACAATAATAATTAAGCCTCATTAGAAATAACAACTAATACTAAAGAGAATGTTATCACTGAAATCAAACTTACTTTAGAATCATCTTTCAACTGTTCAGCAGCTCTAGTGTATTCTGGTTTAGCTTTCTTACAATGACCACACCCTAGAATAATATATCAGTGATTTACTTACATCATACAATGACAGTAACATAACAATGTTACAAACAAACACTACATAGTCAGATTAGAATATAACATTTACATCTCTTATTTGTATAGTCAGTAATGACTTAGTCACCTGCTAAAACCTCAACAGACAAATTTAGCATTTTACCCAATGAGAAAATAGGGGGTGTATTTGATTCAGTCTACTAGGAGTACTCAGGAGTATTCATGAAGCACCAATGAATCAAATGTCCCAATTCTGTAGCAGAGCAACAAAATGGCAGAAAAAGTCATAGGATGGTTTTACAGCAGTTAATCAGAAGTGTGATGACAATCTGACACAAAAGTGTTTTACTAAAGCCTCCAGGGTCAAAATACAACATTTCCAATACTTGCATTCAAACATGGTTCTCTTTTCTGCCATCTTAATTATGTCATACTTCACTTACACCTAAAAGACAGGTATATTCAGAGTACTCAGAGAGCGTGTAATATAAAACGTTTGATTAAATTTTTCAGTGATCGGAGTACTCCAATTACTCAGATTTCTCAAATCAAACACTCCCTAGGTGTCCAATGTCATTCAATTAATTATTTTTTCATTGGGTTTAAGACCGTGTCTACACAAAATATGGTCAATTTTTGAGGACCAGCTCATCGAACCTAACTTTCCTGGACCTGACTATGACCAGTACTCACCTACCATGTTACAAGATTGATAACTTGACCATATACAATGTACATTATTTATTAATAGAGGAAAATCATAATTATCATTATATTTCTAGAAAGGCTTTAACCAGCTCAGGTGATGCTTGAACCAGCACCACCTATGAAACACTAGATTTTAAAACTCTTTTGCCTAGCTTAAGCTCCCACACACGAAAGTACTTTATGATAACTTGACTATAGATATACAATGGTTATCATACTGACTTTATGTAAAAATAATTATTTCAGTCATTACCTGGTTTTTCTCAAGCACCAACCAAATTTATTATGTAAAATAAGTTAACCACTAAAATAGCCCTATAGTATAAAGTAAGTTATTTCATTAGCTATAATCAATATGCAGCAGCCTCGCCTCAGGTATCAGGATAATAGGTATATACAATGGTTGTTTATTTCGTAAATGATAATAATTAATTTATGGTGATTCCAATATACCCTCATACTTACAAGGAGCATAGAACATAACTAAAGCATGTTTTTTCTTCTTTAAGAATGCTTTAAAGTTTTCATCAGTTAAATGATGTACTTCACTTTCTTCCTCATTCCAGGCAGTCTCTGGTGGTGGTGGCGGTGGGGGTTCCTTTGGACTACAAATATAATACATGTAATACATAGTAGACAAATCATACCAAATTCCCTTTTCTAGGCAGCCATTTTGGTATGCAAATTTAAGGAATATGAACTATATTTTATTAACCAAAATGCAGGCTTTATCAAAAAGGTCAAATTTTATTATCTTTACATTTTAAATAACTAATACTTTTAAACCCTTAACTGGTCAATCCAGCATTTTTATGTGTCTGGACTTCCCCCCTTAAAAATGGCCGCCACAGGCCTTGAAATAACTGGATTCAGTGGATTTCACTTCAGAAAAGTTAAGAAAAAAATTACCTTTTTCTCGAGAGTGTTCCCCATCAACAATATGTCTAAGGGGTAATCCAAAGGAGTATGTGCCCCCCCTTGTCAATGGGGTTTTGAAAGGGGAGCCTTCATAACAAAAAAAATCAAGGTCATTGAATGCAGAATAATGGCACAAAATAGTGATAGAAAACATGTTTTCAGACTCTGATAAAAATCTGCTAGTAGTTAAAAAATAGATTTCAGCCAGCATTAACTCATATTGCCTAACAAGTAGGCTGCCAGAAGTTACATGCATCTTACCAATATGAACAACATCATACAAGATGTATAGCAAGTTATAAACAATTATATATTAACACATCGACTTTATACCTTTTTCTCAGTCATATTGCATTGACCAGTCAACCCAATCAACAAACAGGGGCTTATATCTCTACACTGAAGCTTTTAATCAGTATTTATTAAATAACTATGTGTTATTTGCCCTGTAAAGTGGCAAATTCACAACACAATACAGAAAAAAAAACTGTTTAATAAAACTGAAAACCGGGCCGAAATCTGTTATAGGGCCAATAACACTTATTGGCCCTAGGGCCAGTAACAAATTTTTGCGCTTTGATGGTTGAAAAACAGGGCCAATATCAAGATTTGCGTAAATGAAGAAATTCTAAAACAAAATGGCCGCACTTTTTCTCGATAAAATTCACTTTTTATCAATTTTGCGGTCTAATCACCTCGCGGGCCTCAATAATCAGAATGAATACGGATGATTTTCGAAAGGGAAGTAACCGATACTACTTTTCGATAGATGACATTAGCCTGGATTACCTGCCCCATATAACATTGTTTCTTTCCATTTCCATTATTATTATGAGGTTGTAGAACTTTACACACAAGACAATCAAGTATGCAAAATTACTCATATGAATGAGGTTTCAACAGAAAAAAATGCATTAAGAAGGAATTCTTATGCTTCACATCAAGTAGAAGAGACATTGAATTATAGCTAAAACAAGGGTAGTGTAAACTTGCAAATGACTTGTTCCGCTTGCTTAAATGCTTTAGTGAAACGCCGCCCAGGTCCGTGAGTAGTCATTTAATAAAATTGTCATTAAATAAGTGATTTGATATAGGCCCTGTTATTTTTCCTCGGGACAGTCATATTGTCCCTCGGCCTTCGGCCTCAGGCCAATACGATCGTCCTTGGAAAAATAACAGGGCCTATATCAAATCACATATTTAATAACATATATTAATACATACCTTTACCAGCAACTGACAAACCCTCTACTTATACAGCTGCAGGACATGAAAGGTCATGGAAAATATGTTATGACCCAAACTATTCATGAACATAGGTCCTAACAGGGAATTAAATGCACAACTTCTAGATCCAAAGACAGAATCATTACCAACAAAGTTAACTAGATGGACAAGCTTTTTTATACAACCAACCACCAACCTAGAGAAATTTACATTCCAGTCACTCTGCTTTCTTTGATAGTTTAGATAAAATATAAAGAATTAAATTTAGTAACTACTTACTCTTTCATAAATTCAACAATTTTATCTCCAGTTCTTTCATTAAAATCAAACTGAAATTCTCCATCTCTGAAAACATTTAAACAAGCATAAAATTTCTCATTTTATAATAAACTAATAAAAACTTTGACATACTTTAATTTAACAATGTTAAAATGAATTCTCAACATATATAAGGCAAACTATAGATTGCCAAAAATATGACATAAAAGTCACAAAAAATCCACTAGAATCATCTAAACCATTACTGATGGGGTAGGTTTTTATACATAAAATTACCATATTTTACAGTTCTACGTTAATTTGCACTAAAACTGTAATTATCAGTAAAATAAAACTGCTTTTCTGCTTCCAAAATGTTTCAATACAATTAAGATAATTTTTGAAAATTGATAAAGTTGAAATCTGTGAATGAGTTGCTTTAAGTCTACTTTCAAGATGAGGGAATAAAGTACTTACTTGAAATATTTCACTGAAAAAAAAATGAATGAAATATATAGTTAAATAATGTGATGAAAATGAAACAAACATTCTTTATTTGTTTTATTTAACTGTACATCAACACTTTTTTCACTAGATCATGTATGGCTGCAGGCTCACCTAGCCAGGCTTTCCTAAATGCTTTTCTGTGTATAGAACTCATTCACCCTGGCCTCATGAATAATTCCATAAAAGACAAACTCTATTACAATGATAACAATACATTTGATAATATTGTAGAAAACTGTTCCATGTTAAATGGCCATCCATTTTTTAAGAAAATAAAGGTATCATGTAGGATGAACAGGTTACTATCAATTTTGAAAGTGTTTTTTTTGGAAAAGAAAAGTAGATATGAGTGGAATTACCAGTAAACTGGTCACCACAGGAAAAAAATCAACAATATTGCAGTATTATCAAGGAATACAGATATTTTTAAAGAATAATTCTTTTTTGTGTATCATCGTCAGTCGTCCTAAAATCATCCTAAAATTTGTCAATTCAGTATTAAACACATGAGATTATACTCATTTATCACTGACCGTGACATCATAACTCAAGCAAGAGATAAGTTAGTCCTATAAATATGATAATGCAAAAACATAAACATAAAGCATGTTTGCATTAACCACCTGTACTTTATAATAATGCTGCAGCAGTTGTATAACATAGAATCTTACTCTAACATCTATGCACTGAGTTAGACCTAATGTATAATGCAAACATTGTATGTAGATATTATTAAACAAATACAACCAACCGGTAGGAAATCCTTGTATCTTGAACTGATCACCAAGATTTTTACTGAGTGTTACATCAACAGCAGCTAAAACTCCATCAATCTGTAACAAGATAATGTTTAATTATAATTACAGCTAGTAACAATTACTTGTTCTATAAAGTCATCATCTAAACCAACTAGCCCTAAGTCCAAGACAAGAAAACATTGTTTCAGGCTAGTGAAAATTACTTTAATACTTCATTTAATCAGGCTAAATAGTAAGTTTGCCCTTTCTATAGAACAAAATAAATCAGACTAGTGCTCAAGAAATTTAAGGGCAAGACTGTTTAGTGTTATAAATATGACCTTTGACCCCATTTGTTAGCCAAACCCTTAGAGGTATTGACATGGTTCTTGCAGGCAACACATTGTCCCATCAAGATCAACATTTGTCCTTTATGTTAAAATCCATCAACATGTGTTGGAGTGATCGCCCTGACAAGTCAATTTTTCGACAAAATTTGACCTTTGACCCCATTTTATTGCCAACACCTTTTGAAGTATTAACATGTTTCTTGTAGACAACACACATCTGATTAAGGATAACATTTGTGCCACGTTATTTTAAAATCCATTCATCTGCAGTGGAGTTATTGCCCGGAAAAGTTTTGGGACGGACAGAAAGACCGTCAAAGTGGCTCCTATATAGCCCCTACAAGTAGTGGTGGGAGTATAATAACTTACATTTTCTTCTTTTAATGTATTAGCTGCTTCTTGATATTCTGGTTTCATTTTCTTACAATGACCACACCCTGTAACCATAGTAACACAGTGATTAAATATAGACATGTTTATAAATTACAAGGAATTAGCATAAAAGTTCGGTTTTAATTCATTATTATATTTTGTTTCATTGCATCAAGACAGCAATGCAGCATCTCTACAGTAGACCAAATCTGGAGCATTTAAGATCTCTATCACTCAAAAAAGTGTTCAGAGGATTGTTAGATAGTTCATTTGACAGCTTTAATTATTGATAGAGTCCAACCTGCTTCATTGATTACCATTAAAAACTAGACATTAACAAAACATTCTGTGGCTTATTTTACAATGCTCATCTATAAAATCTGTTATATATAATTGTCCACAGCTAGGCCGGTTTTATACTCTTATTTTACTAGAACCTGAGTTGGAACCAACAATATATTACCATTGAGAGATTTAACCACATTAGTTGTTGTTGAAGGTCACATGACTATAGACCTTGATAAATAAACAAGTACAAACTTACAAGGTGCATAAAACATAACTAATACAGAAGAATGAGTCGACATAAATTCTTCCCAATTTTCATCATTTAAATGTGATATTTCTGGTGCTTCATCTGACCATTGTGCTTCTGGCTTAGGTTCCTCAGGTGGAGTAGGACTGTAATATAATTATTTATTCATTTACACTGGGTGTAACTCCATGTCAACAGAATTTTTTAGGTTATTTTACGGTGTCCAGCATACCTTACCTAGCTTTCCTGGACCCTTGTTGACAACCAGTACTCATCTACCCTTCCACAAGGCCGGAAACTTCTCCATATATCTTATTAATGGAGGAAAATTGACATTATCAAATTTTCATGGCAGGGTATAACCTACCCAGCTGGGAATCGAACCTGTACCCCCTAAAGGGACACTAGATTTGAAATTTTAGCTTTCTGACCAGACTTCTGTAATATATAACAGACGGTAATTATGTTAGGCCATATTCTACTCAGTACCTTATGTGACTATTTGAACAATAAAAAAAACTATTTATCGAAAATATTGGGAATTTTCAGGGAACATATGATAAAGTTCTGGCAGACTTTTCAAGAGAATAAATGCTATATAAAGGCTTCATTCTCTTCAGTAGTGTAAATTTTCCAAAATTAAAACATGGTTTCTGAAAATTGATTTGACAACGGCTTCATGGAGGTTTAGCAATTGATACCAACCCCATATGGCCAATTGTTCAGTCAAGAAAATAGAGATCTAAGTCTTAAACATGCCATAATTTCTTAACAAAGATCACAAAGACAAATCAGACACAGTTAAACCAATGCTATTCTTTAATATGAGAATATTTTTCTGAGGACAAAACTACTCAGAACAATTATTTAGAGAGCATCATTCAAAAGATGGTTTATTTCAAACAAGTTTACTTTAGATTGATTGTGAAACAAGTTCTTACAACTAAGATTAATCACTCTTAGGTCCCTTTCTGAGTCCCCCAATTTTGAGCAATTAGGATCAAGTTTTTCTAGTTCAAGGAAAACACAAGTTAGATATTCCATGAGATTTGAACCAACACCATGCTGGTTATCCTATAATTGCCAGTCTATGATAACTACTAGGACACACCTGCTTCCATGTTTATACCAAATGTTTCCTAAAAAGCACTGAATAACCCTATATAACATTATACTTACTTTCTTAACCATTTTATTAAACCTTCTTTATTGTTTTCTCCACCATATTTATATTTAATTTTACCATCTCTGTAATAAAATACAAGAACTTGAATAAAAAATGAGTTAATTTTCAATACTTGCAAACACAAAATAACAAGATTCTAAAGGTACCAGCATGACTTTGACTTGATTTAGAATTAAACAGATGAAACATTAATCCAACTTGCATCAGATATTTGTACAATATAAGTGTATAAATATTTTTTGGTAGGTTTTAACACCATAACAACACATTGTACAGGTCATATCACAGCTGTTAGTCAATCTTCTCACTGCTCTTGTAAAGGCTAAATCTCTAGATTTAGCTGTAAACCAGTTACTAAGAGCATACTTTTGATAGTGATTGACAACTGCAGTACATGATTCAGAATCAGTGGGAAAAGGCATTAGAAATTATTTCAAGACATTTTAAATGTATAGCATATTTTACATCACTCAATATATAAATAAATTTCTGTGGGCCAATGTTTTATCATTTTTCAATGATCAACTATGCCTACTAAATCACAAAGACCTATGTTTTTGGAATTTTCTTTACACTGAGGTAATAATTGAAATCCAGTTGGTTTAAGATTTCAATAACAACTGTCCAGGCTGCAGATAACAAACTTCTTTATTAGAGAAATAATCAAGTGTTCACTTACACAAAGTAATAAATAGTAGGAAAACCTGTGATATTATATTGTACCCGTAGATTCATTAATGCTGGTCTTTCTACATCTAATCCAACCATTGTCTATTTGAATAAATAAATATTTAGCAATAAAGTTGTCAAGCAATATCACATATATATTAAATGGAAATACAAAAAACCCATATCTGACTCACATCTTCTTTTAAATAAAGTACTAACAAAATTTACCTATTACAATGAACCATATGTGTACACAAAACAATAGCATTAACATCGAATCCTGTGATTTTCAGCAATAATGTGTAAAAAAGATTTGTTAGTTCCTTGTCAATGTGGATGTAAAAACCTAATATTTTGAGTTCCTGGTATTATCCATTTTTGGTTCTTATAATATTTTCTATTATTACCTGATTCCTTATATAAATGTAATTTGATATTTAAAACTGTTTTCTGAAATTCTAAAAATAAACTGTTGACTGGTCAATAGTTTTAACTGATTCCCGCGTGTGCTCTGAAATCACACTATGTTACTTGAACTGTTACAGTGATGATATACAGGAAAGTAACGGCTGCCGGGAATTTGAGTTTGCCAGGCTCTTTCAGATGCATTCAAGGTCATAAACCAGACATAAACCTGATAACAACTAATATATTGACAGTGGGACGTAGTTTAAGTATTGCTAAATTGAGAAAAGTAAATATTATTTTCTTGTTCACTCAAGTATACTGTTTAGGCCACAACAAATTGATCATATGTTCTATGGATTCGCTTGCACCTTGATTTTGACGGATTTTACAAAAAAAATATTTTTATTTCCTTAGCTCGCTCATAAAAATTTGGTCAAACCGCTATATAAAACAAGTGAAGACTTTTTTATTTATTTTTTTTTCGCTCGCTCGCCCCATTTTTTTAAAGAAAAATCCGTAGAACATATGATCAACTTGTTGTGGCCTTATTCTATAACTGATCGGTAATAAAACAGTTATTTCATCATGATTTTGGAACAGTCAAACAGTGGTCCCTCTGTGTTGAACTGTTGCCCTCAGCCTACAACCTCCGAAAACAGTTCAAAACACTATCCCCCCACCTCGGGCCAACAGCTTGACTGTTTCCAATTCACAAATGGAATAACAGTATACTTACAACTTCTTCTTTAAGTTCTGTGGCAGCAGCGGCAAAATCTGGTTTTAATCTTTTACAGAAACCACACCCTGAAATATAATATAAAACTGGTCATCTTTTTACAAGGGACATAATCCCAATATTTCTGTGGGTTTTTATATTTTCTTAGATGATAATATGGAAGTACAAATGAATACAGTGATTCAATTTACAACATGAGGGCTGTACAGATAGTTTGTAGAATTTTGCTTTGAATTTGCTAATAGTCATAGTCACATGTAAATATTAGATCCACTTCAATATCTACATTTGTGCTATGTATTCTGTGAAAATTAGCATGATACAATATAAATAAATATAAACAATTTATTTATGCATATCTGAAATACACTGGTAACACATACCCAGAGAATGTCATGTTAGCGAGGTAAGGTACATGTATTTACACAGTTAATTTCAAATCCAAGAAGGAAACTGGATTTACAGGAAAATTCTACCAACTTTCCAAACAACCCTTATAGATGTTTATTCTGATAAATTTTCAATTTTTGAGAGTTTTGCTATCTGCACTTATTTGATTATAAGAGATAATTAATTTAATTAAATGAGAATATCATTTTTATTGACAGATATAATTATTGCATGGAGACCAAGGTGGAAATACTTACTTGAGTTATAAAGCATTCACTTTTTCCGTAGAAAACGTCTGATTATTGTTTGACATATTATATAAGAACAAGCCCTATCTATTAGTCAACAATAAAATTATAAAGTAATATTAAATCAACAAATATGTAAAAGGAATATGTTATAACTACAAACCATGTTCAGGGGTTCATGTAGGTATACTTAAACTTCACTAAATGGTTATAATTTTGCTGAGAGGTCAAGTTGTGTGAACACCACCAATTTCAAAACCCATTTGAAACCATGAAAAATAGACCCCATGAAATTTAAGAGCTGTAAAGAAGTGAAAATCTTGTCTATAAATATACTTACATGGAGCATAGAACATAGCTAATATGGGATGTTTATTTTTCTTCATCAACTTTTTAAAACCCTGAAATATGTATAAAAACAAGATTATATCATCAGTATAGAGATGAGAGCTCAGTACAAAGTTTACTTTTTTTGGTGGGTTTAACACCGCAGCAACACATAGTTATATCACGGCGGTCAGTCCACCTGCTCACTGTTCCTGAAAAGGCTAAATTTCTGGATTTAGCTGTCAACCAACTACTAGGTGCATACTTCTATCAGTGACTGACAACTGCCCTACATGATTTAGAATCAGTGGTAGGAGGAAGAATGGCAGTAGAAAATTATTTCATGACCAAGCTCCACAAAAGTATGCCCCGCCCATTAATTGAACCTACGACCCCTCAATCAGTAGACTTGTGCGCTACCCACTGAGCTAGCAGGGCAGGCAAAGCTCACTTTTATCATAGGGCACGTTCTACAAAATGATAGCTCGCTAGCGTTTTTTGAAAGCAATTTTTGTAGCGTAAGTTGTCTATTGAATGATTTGCTTCAAGCTAACAAATCCAAGATGACGACTTTCTAAAACAAAATGTTCAGAATTGTAACAAATGAAAAATATTTAAATCGATTGTCACCATGATTATTCTATTTTACCACTTTGACGAAATATATGCATTAAATAAAATATATATCAGTATTCTTGAAAAAGAAACACATTCCAACAGGGGGCAACCATTTTGAAATAAGTAGAAGTGTTCCGAATGATACAGCTTGCAAGAAAAAACTTGCTGGGTATCGCTAGGTAGCGATCCAATTTGCTCCATTGTTGCACACCGTTCTATAGGAAAACGCTACATAGCACTAGCTAGCAATTGCCAAGTGGACATGCCCATAGTATAGTTACCGGGCTTTATGGTGTTTAATTAAAATGATTTCTAATTCAATTTCATTTTATTTCTCTGGACAGTGTTATTTTTCTTCTTGAGAGAATACTACAAAATTTTAACCTATTGAATTTACAGCCTCAACAGTACACAACTTTGACTGGATAAGTATAGTGCTACAACGGAAAATGTAACTTAGAAATGAAAATAAATTTGATACTCAAACAAATTAATGCAAAATAAGAACATCAGATGCCACAAAACTCAACAGTTTATTACTGGACATTAGGACCTGTGAAGTTCAAAATCTTACAAGACCAAACCAAGTCTTACTGGAACAGAGACATTTTACATAATTTGATTAATAGACAACTGTGTGGATGAAATCTAATTTTTTTACGGACCATTGGTCCTGGAAACCAGCAGATTATCCAGACAGACCTTCTATTTTTTTACAGGATTTATCCATCAGTCCTCCATATTTAATGGTGACTGGAACATGCAACTATTGACTATTTTAGTGACTATTTTATTTCATAAAATAATGGTTTTAAGAAGTGTTCATTTAAAAAAAAAAACTAAGTGTGAATTTTAAAACAAATAAAGAGCAAGTAGTCTTCCTAAGTCCAAAAATATATTCAAACAGTTTAATGAAGAGTATGCAATTTGATGCCAACTCCAATCTTTGGTCAGGTGAATATAGAAGCATTCTTATACTATCAAGAATCATTCCTTAGAGACAGATTAAAAAATGAAGCAACAAGTAAATCTGTGAGCTATTGCTCACTAGTGATACCCCCGCAAAAATCTAAAAATATGCGACAAACAGGAAGTAGATGAGCAAGGAGCATGAAATCGCTTTGCACCACATGGGACTATGGGATGAAGCAATATGCAAAGTATTAGGCTGCTGCATGTTATAGTTGCTGAGAAAACTGCGACGGAAATTTTGTAATGGATGGACGGGCGGACAAGGGTAAAACAGTATACCCCCCTCTTCTTCGAAGTGGGGGTATAATAACTATAAATGATAAGAATAAATTTGATACAATAAAAAACAGTTCCGTGTTGGATGGCCATCTAATTTTCTGGAAATTAAAGATTTCATGTTGAAAATACAGAATTTTTCTCAATTTCAAAGGTTCACTTGAAAAAAAGAAAATATTATAATGGATTTTTGCAGAAATAGTTTTTTAAAGGTTTTATATGTTTTACAAAGAAGGCTGTTTCAATGAGAGCCAACTGTATCAAGTTAATTATCACTTACAATATATAAATATCTCATCCTACAGAGGGTGATGTAACGGAATGTTCACCCGATACAAGTAATGTCAACCAAGGCTTTAGCCAATTGATTTTATTTGTTTCTGAATTTGAAGACATTTTTACACTGTTAAGTTTGTTCTTTCATAAAAATCAAGCGTCTGCACAAGGGAGGTCACTCAAATTGAATGGTTAAAAACTGGGGTCCGGGTATTATGCAAACTCCAACACAGTAGTCTCCCATTGCTTTAAGCGGGCCAATAGGTGATGTCAAGCGGGTCGATAGGTGATGTTCAGAGGAGGACATCAGGGATTGTCACCCGGTAACATCACATTAGGCTATATAGTACACAGATCACGTGAGGTATAACAATATCAATAACTAACCTGTTCAGAATCAACATGTACAACATCTTCAGCCCCTTGTTCTTCATCCCAGGGTATATCACCTGTAGGATCCATCATAAAATTTACCAATGACTAAAAATAGATAAAAATACAATATGAAGGTTGCCCGCAAGACTGTAGTAAGTAATTACATAAACAAGAGCTGTCAGAGGAGACAGCATGCTCGACTTAGTAAGTATTTGTCACAGGAGATGTGGTTGATGATAAGGAACATACATATTTTAAAATTTTAAAATATAACCTTAACAAATTTAAAGTAAATAAATAAATAAAAAAATTAAAGAAAATTTTAAGTTCATGGAGGATAATTTTGAAAAAAAAATTATTTGGAGTTATGATTCTTGTCACATGAGATGTGGTTGATAATAAGGAACATATATTTAAAGTTGCAGTAAAAACAAATATTTTTTAAAGAAAACTATAAGTTCAAGGGGGGATAACTCTGAAAAAATGTACAAGGAGTTATGAACCTTGTCACAAGAGATGTGGTTGATAATAAGTAACATACATTTAAAGTTTGAAGTCAATACCTACAGAAATAAAACAGTTGCAGTAAAAACAAACATTTTTTAAAGAAAACTCTAAGTTCAAGGGGAGATAATTCTAAAAAAAAATATTTGGAGTTATGAACCTTGTCACATGAGATGTGGTTGATAATAAGGAACATATATTTAAAGTTTGAAGTTAATATCTTAAGAAATAACAAAGATATAGAAGAAAGTATTTTACTGCACAAAAACTTTAATCTGTGCACAAGAACTTTAATCAGTTCAAGGGGAGATAATTCTGAAAAAAATGTGTTTGGAGTTATGAACCTTGTCACATGAGATGTGGTTGATAGTCAGGAACATATATTTAAAGTTTGAAGTTAATATCTTAAGAAATAACAAAGATATAGAAGAAAGTATTTTACTGCACAAAAACTTTTAATCTGTGCCCAAAAACTTTAATCAGAAATGTGGACGCGGACTCGGGGCGAGTAGGAGAGCTCTACATTACTATGTAAAGACAAGCTAAAAAGCGAGCAACCCTGGAATATAATGACATAATAATACACACTTATAACACAAGAAGTAGTTTAGTTTTACTTTTTTTAAAAAGTGCCAATTATATAGATATACATGATAAGTGACACATATACAGAAATATATTTTACCTTTTTCACCATTTTTCTATCATAATTCTTGTTAAAGTCACCATCTCTGTAATGACACAATATGAAAGTAACTTAATCATACAAAAAGTAATAGAACTTTCATATCAAACAAAAGTACAAAAAAACCTAACAATTTAAAAAAAGAAATACATCCTTAATGAAAATCTTGCATCTTTAACTTTTTTGACATTTCAACGTTGTTGATAGGATAACTTGAAGAGCTTGCTACTTCTAATAAAAACCTATATGTATAAGTTTTATTTTACTGTTTCAATGATTCACTTTACAGGAATGGTAGATTATCTTTAAAAATAAAGCTTCTACATATGGGTTATTCATCAGAAGGAGTGGGTTCTCCACATTATCCTATAAATCCTACATTCAGGGGGTGTATTTTTTTAATATTTTATGTCCCATACTGAATACAAAATGTCACATGGTTTAGGTACCATGTTAATAATGCTTGTCATTTTAAATACAATATACTATGTTCAAGCAAACACCACTTTAAAATGTTACAAATAATGACACAAAATATGTTGGTCATAAAAAAAGATAAACAAAGATTTACAGCTTGAAATGAACACAGTCTGTGCCAAAGCCTCCTGAATCTATCAGTCAGTTAGGCAGGTAAAGACAGAATTAACAATGCAGTGACTGGGGGGAGCACTAGATGGCTATATGTTTGTTTGTTTTGTTGGGTTTAACACCATAGCGACACATTGGTCATATAACGGCAGTCAGTCAACCTACTCGCTCTTCCTGGAAAGGCTAAATCTCTGGATTTAGTTTTTAACCAACTACTAAGCACATACTTTCGTCAGTGACTGACAACTGCCCTACATAATTAAAAATCATTGGTAGGAGAGAAAATGTCCGTAGAAATAATTTCATGACCAAGCTCCACGAAAGTATGCCCCGCCTGAGAATCGAACCCACGACACCTCAATCAGTAGACTTGCATGCTACCAACTGAGCTAGCTGGGTGGCTTAGATGGCTATATGATCCTGATCAGTGTTAGCCCGTGCAGTTGCTGTATCCAATAGAATTCACTTATGTGCCTTTTGTTGGTGACAGAAGGTGAAGAAGGGTCAATTCGTATGACTTCAATAATTTGATATTGGACTTTGTCTGGGCTGTGTCCAGGTGAATTGAAATGCTGAGCAACTAGAGTTTCCATATAAATGGTAAATACAGAAAACCTGTCTGCTCTAAAAACTATATGGTTTGTATGTTAATATCAAAATTACAAATTTGTCATCTTGATGTCCAATATCAATGTTATTTAATAGGGAACAATCTAAGTGACAAGTTTTATCCTACATCCAATGATTTATTTAAGTCAAAGAATATGTACAATATGTACTTGTGTGCATAGGTTTTAGAGTCCTCAATTCAAAAAAAAAATTATTGGTGAAATTTTCTTAAATTATTTTGATGTTCTGAGATTCGATAACAACAATTTCGTTCGGTGAAATATGTGTTTGGCAACAATGTTTTTCTTCATAAGCAATTTATCATAACTGCGCCATTAATACAATATAAATTTTACATGAAAAAATAAAACACTAGTCATTTTATATTAAACTTTATGTTTTAAGTCTGAGCTTAAACTTGTCATTTCATAAGTAATTCAGATCATTGTTTCATATTATGATGGTTTTCCATTAAAAAATAAATATAATGCATTGTTTTTTGCTGTAAAATATTTGTGTTTTCGTTTCAGTTTGTGTTTTTGTGAATAGGTGCCTAGGTTTGTCAAACTTGAGTTGACGTTTAACTTAATTCCAATTTGGCATGGCCTTAAGTCTGTCTGACCTTATGCCTTTTATCAACAATGATGAACAGATCAACGTATTTGGCATAGACTATTAACACAACATATACTTACTTGTAATGTCTTAATTCTACAGATGATGGTGTAGCCTTTAAATTCTTACACAACTTTTTAGCATTGCTAAAAAAGATGTAAAACATGAATTATAACAAAATTATACCATATATACCTTATCATATATACCTTCACATAGAAGGTACTTTCTTTAGCGTTCCAAAAATGGAAAAGGGGTCAGACCAAAGACAATCTATGGTCTATGATAAAACAATTAAATACATACAGTGGAACCTGTATTAACGGTCACCTTTATATAGCGTGACCCTGTTCATAACGGTCACTTCAGGGTCCTCCCGAACAGTTTTGTTCTATTTTGACCCTTTATATAGCGTGACCCTCTTCAACGCGGTCAGCGGTCACTAGTTTCGGTCCGATTTGCGTCGTATAGCGGCCAGTGTAACGGTTAATTGACCGGAATAGCGGTCAGTATAACGGTCAGTTGACTGGGACAAGTAATTTTCACGGATGTGTAAAAATAACGATCACCGTCAGCAGTTGACAGAATGTAAACATTTAATCCCGCTACAGGCGTGAAAAACATATTATTATATTATACATGAACTACAATAGATAATGGCAATTATTGTTATTTAATCTGTTAATTAAAGAGAATTTTGTGTGTTCTA
Organism: Mactra quadrangularis; assembly: GCA_025267735.1. Classification (NCBI taxonomy): domain Eukaryota; kingdom Metazoa; phylum Mollusca; class Bivalvia; order Venerida; family Mactridae; genus Mactra; species Mactra quadrangularis. The sequence goes on along the minus strand of CM046299.1, from coordinate 29,214,244 downwards.
ACAAAAAAGATTGAGTGAAAGTTATGTATCTAATAAGAAAATTTTAATGTTTATGCACGATTGCATTAAAATTATTTATCTCAACATCGGAGATATTTTCGTTTCGAAATTATTTGTTGTGCAATAAGTAATGATTTTTCGTCGACATGACTAGCAATACCTGTACATGAATATGGTTTTCAAGGGGAAATGACAAGTTATTGAATATTTCCATCGCAATCAGAACATCCGTGGATATGCGGCTTGATAATACATCTTAATATTTTACCGAAATACTAAACTAGCATGAGTTATAATTTCATTTCCAATACAATTCATTGTCAAAAGAATATAATGTCTTAACATTATCTTATATTTAAAATGAAATATAATGTATATATACGACTAAAGTAAAATTATTGTGATGAAACAACATATATAAAAACATTTCCTGAATATATTTGTTTGTTTCGAAAGACCCTGTATATAGTGGTCACCTGTCTATAGTGGTCACTTTCAGTCAGTCCCTTAGCTGACCGCTATAGACAGGTTTGACTGTACTAGTATATAACCCAGATAGTGATAATTTTTTACTAAGCTCAGTTAATGGTTTGTATCTCTTCCATAATCATTAACATTAGAAGCATTGAAATATGGTTGGGGTGTAAATAACTATTTCTGCTACATTTCTTTTAACTATACAGGGTCTGACAATTTCTGAACATTACTACCAGGAATCCTAAAAGAATCCCTAGTCAGTCATTAAGAAACTCCTCCAATAAAAGACTTTAATAATGCTTACAAATTTGCAGGCACTAATTGTAATAAAAATTCAGAGAAGATTGTATTCACATAAAAATGTATTTTATGTATCATGACATAATCCCTAGCTAAGAATACTGAAATTCCTTCTGTGTTTTTGGGCTCCTGAGAATCATCTGACACCATTTAACAGTTAGTGTGAATCCCTGACTATTAGGTTGCTAATGGTGATAGTGATTAATTGATTTACCTGCAATCAACAAATGCTATAGTACCCTTTCCTTTGACTTCCTCAGCAACATCTTCCAGTATACTAAGAGACTTAGTAGCAGCATTACCTACAGAAATAATAATAATGTGGGGTTTTATCCATATTTTTTTATTTTTTTTGGGGGGGGGGGGTAATGCTGTGTAAATTATAGTTAATGTAACAGTGGCTTGCTCCCCTATCTTAGATTTCCATTTACTGTTTAACATAAAAAATTGGACTAGTGCTCCAGAAAATTGTTACAATGTTTCATCCCCTCCCCAAATATTTGTTTTTAGTACACCAAGTCTTGTATTCAGCTATTAATACAGTATATAAATAAAATAATTTATAACACACAAGCTACATCAATGGAGCATTCAAGATTGTTCAACTAGACAGTAAAATATACATGTATGTATAAATATCTGTATCTAGTACTGTCAATCATTAAAATTTAAGTGTAACTACTTAAGAAATATTAATTAATATAATGAAACAGTTTACACTTGTATGTACATATATCTAAATGAGGAAATTAAATCAAATTTACAGGATATGAAATGTAATTGTTCAAACAATAAAGTAAAACGAACATGTTTTCTATTCCATTCACAAGCAATAAACTTTTATAGAATATTAGCATAACAAAATATGGCATAAAATTACTCAATATAAAACAGAGCAAAAAAAATACATCATCATTTACCTGACTTTGCAAAAGTAACTAATAAATTAGTTTTGGTTCGTAGTAATTTCTTGAATTCCTTCAAATCATCAACTTCAAGAATCAAGGACTTGCCCTTTTTGGCTCCACTTGGGATCAAAAGCTATGAAATATAACAATGACATACAAATATATTCATGAAAAAGTATAAAAACTTAGTCCCTTGTTATAAGCATTGAATGAATCAATGATTGATCAATTTGCTATGTCCTTGTTAACTGTTTCAGGATTGAAAATTGCACTGCAAAAGGCTATTCTTTAAATCAGTCTTGCTTTTAATCAAGGAAAATGTTTCGAAGAATCACAAAACTTTTCAATACAGTTGCTGTAACCATTCTACCATTGCATTAGCACTTTGGAATGTAACTACTGTTGGTCAGGGCTCAAACAATGTTTAAACTTACTAGGTTGCCTAGTTGAACATTTTATTTATTTATTGGATTTAACGCTGTGTTAACACAATTTATGTCCAGCGCACCTAACCTAGCTTTCCTGGACCATTGTCTATAACCAGTACTCACCTACCCTTCCACAAGGCCGGAAACTTCTCCATATTATCTAATCAATGGAGGAAAATCAACATTATTGTCAAGTTTTCATGGAAGGGTATAACCTCCCCGACCCTAGTTAAACAGCTAGCTATATGTTTTACTAGCCTATACCACATAGTAAGTAGCAGTAACACTTGGCCCAAACCTAAATATAGGCTTCAGGGGCAATAGAATAACCTTTAATGTGGAAACCTGCTGTTGGTAATGCCTGTTCCAACTGTCCTGGTGTACAAGGGTTTGAACACAGAGGCATACTGGGACTTCAACGTAAAAACTGCTATATACTGTGAAGAAACCATGTTTAAATAAATAATCAGCAATATCTGGGGAGTGTCCTTTGTGGCTTTTAAAATTCTAAATACAGCCAGGAACCTATGTGCTCTCTTCTCGTTAGTTCGTGCCCCTTAACCTTTATTTTTGCGCATGCGCAGTAGATGGATTAGGAAATCGGGTCACAAGTATAAATATATTGTGTACCAACATCTAAATCAACAATTTGAGCAAAAAAAACTTGAATATCTATCACTTAAACTAACTTTTTCACCTTTTTTCAATGCTGCGTATAATCCATGTCAATCAACTGTTTGTTTCTCAATGGATCCGTGTCCTTGACTTTGGTCTATACATATTGGGGCTCCACAGGGGGGATGTATTATTTTTCTTACTCTTGAAATATGTTAGTGTTGAAGCTATTGTATATCTAGAAGTAACTTTGTTTCAACGGTGCTTAGAGCAGATTTTAATGTTTAAAACTTATAACTAGAGAAAAGTTTAATATCGTTTTTTCACTTTAATTAGAATGTAGACAATCACAGGTATATTTGTAACTATGTATAACTATTTTTATAACGTAAATTCTAGAACTTAAATATATTGAGAGGTCCAAAAACAGTCAACAATAAACAAGGAATTTAATGGACTTTTTATAAAACCACAAAAAATGTTTGGATTATCCGTTGCAACTGATTTTAATAAGTTAAATTAGACCTAATTAACGCCAACTTAAAGCACTAATTAAATAGTGAGTGCAAATCAATACCCCGCACTGAACCCCCTAGCTAGGCAAAATAGGTCAACCAATGAAACGAGTCGTACTTGCACACACAAAAACAATGGCCGCCATGTGTAAAAGAAAATTTAATACAAGTAGGTCTGGCTAGATTTGGCATCAAATTAGCGAAATATGGTTATTTTTTATCAATTTTGGGCAAAATAGTGATGAGAACATATTGATTTTTGTTCTTCAAGCAATAATGCATGTTAGTTCTGAATATTTTTCTGTAAACTGATTGAGCAGGTCGAACGCTACAAACTTGCATATAGAATTCGGACACGTGCGATGTACGCGCGTGTTGATATACCGTTTTTACTAAGGCACGAATCGAATGAGAAGGCACGGAGTAATGAGAAAGAGGCATAACTAAGAGTTTAAAAAATTCACCAGTGGGGGTTTAAATGGGCACAGCCAATTTTATCAATGTCACTAGACATCTGCTAATCAAAACTACAGACCAATGACAGTATTCTACGTCATTGTTACAGACATATGACTAAAATACGCAGTATTCAGTCAAAAAGGAGCAGAAATTGGTGAAATGGAAATTAAAAAAACATTTCCACTCCATAGGTAGCACCTATCAAAACAATCCGTTGCGAATGCAACAATTCTAACCTTGCCTAGGATTGTCTAGATTTACAGCTCCCGTAACTCTAGTCTCTGAGGCTAGAGTCACAGTACCGTAACTCTAGCCACTGCTTAATAATAAATCTTGGTCCCCTTTTAGCTGTTGCGGTGTTGGGACTAAATCACTAAGAGTTAGATTGTGCATTAATTTCCTTTTTGCACAGATAGGAAGGCAGACAATAGTTAGCATGACAACTTATAAAATCTCAATAAACTTATTAACAACATAGTTAACAAATACTCTAACATGGCAATAAGTACAAGTACAGCAGTGAATGAATTACCATTACAATTTATATTAGCAGACAATACCCCACCCACAACTTGACACATTTCCAACACGTCTAGCGACCTGTCAACAGTCCATTTGTCAATGGTACACATGAGTATTTTACATACAGTGCATGATTTTAATGCAGAAGGAAAGAATGCAATGTCGCAAAATAAATGTCAATACTCACGACAAGTAATATTGGAATACAAATCAAAGAAGATAGCCGGTGCATCATTACTCTATCTTGCCACGTTCATTCGGGCTGGGGCTAAACGCTTACGAAAAAAATCAACTGATCAGGAACGACAATTAGGTAAGATCAAGGTTACAACTTGCACACGTGTATAATCAAAAATACGTGGCAGCATGTAGTTAATCGTCATCATATGCTTTCAAATTCATCGATCTTTTAAAACAGTAGTATTGCACGAATGTTTGTTCAGCAAAATCGATGACAGCGCTTTAATTATTGCTATGTCATATGTTTTCGCGACATTAATAGCATGATGTAAAATGTCAACTTTACTCGGAAAACTGTAAATTGTGATAGATTCTTATCAATGTCATGTTGTGGTTGATTGCTTTTTATATAAAATACCTTTTTTTAAAACATAATTTAAAGTCTGTGTAAAGTCACATAATTCATAACGTGTGTTAATTACTCATTTACTTTTGCTACTGTCGCAGCTCAGTCTCAGTCAGTGAATTTAGTACATTCAAACACTGCCTTAAAATGTGTCGATTCATGATATTGACCTTTACTATGAACTATTGAACGACCAATAAAAATTTACCAAATTCCAATTTGATCAAAAAACTTTATACGCATTTGAATTTGTTGAAACGATCACCTGACTACAATAATTATAAATAGACAGGTAAACAACGCCATATATAGTTTGATCATACTACTACTTAGTACTAGTGACGAATGTTACCGCGTATGATGTCATATATATCATGGCTACACTTTGTATTTGAAATAAATAAGTTGCTCTATGTTAACAGTTAAAAGATCAGAGAAACATATTAAAAAGATCAATGTTTATAACTATTTTAAAAACCATGTGACAGTCATGCGATTTAACGTTTGTGTCTCTGGCTAAAAATAGAAATATCATTTTGCACATAGTATTTTGGCAGAGGTAGAAAGTGAACTAGTGAATCTTTCAAACTGGTGCATCAGAGAGTATCATTTACTGTAGGCCTAATTTATATGTAATACCAGATGTGTTCAAGCCATTTACCTTTTAAGCTATTCACCTTTTAAGCACCACACATCCAATATAAGAACCAGTGTAAATTGTTTTTCTATTGGACATTGATTCTGTTTCACCTTCTGTAACAGAATAATGTATCAGGCGCATATCGGCTATTATGTACATGCGTAACCTGGATTCCAGGAATTGCAGTGCCAAAAACCCTGAGACATTGGATGCCTTACCCGGGTTACTTTTTATTTGCCCATATGAAATTGCAGATTACATAAATATAGGATGGAACAAAGCGTGTTTCTGTTGTCTTATTAGCGTACAACCCATGGCCAAAGTATCACCAAATTGTCCAAAATGCATCTTACTTTTAGCCAATGTAGTGAAAAATATTTCTGGGGAGAATGCTCCTGGACCCCCTAGTATTTGAGACTAACCTCAAATACAGCCCAGATATGCATCTGCAATGTACTACGAGTTACGGCGGGTCTAACATATATTGGACTACAGCCAGTTAAAATCTTCAGGTTGTAACAGAACTGTGCCTTATGCCAGGGATTTTATGTAACAGGGATTTGTAACGATAAGTAAATGTAATAGATTTTCATCAAATTTCACTGTCGTCACTATTATTTAGACCCATATGGAAAACAAGTATAACAAGTTTAAATAAAGATATTCACATAAAATTGTGTACCAGTATTATGCGATTTATTTAACCCCGAACTGATAAATATCTTTCACGGTCCATTCAACTCAAATACATCCACAAAATAACCGTTATCGCAGATAGGATAGTACAGCAATACGTAAAACGCGGTATGTAAACAAAGCGTGTGCAACTACCGTGTAATGTATTCATCATTTCGGGGTTAATATTCACAAACAATACCATTAAAATTGACATAAATGTTAGGAAAATTGTGTTCCTAGATGATTTGGGGGTAAATTACACTCAAGACTGTTTCTTAAAATAATGCATTTTCCCGCTGATCTGCCATTTTTAGCCCCATTTTACATCACCTAAAGTCATATTTTTGGTCATAATTGCAATAATTTTTGGTCAAAAACTTCAGAAACATTTACAAGTTGCATGGAAGACATACATGTACAAAAACATAAATCAAGTTTTTAAACTCTGGAATAGTTTGTACAGCCTGCTCCAGCCTGTTGTAGACAATGACGACCATGAATATTCAAAATAGCACTTCGTTGTAAATCCCTGTAAGTGTTATATAAAATCCCTGTACTGTTCCACTTGCATACCAATAGTTGAAAGTCCATTAAAAGTTATAACTTAATCAATTCTTTTTCAGATAATGACATTATCATCAGTTATGTCGTGATTCAGTACATATTGAACTTCTTCAATGTTCACAAATTCTACAAAATAATAAGAGCTATGGAGTTTCTACGATCTATACCATCTGGCTGTCATGTCCTCAAATCACTGACAAAACAAAATATCTGTGCTTCAGTCTTTCCGAGAAAACTCAAGTTATTTAGTTGTTCAATTCATTCCATAGATGACATTTCCAAATGTAGTTCGAAACATTTTGTACGCTCATCTTCATCTGACTCTAAAAATAGAAGAAAAAAAGTAAAAATCCGAGTAGAAAAGGAAGACTTATTGTCTTACTTGTCTCAGACTGGTTCTGATAATAAAATAAGTTCAAAGAAGATTGCAACACAGAATGATGATGATTCCAAGGAAAAGGAGGTAAAAAAAGAAAGTGACTCAACACAAATGCCGCCAATCCTTGAACATGTCTTGCGATGTATGTATGTTGGTGATACTACAAACTTTACTAAACTAGATCATTTAACTACAGACTCTTACAGTGAAGTTAGAGGTCATCAGCCTATGTCAAAGGCTCTTCAAAGTTTTTGTTTTAAAATGGAGGTAGCATATGACATTGTTAATGGTTTTTCAGCAGCTGAAGCTTTGAAGAAAATCTGTGACATGGCTATGAAAGAAAATAATTTATTTGTTTCTAAAGATCACTCTCATATTATTGATGAATTAGTTAATCTTTTAAAGACAGAAATTCAATCTATTAGTGGTAAAACTGTAGTAGACTTCTTGTTTTATCATTTTGTTATCGAAGATTTTCCAAAAGTTTTGTTTCATGCTTCTTTACGAAGATTAAATAAGGTAATGAATGATGATGAATTTTCTGAGTCGGAGTTGATGGACATAGCTGCTAAATTTCAGTCTTTAGATACATCTCAGTCTAAAGTTGTTACTAATATTTGGAACCATATCTCTAGAAGATCATGTCGTGCTACAGCCTCAACTTTGTGTAGACTGTACAAGGAGGCACCTAGTGATCATATAAATATATTCACTAACTTACATTCTAAATTAGAGAGCTTGATTGATTCAATAGATATAAAGGACATTCAAGAAATACTGAATGTACAACAGAATACTTATCATTTAGAGAAAATGTTACTTATATCAAAATGGTTAGTTTTAAACATAGAGAATATCTCAGTGAGTGATTTAGAGATATTTATGTCTGGTTATTTAAAGAGTGATTATGAGTGCTCTGTATTCACTGAGAATGTTTCTAGCATTGTGAAAGTAGTAAATGAGCAGGAGACTATGACTTGTAATTTGATGTGTCAGTTAGTATCATATTGTAGAAAAACATTACATTACAATGAGGAAGTTCTTGAGGCTGGTTGTAGACATTATACATTGAACCACGAGGACTACACTGCCGAGAATGTACATAGTTTACTTGAAGCCATTGGAATACTAAATTACTTGCCAGTTGATCAAAGAACATTCTTCACTAAGGTAACTTGAACTTGAAAATTCTTAAAAGATAATCAAGATTTCATATTGTATGCTCAATGACTTCATAATTTGTACCTGTGATTATAAGGCTGTTTGTTTTTATCTACATCAGACCCTAGGGAGTCTTCATTCTTTTAATTGTGATACCAACTAATTTTGCAATAATATTATATCACCTTGTCATTCACAGAGACTCATTTACAAAGTCTTGTGTAAAGTGGAGCATATATAAGCATATTTCTTGTGAAAAAAAGGAGCAGTGCCCTGGCAGGATTTGAATGCAATACCTCTAGATTCCAAAAGAATGCATTGTATCTGTAATCTGTTAAATAATATATAATAGAGAAACTGTTCATTAATTGAACATGGGTAAAAACTATGATTTCAGAGTAATATGCCTTCTGTGTATATACAGTGTTTTTGACTGGCAACTGTGCTGATTGCCTACGCTTTATTTTAATTTTTATAGGCTTAACACCTAAGCAACACATAGTATAGGTTAAATGATGGGGGTCAGTCAACCTCACCATTCCTGGAAAGACTAAATCTCTTGATTTAACTGTTAGCCAAATACTAAGCCGTGTTACCTTCAGTGACTGAAAACTGTCTTACATGATTTAGAATCAGTGGTAGAAGGAAGGATGGCTGTAGAAATTATTTCTTGATCAAACTCCACAAAAGTATGCCTGCTTGGTTGGGACTCGAACCTACAACCCCTAGATCAGAAGACTTGTGTGCTGCCAACTGAGCTAGCCAGTTGAATGCCTATGCTTAGGCAAACTATATTTGCATTAATCCTCATACATGTAATTATTATATTTTCAGATAGAGAATTTTCTGATGAAGAACTTTTACAATATAGAAATATCAATGTTACTAGAAATGTTTGCTTATCTTATATACTTGGATAAAGTTCCTGTCAACTTTATCTCATATATATTTGCTCCATTATTTCTAGGCATTGTTAATGGTAAGATATCATTTGAACTTTTCTGAAATATTTTCTAATGTACTCACTGTCAAGAGTAGACCTACACCAGACTGTATGTGAATCAATATTACTGAATTGTAATCTTAACTTGGCAACTCTCTTATCAATTGTTTTACTGGCTGCAGCGCTTTCACAGTCAGGTTGTCACAAAGATTATACAGTTCATGTGTGTATTTTTGATTGATTTGTGTTTAATGTGGGTTCGTCCACTCCATATGGATGCATTATGTGCAGACCCCAGGGTGTAACCCTTTCACCCCTTAAAGTTAGTTTTTGTGCCCTAAAGTGGGTCAATTTTTGAAAGTTTACCTGATAATTTTTAGAGCTACAGGGCAAAGCCAAAAAGGGCAGGACAATGTTCTCTGCTATTCTACTTAAGAAAAATCCTTATTGTTAAGTACTGGTAAAAGCTTGAATGTAGTGGTCTTAGGGACAGTGAGTATGATGACTGACAGACATGATATAATTGAAAAGTTAGTTTAAATGCAGCATAAATCATCATACAGTGCCATACACCTCATTACTTTTTATGTGACTGACCATTGAAAAGAGATGTGAAATCAAAGTACAAAAGTATTCAGAGATGATATGATAAGATGATAAGTTCAAATATGGATACACCATGATTATGTAATTGTTTTCTTATTTCAGATTTCAAAGACGAAAAAAGAACAAAAGCTGTTAGGAATCTTTCTTTGATAGAGAATGCATTAAAAGTGAAAGGTTTTGAATGTCCAATGTCATTTCCATATGATAATGATGACTCTGTACCTGTTGTTTCAAAAAAATGTAAGTAATATTTTTCTCTCATGATGTCTTTAACCAGGGTTTTCCATAGGGAATCTGGTTATAAGATTGATGAATTGTGGAAGATGGGTGTAAAAGGGGAGATAATTGTACTGTAGTAACATTAATCCAAATTATGTGACAGATTGAATGTACACACTTCTGACATAATTATGGCCAATTAACTAAATAAATACTTACACTATCAAGTCAGTTAGCTTTCAGGACTCATGGTAGAAACATGAAGTTTATTATATATAACTATTAAGTAAGTTAGAGGGTGGTTTGAATATTGTTTTGAATCTAGACTTCTCTGTATTGCAATATTGAGTTAAGAACTTTATAAATGTATGATTGTAAACTGTACCGATCACGGACCACCATTAAAATTTGTGCTTAAGATCTAGAAACTAATCAGTAATCTACACACCCCATTGGCATTGTACCAGCTGTATTTAACCGAGAGGGTACACCACACTTGTGTCAAGGTTACTCTGACATAATACTTTTGTAGGATTCCTCCCATATACTTGCATATTAAAGTGTATAAAACTGTAACTGATAGATATTCCAAATAATCTTTATTGGTCTGGAGTAGTTTTGTAAAACCATGTTTGTGTAATTTGATTTGATTCAATCATTTCATTTTTGCATTTAAGAAGTACAGTCCCTAACACATGTTAAAATTTATTTTGAGAAAGTATAGTAAAAACTTACAAAACATGATATTTTTCCTTCATTACAACATCTTGATCATTTTCGAAAAATATTTGACATAAACTTTTAATAGCACTAAGTAATTACCTCCCTTGCATATTAAAATATAATGATTTTGAATGTAACTATAAAAAGTCTACACTGACATTATTAAAATATCTAACATGGTAAAAAGTTTTAAACTATTTCTAGAATTTTTCAGCTGCTATAAAACATAGTTTTTAGCAAGGATCCTAAATAACTGCTCACCGGAAACTTTGTTTAGAAATACAATAAACATGCTACACATTTAAAATGTTGGTGTAGTAAAGTCAGAGTACATACAAAATCTCTCATGGTAATGAAAAATTGTTTATTTTTATAGTAAGTTTTCATTAAATGACGAAATTTTCTCTGAAAATCACGAAAGAAGTCATTTTATACATTAAAGAATGTTGTGTTTTTATCTTTTAGGTACACAGATATTATATGATGCATTACATGAAGTATTTACTGATACAAGTATTATAAAACTTGAAAATAGACCAACATATACATCAGATTGTGGTAAGATTTTATATTGTATCTGAATGCTCTATATAATGAAATTTAAAAAAAATGTATCCTCCTCCTGATTTTGGTGTTCAAAAAATTGAATTTAGATTTTACTGTTTTAAGGTTTCATATACTACTGTATACTTGTCAGTTATTTGTAGACAATAAGTTTTCAAAGTTTATTTAAGTTACTATTGGAACCCCATAAGCTCAAGCGGCAAGTACATATACTGAACCAAAAAAGAAACTTTCGCAATGTATGTGCCAGTTGTTCAAGGGTACCACTTACATGTACACACATATATACATGTAGTAGCTTGTAAAACTGTTGCTCGTGTCAATAATACAGTATTTACAAAATCATAACGTTGATTTCATCCACGACTGGCCCTCAAAAAGTCCGGATTTGAACCCAATATTGAACATCTTTGGGATAATCTGGATAGACGCGTACGTCGACGTCCGAACCCTCCAAACAACATCAACGACCTTCAAGCTGCATTGCTTGAAGAATGGAATAGTATTCCACAGGCTGACATTAACAAGCTTGTGCGACGTCGCTGTCAGGCAGTCAGCATCGCCCACGGCGGTCACGCACGCTACTGATTGTTAACTTTAGAAACGACCCCTACCTTATTTTAATTTAAAATTCAACAATCAATCTGATCCTTTCCTCCAAAATGACGATTTTAAAAGAACCCAATACATTTTTATTTACAAAAATGTAAGCTTTCAGCCAAAATAATTTAAACTGTACTAACATATCTACAATCAAACTTGGCGAAAGTTTCTTTTTTGGTTCAGTATACAATATTTATGTGTCAAAATGAATGGGAAAAAAATGCATCATAAAGACAATGAAATACATTACCATTCATATTAATAGAGATTATTGTTATGGTATAGTATAAAGACAACAAATAAGTTGAGTTGGTAAATGGTATATCACCATGATGTTATGGTATAGTGTAAAGATAACAAATAAGTTGACTTGGTAAATGGTATATCACCATGATATTATGGTATTGTGTAGGAGATGAAGAATCAACAGTGATTCTAATAACAGCTTCTAATAAGCAGGTGGCAAACTTAACTGCTCCCATTTTTTATTGTTTACTTGCTTTGACAGTATTAATTATTGGCAGTCTTTCTCTAAATCTCTTCTTAGTATTGATATTTTGGGGCAACTAAATCTGAAAACTAAGACTATAAAGTCTCAGACGGTCTGTATTGCACCTTTATAATACTGTTTATTAAATAACTCTGTGTTATTTGTCCTGTAAAGTGGCAAATTCACTGTAAAACCTGCTTATTAAATCTGATAACAGGGCCTGTTATAGGGCCAGCAACACTTGGAGTCTGACCAAGTGACTGCCCTGGAAACAATAACAGGGCCTATATCAAACCACTTATTTACATTGTATAATATAAAATGCTGGTGTACCATCATATGGTTGATTGTTTGATATTATTTGTATACTTTATTTACAGCTTTATGCTTCAATGATACAGACTTGGCTGTATGGGCTGATGTTAAAATACCAGAAACTAAGTATGTAACTACAGTATATTCTTTATTATCAATTGGTAGATTTTAGTGAATGCCTTACTCTTGATTATATGTTGGAAAGGAAAAATGAGCAATATTTAAGAAACTGTTTTCTTACAATAGATCTCCCATACAACAATGTAGCCTTCTGAGTATCATTCTGGTAACCAATCAGATTTGTGCTATCAAAATATGAAGTAAATTTCAGATTAAAAGGTACTTTGAACTACAAATAGAATGCAGGATGAAACATGACTTCTGACTAATATTTCAATTTTGAGAAATAGAATATGTGCAACTGTGGTCTAGTAGTTTTTAAACTAGACTTAAACCCAGTATTCAAGGTTCAATTTCTGGTCACAGCTAGTCAAACCCTTCGATATAAACTTGAAAATTATGTAGATGCCCACCATATAAAATTCTGAGACATCATCTTACAAGCTGATATCTGTTATTTGTTTTCAATACTGTATTTAAAACTGTTATTTTCTTACTTTTCAGAACAAAGTTCATTATGTTGACTATGGATTCAGAATCATTTTGTAAGAATGATCAAACTCGTATGGTTGGATACGAGGCTGCTAATATAAGTATCTTAAGAGATTTGGGCCATACAGTGGCACAGGTACTATTTTTGTTTATTACGCCAATAGCTTTTACAACCCATCAGGCCAGCTCATTTGGTAGCAAACAAGTGTACTGATTGAGTGGTTGTGGGTTCGATTCCTGAGTGGGCATACTTTCTTGGAGTTTGGTCATACTATTATTTCTACAGTTATTCTCCCTCCTACTAGTGATTCTAAATCATGTTGGGCAGTTTTCATTCACTGAAGGAAATAGGCACATAGTTATTGGCTAACAGCTAAATCCAGCTTTCCTTGAATGGGTAGTAAGTTGACTAACCACCATGATATAATCTATACATAGTGTTGCTCCAGTAATAACCCGACAAAAAAATGGCTTTTGCTTAAATATTATGAAGTAAGTAGCAAGTTGACCGGAGAAAGATTAATACATTACACACTTCAGTAACTACAATACTTAATTGATTAAATGTATGCAAATTGTTCAAATTTATTTTGTCTCTGGTCAATTCTCACAAGCTACTTACTTGGACAACTTATGTTATTAGCCCACGTATCTGCTTCTTATTCTCTAAGTACTAAACAAGCTGAATAAATTTCTTGCTAAAGGATTGAAACAGTGAAGTTGACTTAGACTTATATTGAAATCAAATATTTTATAATTATCCATTGATTACAAGTTTGTACTAGCTTAACTGTATGACTTCTTGGCAACTTACAGTCTTCAGGGTTTTACAGTTCTTACATTTTTAGCTCGACTATTCGAAGAATAGTGGGGCTATCCTACTCAGCTGTGCGTCGGCGTAACACTTCTTGATAAAGTTTTTAGGTGCAACATTTTTGTATCTTTTATATCATTGCAACTCCTGAAGGGATTCACTTGAAACTTCACACATGTCTACAGTTTACCATTGGAGGTCAAATACCAAGTTACATAACTCTTGGATGAATTTGGACTGAATTATGGCCCTTATATTCTTAGAAATTTCTTGGTTAAGTTTTTAGGTGCAACATTTTATCTTTGCAACTACTGAAGGGATTCACTTGAAACCTCACACATGTCTACGGGGTTACCATTGGAGTTCAAACATAACTCTTGGATGAATTTGGACTGAATTATGGCCCTTATATACTTAAAAATTTCTTGGTTAAGTTTTTTGGTGCAATATTTTATGTTTGCAACTACTATAGGGATTCACTTGAAACTTTGCACATGTCTACGGGGTTACTAATTGATGTCAAATACCAAGTTGCATAACTCTAGCATGAGTTTTGATTGGTTGTTGCTGTCGTTTACATGAATACCCCTGAATAGTCGAGCGCGCTGTCCGTGGACTGCTCTAGTTGGTGAAACTTGTCCTTTTTAACTTAAGATTTGCTAATATATGTACATCATTTCTCCAAGGGAAGGACACAGTTAAATGTTTGGAATCAAAAGGTGATTTTTAAATCCATTCCTTGAGCTAGATATGTACTAGACAAGTGTTTTTCATTCAAGCGTAAACAAATGCCTGCAATATGGAAAAAAATATTCATTGGTGCCATTCGTGGAGGTTGATAACTTTACTAGATGAGTAAAAGATTTGCTAATGAGAATGATACATGTAGATAAATACTAAGCATTAATATGGCTGAGAATACTTACTTTACTGTATACATGTATTTGTGTGACAATTATGTTCATTAATTTTGTATAATTATGATTAAATTGTAATTATTTTTTCATTTGTTGGTTATTTCAGATCAATGCTGACAAGATAGACCAACTTGTTGCTAAGAAACAGTTATCCTTATTTTTAAAGTCATTATTTATGAGACAAGTTATAGATAGAGTAAATCAACCTGTAAAGGAAGTTAACACTGATGTAAAATCTCCTACTGTTGAAAATAATGACAAATACTTGACAGATAACTATGATGAATATGATCTTCATTATTTTGATGAACCTCCAAGATGAGTTATTGTCACAAAAACATGATGAGTTATTACAAAAGAACATAAGAATTATTGTCAAAGAATGTAAGAGTTATTGTCAAATATGAAGATTATTGTAAAAGAACATTTAAGGAGTTATTGCCCAAGAACATGAAAATAATTATTTCAAAGAATGTGATGAGTTATTATCAAAGAACATTAAAGGGTTATTAACGAAGAACATTTTGAGCTATTGTCAAACAAAATTGAGTTATTGACAAAGCACATAAAGATTATTGTAAAAGAACATAAGAAGTATTGTTAAAGAACATAGTGTTATTGTTATTTTTAAGAACATAAAGAATTTTTTCAATGAATGTGATAAATTATTGTCAAAGAACATTAAGAAGTTATTAACAAAGAACATAATGATTTATTTTAAAGAACATGATGAGTTATTGAAGTAAAAAATTGTCATGGAAAATTAACTGTAATAATTCTAGAACAGTCTACATTTGCTGCAATTAGATATTTTGACACTAACAGTTTCTTTACCCTGCAGTATTGTCTGGCTAGCAATGTCATTAGAAAGCAAGTCTACAGTTCAATTCCTTGGCGAGGCATACTTTCGTAGAGCTTGGTCATAAGTAATATACAAACATTCTTCCTCCTACCACTGATTCTAAATCACTTATGTACCAGTCATTGACAGAAGTAGGTGGCTAATTACTGGTTTACAGCTATATCCAGAGATTTAGCCTTTCCAGGAACAGTGAGTAGGTTGACCAACCACTGTCATATAATTTGTAGAATGTGTTGCTGCATGGGATTTAATCTAATAAAAAATAGATGACATGAAGTTTTTGTACAAACATAAAAACACTTGACTTTTTAATTATTAGTTGATTTGTAGGAGTGCAACATTGAAACATGACACATCAGTAGTTGTGTTTCTACTTAAAATGACAACATGACACACCAGTACTTGTGTTTCTTCTTTCTTAAATTGACAACATGACACATCAGTACTTGTGTTTCTACTTTCTTAAATTGACAACATGACACACCAGTACTTGTGTTTCTTCTTTCTTAAATTGACAACTTGACACACCAGTACTTGTGTTTCTTCTTTCTTAAATTGACAACATGACACACCAGTACTTGTGTTTCTACTTTCTTAAATTGACAACATGACACACCAGTACTTGTGTTTCTACTTTCTTAAATTGACAACTTGACACATCAGTACTTGTGTTTCTACTTAAATTGACAACATGACACACCAGTACTTGTGTTTCTTCTTTCTTAAATTGAAAAAAAACAGGTTTATGTCAATAGCTGATTTTAATATAATGTCAAGATTATTAGCTTGTTACTGTAGTATGAATGTCTCTTAAGAAATAGCATGTGGTTGTTTGTATTTTGTTGTAGATTAAGTTACTAGATAAGAACATCATGTTTTATTTTACAACAAAATACAAAAAAGTCTGTATGTTAATTCAATTCTGATGTAGAAAAATAAATAATTTGATTGTTAAGTTTTATAAACCACAGAGTAAATTGTAACAGCCATGTACAAGTTCAATTGGGGACTTTAGTCAGTTATTTCCCTTTGTATACTCTTCAAATAGGTAGGTCCAATTAGTTGGATTACTCAGATTTTACCCTTACTTTTCAATGTCAATTTGCCAAAATTATTCTTATATACAACTTTATTGTAAATCATTTAATTTGTTTGAAATTCAAGCTAAGTATTTTTAGGGTAAAGAACTATCTAAATTTTATCACTTCTGTTAATATTTTCATTAACAAGAAAGATATTAAATGAAATATTTTGTTATTCTTACATAGGAATTCAATAATAATTGAGGGTTCCAACTGTAAGGACCTACTTACCAATTGGATTGTTTCAGATTTTATCAGGGAAAGATAACTGACTAAAGTCCCTAATTCTCAATAGATAGCATCATGTTATGTAGAGTGAAAGGGCATGTGTCTTTGTTAGAATATTAAATAACTAATGACTTGCAATACATGGTCTTTTATACATACTTGATACTTGTTATTATTTTGAACCCAAACTTAATGAGTCAGTCATGAAGGACTATGAGTAGAAGTTTAATTATTTTCTTGTAAGGGTCGGTTGTTATATTCTTCTATAGAACTTTGACAATAATGTCAATTTCCTCCATAAACATATGGTATATGGAGAAGTTGTCTGCCGTGTAGAATGGTAGGTGAGTGCATGTACTGGTTATAGGCAAGGGTCCAGGAAAGCTAGGTTAGGAGGGTTAGCCTCAGTAAAATGATCATAATTGTGAAGACACTGTTCTAATAAAGAAAGAACAGATAACAAAACAAAATATTTATTACAACTTAACTAGAATCTCAAACAAGTATAAACATAAATGTTATGTAATTTTTATAACATCATCATAGGATCAAGTTCAATAACTCTGTCTGTAGTTTGTGGTTTATAAAATTTTAAATAAATAAATCTAGTAATGAGTGGAAACACTAAAATGATGAATAAATAATAATACTGTGGAATAGGTGATGTTTCGCCAAATGGATAAAACCAGAGTCCACGACGATGTCCATCTCGTACATGATGTGAAAACCAAGCAGTTGTGAATATATATGCTCCAAATAAAAACTTATGGTCAAATATAAAATATAATGTTATTAATGTAATGTCTACGAGGATTATAACTGTTGTTGCATGGAATGGTGGACGTCTAGGTAAGGATAA
This sequence comes from Mactra quadrangularis, assembly GCA_025267735.1. Taxonomy (NCBI): domain Eukaryota; kingdom Metazoa; phylum Mollusca; class Bivalvia; order Venerida; family Mactridae; genus Mactra; species Mactra quadrangularis. Next base: position 29,196,175 of record CM046299.1, on the reverse strand, counting down.
CGCATCCTGAAATAATAAAAGATACCAGTAACGAAAGAAATACATGTACAATGTAGGTTTAACAAAACAAGAAAATCTGATATTGATTTCAAGATTGGAAATCACAAGGTGTGTATTAAATTGTGATTGTCTCCATTTAGGTCTTAGAAAGGATTTTCACAGTGTCAAGTATTCTGACATTTAAATATAGCTCTATACATTTAAAATGAACTTTCTAAGAAAATTATGATGAGGTTATACAGAGATATAAAAGGTCTATCATTCTGTAGGCTTCTTACAGGATTTCAACTCTAGGGTCCAAAATATGTCATTAACAAGGCAAAAGGAGAAGTTGCCCACTTAGTGGAAAGGTAGCCAACTACTGGTTTTAGACAAAAGGACCAGTAAAACTAGGTTAGGTGAGCTGACCATTGTAAAATGACCTTAAAGTGGACATGCACTTTGTTGAACACTACAAAAAAGCTACAATTACCTTGAGATGGAATGATTTAGCTGACAGAAAATGGTCAATATCAACAGACATAGCAAGTATACCACATATTATACATTTAAACACAGCATGTTTTGTAAACTGAAAAAAGATAAACAATTAAAGGTACATATATACAATACAATGTACAATTCTTTTATATTGAAGCCAAATGCAGTTTGTATTTGATCCTGATACACTTTAGATATCCTACATACAACAAGTATGTACATGCAATAGAAGTACACAGACAACACAATAAACTACTTGGGGTGCTTGTGAAACTAAATAAATCATTGATATGCTCTCAGGTTGAGATGAGGGAAATCTGATGTAGATACCTTCATTGAATCAACGTAAGAAATATAAAAGGGTCACAATCCAATCCAAATTCATGCTAGAGTTATGCAACTTGGTATTTGCCCTCCAATGGTTAACCGGAAATCAAGAGTGAAGTTATGAAAAATGTTACACCAAAAAACTTAACCACGAATAGTGACATGGACATTGCGGCCAAGGCTTATCTGAGTAAGATAGCTACAGCTATTCTCCTAATGTTCAAGGTAAAAATGATAGCATACCTTCATATCAGATATAATAGCCCATGATAATACTCCCACAATACCATGAGTTAAACTATCTATAGTAGCAGTTAATATTTGACTTTGTTTGATTGGATGTAACAATAGATAATCTCCTATACAAAATGACAACAACAATAACGTTTCCATGGCAACCAAACGAATATACATCAACATACTTGTTTAGTTGTACTAACTGTAAATAAAATGAAATATGGCAATAAGATTTAAGTATTAGCACAATGTATTTTTTTTCAATTTATTTTATACAAGTATGGTACTAAGATTTTGGGCAATGTATTTTTTTCTACTTATTTTATACACCTTTAAACTAATTACTGCTTCAACTAGAAGTTCTCAGTCCTCTACTCTTCATCATAGTGCTGGAAGCACAGTCAGTTTAGGACTGGTTTACCTTGGGAACTGCTCTATGCCGATGACCAGTCACCGCGAAACATGGCGGACCGATGGACAAATCCTGTAAAAAATTAGAAGGTCCGTCTAGATCTGCAGGTTTACAGGACCGACTCTCCGGCAAAAAATTTGACCACATCAATTTTTGAAATTTTTGTTAAAGACATAAAAGAGAGTTTTGTTATGAATCAACACATGAATAGTCAAATTTGAAATGAAAAACTTAAGATAAAACTCGATCATTCACATACATTTAAATGGGTAAATATGCTAAATTTTTAATTCATCAAATATGTAAAATGACTCCGGTCCTGTAAGACTTGGTTTGGTCCTGTAAAATTTTGATCTTCACAGGACCTACTGTCCAGTAATATACTGTAAAGTTTCGTTGTGACTGCTGATGACCTTGCTATCACAGCAGACTCACTATAGAAGAACGCATCTCTAAGTTGAAAGCATGGAAGGACAGTATGGAAAAGAAAGGGCTGCAAGTCAATATGAAGAAAACCAAACTAATGATATCTGGTCCTGGACTCGACCTTCTCGGAGACTCTTCCAAGCACCACTGTGCTGTTTTTAGAAAGGGTGTCAGAAATAACGCCATCCAGTGCTCCCAGTGCAGTCTATGGGTACATAAGAAGAGCTGCGGTATTCATGGAAGACTCATACCCAACCCAGACTACACCTGTCCAAGATGTTGCGGCACAGCTAGACCGATCGACTCAATACTTGATGTTGATGCCAGTTTCTGCTACCTTGGTGACATGCTGTGTGCTGGGGAAGGAAGCACTCTCACCATTGCAACCAGATGTTGTACTGTGTGGGGAAAGTTTAAGAAGCTTCTGCCAGTCCTGACATGCAAGCACATATCCCTGACAGTAAGGGGAAATGTTTGCAACTCCTGTGTACGTTCTGCGTTACTGCATGGTAGTTAGACCTGGGCCACAACAGATGCTGACCTACAGAGACCCTGCAGAAACGACAGGGCAATGATTCGTTGGATGTGTGGGACAAAGTCGCAAGATGAGATTTCCACAGAATTACTCTGCGCCAAACTAGGCATTCAGGCGGTTACCAATGCCCTCCGTGCTAGAAAACTTATGTGGTATGGACATGTGATGCACTCTACAGGAAGCATAAACTCAATTACAAACCTGAGCATCCCATCCCCTGGTAAACGTGGACGGCCAAGAAAGTCCTGGTTAGAATGTGTAAAAGCAGATTTGAAGACATGTAACCTGCAACATAGTGATTCCTTAGACAGGGTTACATGGAGGTCAGATGTAAGAAGATCTAGCCGCCTGCTGTCTACCCCAGTCCCTGGGACACCGGCAGCAGTTGACAAATAAACCATCCGGATTTGATTGATTGATTTTGAACTAGATGTAGATGATGTCCAACAACTTCAAAACAATGATAATGCTAATCATATTAATCTGATGAATTAGTGCCTAGTGTTCAGAAGCCAATTACCTAAGTTTCTATTGCATGCTTTGAAAAAAAACAACACTTGTGATGGAGAAGTTCCATGAAACAGTTTTGCCTCAAACTTGCAAGACCCAGATTTTATCATCCACAAATGACAGAGGTGTTCTGTGTGTACACCCATAGCAAGAAAGCATTTGCTAGAAAGCATCTGAGTTTTCTATCTTGTAGCTAACTATTGCACATGTGCATAAGCCCATAATAATTAAGATGTACAGATTATGTCTGGCACATACACTATTTCAGGATACAAAAACTTGAAGAAGCCATTTTTAAATAATTTGAATGCATTGGATGCAGCATTAACTGTTAATTAACAGAGTAGACATATAACAGGTTCGCTCAGGACCTCAAGTTTGGTTGCACCTCAGTCAAACTTATCTCTTTCATGCGTTAAAAGAAAATTGTTAATTTATGTAACTTAAAGATGTATATGCTATGGTGGCATATTTCCACCACCAGATAATTAACTAATTATTGTTTGTTTGTTTGGGTTTTACGGCGCACCAACACAGAAAGGTCATATCGCGCCGAAAGCTATTAATGATACTAATAATTCAAACTATATTAATGATGTAAAACTCTATATCTTATTATAAACATTTATTTCTTTCAAAAAGTTAAGTATAGCATATGATGGTACAGATTCAAAACTAATTAATTAAGTAGTTAACTAGTTATGTAACTAGTTATTTAGATAATTAACTAATTAATGTAGCTATATAACCACTTACTAATTAGTGATATTATGCTCAATCAGTTAACTAGTTATTTAGTCCTAACTAGTTAACCATTTAATCAACTAGTTAATTTAAAGTGATTATCTAGCTAATGTAACTAAATAACCACTTGTTCATAAATAATATTGCATAATATTGTATGTCTGTGATGACTTTAGTGTGACTGCATATCAATACAAAGGAGCAAAACAATGCTATTTAAGGATATCATAAGTGATTGCAGGTTAAGTAGTTCAGTGACCCTATATTACATGTTATTTAGTAGTTACATAAATAGATGACAACTAATTAATTACCTGATTAACTAGTAATGTAATTAGTTAACCATTAACCACTTAACAAAATATCGCTTACTGGTAAGTGGTTATCTAGTTACATTTACTAGATAATCACTTAATTAAATAATTAATTATCTTGTTAACTTATTAATACTAATAGCTAGTTTTGTAACTATTTAACCAATTAATCATATATAACTGGTTATCTTGTGGCAGAAATATGCCACTATAATATGCCAATCAAGTAAGGTTTTAAAATCCTGTTTTATTACCAAATAAAATAATAACTGAAAAATTGACCTATAGTACACTACGGTCAAAACGCATTGTGGTCGAATGGTTCAATATTCGATTGGAATGTTTACAAGTAATTGCAACTCGTTCAATACTGCAGTTAATTAACCGTTAAAAGTTAACCACACATTTCACTTTTAAGCCCATCAATACACGAACAGAAAAGTAGTTGTTAAAAAATTTAGGTTACACCTTCAACATGATTCAATCAAGGGAGACAACTCATGATTTCCGGTGATACCGCGTGCATTGTGAAACTTTTTAAAGTTCTTAAGCACCTTCATCATAATTTAACCTGCAAAAAATATAAGAATGGATCAGATAAAATCTATTTCATAGGGCTTCATGGTCAGGGCATCTCAACTTTGCAAAAAGGAGAACATTCCCCACCCACGCCGCACTCAATTATCCGTTCATATGTTCATCATTTCCATTCAAAAGCTTCATTGCACGCGTATACGTGCTAGCTAACGTTTTCTGATCATTTCAGTCATAAGACCGATCATATAAGATCAATAGTGTATCAAGTATATAGAAAGAAAAAGAAAGAAAACAGACAAGCGTAAAAAGAAGAGTGGATAGTAAGAAATGAAAGTAGAAATGAAATATAACGGTCCGAGAACTTAATCGAGCAGGCGAACTCGTAGATTCTACAGAGTAGTCGTTCGTGTATCACGACACTTAGAGAATTTAACTCTCATCTAGCTCTCATAAAATTGACATTATGCAAACTTTTAAGTGAATAGCTCGATCACTAATGGAGAGGTATTGTGTGGGCTCTATACAATGATCAAGTTTTTTACACAAATATCACAATGTTAGTTCTGAGAAGACTGTAGTCGTAGAAAGCTAGATGTAGTTTGACTACAATGTGTTTAATCAACTTGTTTCAGTTTAGTTCTTTGAAATATTAAAATGTACCCATGACAGTAAATCGAAAATATCAATGTATATAGTAGATGTAAAACAATATTTAAGTTTATAATTATTTTTACAATGACAAACAAATGGCCATAGATCGAGCTTCTAAATCAATGATTTTGTCAAGTATACTGCTTAATATAAAATTTAAAAACAATAAATCAATGAAATTACTTATGACAACTGTTTTATTTTTAACTACCTAGAGCATTTTTTGTATCAAATTCTCAATTTACTCTTTTATTATTATTTTCACAAAATGCATTGCAGTTTGTAGAAAATATTGATAAAACCGTGTTATACCATTAATAAGAGTTAACCTTACACCCTACGGGTACGTGTCATCCTATTTGAAAGTTCGGAAGCTGAATCTCTTATCTTACTATCATATCCTTTTACGAGAAATAAATACATATTTAATTTTTATTTTGATCTGATTTTATTATTTCTATGAAAAAAAATCTTGATGGTTGTAATTCAGATAATTACAGTGGAACCTGTATAAGGGAAGTGGCCATATTGGCTGCTTACAGCAGGTGACCACTTAATCCAGGTGAAAGTCAACAGCCAAGTATAAGTACATTACACATATATATTCGAGGTATTCTTGGTACATTGTGTACATACATGTACTTGTATATGTATTGTATTTGTTTGTTTCAGCATCCTCCTATGTAATACAACTGTTCATATTTTTGTTTCTTGCTCAATCTTGCTCAATCTTGTTTTAAACAAAGTATTTACATGTGGTTATTAATGAATTATGATAACTTTCAAGTGAACAAGATCAAGTTGTTTTTAACCATGACTGCTTATCTTTAGCTAGATAATTCTAAGCTCTTGCTCTATATGACAAGTATCAATGGTGTCATTCTGCAGCATCAATTTGATATGAAAGTGAATAAAAAATGAATCAAAAGGGAGAAAAAACTGTAAAGATTTCATAAACTTTAATTTCACTTTAATTCAGATAAGATAACTTTGAACATAAAATACCAACAATACAAATTAATACTTAGCACATAGCAAATCAAACAAAGTCAATTAATGGATTCTATTCATCATCATGAGAGTCATTCTGATAAACATCATAACTTTGAATATGAAATAAAGCATCATAAGCATTTTAAATTCACAGAACTACAACTGTATCACCTGAAATAAGAATTTATAGGTTATATGCATAAAATACAGTTCATTTCTTGAAAAAATCCATGATAGTTGTTTGCTTAGTCAAAGCATCAGAACGGGTCTGCAAAAAAAATCCTGAGTCTTCATAAGCATGTCAAGCATGCATGAGTGATTTTTCGATGTGGCATAGTGTCTCAATTTCTCGAAACATTCACTTACTTCGCCGGCTGATACACAAGGAGTTGCTTCAACTGTTTCCTCTTCATCATCACTCAGATTACGTTCTTCTCTGACGTCTTTTATGATTTCATTTGCCGGTCGGTCCCAGGTAGTCATTGTGGTGTCATAGGTTGAAAAGTTAAGTACTGTCAATATCAAGAAGCTCATAAAACTCACAATCAAATAAGTCTTTTGCCATCTTAATCATAGACAATGGGTAATCATCCTCAGGTTCAAACTGATTTTCACTCTCACATTCATTAGCAACAGATTCATTACGAAATCCACACTTGGCGAAGCACTTTTCAACAGTTTCTGGTTTAATCTCCTGCCATGCAGCAGATACCCAATAAATAGCATCTAAAACACTGATGTCTCTAAGAATTTCTGGACCAAGCTTGGAGGGTTGTTGATCAATCTGACCTAATACATACTGTAACTGTCTCTTCCTGTATTTCAACTTTAATGTCTGTATTATGCCTGCATCCATAGGTTGAAGTATTGAAGTTGTATTGGCTGGAAAGAATTGTAATTTCACGTTTTCAATGTTATGTTTGGATGTACTGGAGCATTGTCTAAGAAGAGAAGGATTTTTCTTTTTTGAGCTTGCATGTTGCGGTCCAGGGTTTTCTACCAATCTTCCATAAGAGGAGTAACCATCCAAGCTTTCTTATTTGCTTCATACCGTACGGGAAGTTTGTCTACTGAGAGTGAACCAAAGCAACGAGGTCTACGTGACTTGCCGATCACTAACGGCTTCAACTTCTCACCTGAAAGAAAAAACAATGAAAACATGAGACATTAATTATCACTTCAAGTTTGAGTCCTGTAATCATAATATGACATCATGCAGCACGGATATTGTGAAGTGATTTGTTAACTTAGAATAGGACACAAATACTAGACCCTTCTACAACTTGATGTTGAAAATGGTTAACACACATTTTCAGAGTAAATTTTGATTAATGCATGGTTATTTCCCTTTATGATATGTTTACATAACAGCCGTTTCGCGTTAAGTTAAGCAATTGCAAAAATATCATGTCACATAGTATTTTTACTAAGAATATAGCATGGTTTATTACCAAATTTGTCCTTTACCTAGGAGACATATGTCTTTACCGAAAACATATACATTTATAAACATAACCATTACTAGATGATAATTTTACTCAGCGGGAATGTTGCATATTCATCAAAATACCTTGTCCCACTGTTTGGGTCAATTGATATTCAGATTTATTGTCGCCCTATTCTGCTCAAGGAATGAGAATTCTGACTTTCATCATAAAGCATACACATAGGCCAAACAACTGCAATAGTTTGAACTTCCACATCTTACATCATAAAAATATTTACGCATTGACTTTGTTGTCCCACAAAGTCACGTGAATTACGTTACCATTTTCCACAGGCTTGCTGGCATGATGTTCATTACATTATATATATGTATTTATCTTCTGGGAACTACTCAATGTATGTAGCACACAATTGACAAATGAGATTGGTTGTTAATTAATTGTATAATCCACACATCTCCTCACAACGCTATTCACTCAATAAAACCTAGGTTTAGTGAATTACGTTACTAGCTGTTTTCATACACACTAACATTACCTATATCCACTTTCTAAATTCCATCTAAACTACCCTCTTATAAACTTAAGTAATAACCGAATGAATTAACATTGCCTTGATGCAATTGAATAAACAGCCCAATAAACAATCGATTCGTGAATTACGTTATTGTGAATTACGTTACCGCAAATATCAGTTAGTCGCCGAAATTAGGACCCAGGGTCAATTATAACAGGTTAAATTTACAGCAACACCTAAGAACGCTGAGGTGTCAATATTTTGAAAGTTTTTGAAGAAGGAAATTGCATAAGTAAGAGACTTTTACGAATATTTCATGATGAATGTGAGTCATGTATGTTTCTTAAATAGTTTCATCATACAAGTGCATAATAGATAAATCAGTTTTGTATCAGTTGTTTTTTCTGGGGCATTATTTTAGTTACACAGTAACAATTATTTTGTATTGTTCATATGTCCATGCTAGACACACATTTTAAATGGTAACGTAATTCACAGAGCGGTAACGTAATTCACAATCCCTCTAATTTTGTTTGGCCAGTGGGTAAAAGCAATGTTTAGATGCAAAGGGCATAGAGAGATTGAAGAAAGCCAAAATATGGCTAAAGCTTCTTGAAAAGAGAAAATTAATTGAATTAAAACTTTAAAACATTTTAAAAACTAACAACCAATATAGGTCCAAATTTATTTAGAATGAGACAAAAATGTATACGATTATGGACCCATACAATATATAAAAGCAAAAACCAAAGGAGGCGCATGACGATAAAAGGCAAAGTTGCAGATCGTTGTAACACTAATCTAAATGTAGCGATAATTGATTATAAGGCAGATGGATTATGCGATTTAATTAAAATGGTAGCAGTGCCCAATTCCTTTTATGTAGAGAAGGAGATATTCTGACATGGTGGTAGTAAACATGAAGTTCACAGAGAGAACGGGTAGCTGGAAAACTACATGTTCTGTGAAGAAGGCAGACAAGAAGATAGAGAATCTAGATGTAAAATTGTCCGTGCTACAGTTCAAATTTATCAACACTTGACGCAAGAGACAACCAGCGGTGCAAACTTGTGGGCAGACATACTGTGGGCTAAGATACTGTTATGTATATTCTATGTATAAGAACGTTGGTAATAATTACAATAATAATTACATGTAGGCAATAAAATATGTTATATCTAAATTGGTGATTATGTGGAGTGAGAAAACCATGCACTTGTCTTTACAATAAGAAGTTACATCATCGTTACTCAACGCTGACGTCGGAATGCTTTAAGTTCAATATACTAGAAGTGTTGAAACATGTTACATGTAAACTAATTTTTCATGCATCAAATATATTTTTTAAAGCTTCAAATCAATCTGGACAAGGAGTATTGAGTGATGTTCTTTTACGTTTAGTCCCATGAAACAGAAATAAATCATGTATAAATTGCAGGCTTCCAATTATGCCTCGTATGTAAAATATGAAAATATTTCATATAACAGAAAATATGCCTCTCCATTTAAATCATTGTTAACAGTTTGGAAAATTGTGTTTGCAAACTCGTTAACTAATAATAAATTATACATAATGACCAATAAGTTAGTTTTCATCATTGGCAGAACAATGATTTCTCTATTGTTAAATTAAGTTAGAGTGTCAGCAATATAGAACATTTTCAAACACGAAAGAAGTTTTGTACAAATATATTGTGAATTACGTTACCGTTCTTTTCTTAAATTAGCGACATTATGGTTCTCCATGATATGTCCTTTTACAGCTTTATCAAGTATTTACTACGTATTCAGTGTTGTAGACATTTATTTGTTATCACAGCTTGCGTATTAATCATTTTGCAATGTATTTTAAAAGGCATTTTGAAATTTTATAAAACTGCGTATGTCGTACAAAGGTTTCAATTATATAAAAGTCCGAAGTCATCCAATCTACTGCTTACAATCTAACAATTAGCACAAATGAACTATACACTAAAGAGATTTTTCCATTTTATATCTCTAGTTAACAGTATTTACTTTTATAGATTCACGCCATATAAAATAAAATTTATGTGAATTACGTTACCATTAGTACATATAAATACACACTATTGTACTACACTATCCTTTCAATATTTTGACACCGTAGTTTGAATACTTTTAGGAAAGGGTATGACATTTTGTATCGATATTTCAATGTTAAAGTATGTCATGCTTATCATTATCTATACTTTTTGACAGGGAAAGGACTTTTTCTAAAAGAAAAAAGCCAACAAAATAGTCTATAATCTATTTGTTTCGTCCTTATTATGTTTGATATACATATTTGTTCTTGTTATGTGTTGGTTGTTTGATGGGTAGAAATGATCAATGAATTGAAAAAACTCATCATCGGTGTCACACATGGTATGTATCTTAATTTTAGACATTGTTAATAATTGATTCACTACAGTAACGTAATTCACGGATAAGAATTACCAGGTAAAACTCATCACAAATATTTACTTATTAACGAACTTGTTATTAAAAAAACTTCTGATTTTAAGTCCGTGAAAGGTTGAAGTTTACATTTTTAAACAAACTTTTTGAGTGCTGCAACATAAATTTCATGTGACATATTTTCTCAATAATTGCTTAGCTTAACGCGAAACGGCTGATAAATGTCATGAAATTGATGAACTAGCTTAGTCGAAACTGATAGTGATTAACTGTCTTAATTGGGGATTATACACGTCTCCACATAAATTTAACTTCATGTATCATTTGTTACTACCAGTAGCATTAGATACACACCGGTAAAACTGTATATCTTTATTTTCTGTTACCATAGAAACCAAAGCTTTCAATAAAGGAGAAAAGTATTTGATAGTATCATAGTGAACTTCATATAGTGCACATCTTGGACTGAATTTCATTAAATTGGCTAATGCAGTACTGTAGCATGCAATAACTGAAACTCATTTTAGGACTGTATTTATTAGTTTAGTTTTCATGGCAACCATTCATTTTTAGACAAGAAAGATATAAATAATGTGCTTTTATGTTTACATACTGATATTATATAGTTATTAGGCAATTTTTACATCAATACTATTTTTTGTTTTGACATATTTGCTTAAACATTAATTCTCCCTTGACAGATTTAAGAAATATGTTTGTAATTCTTAAGAACTGGGATATTTGCAGCCTTAGAAACAACCTTTGCAATTGGTAACTCAGACAGTGCCAATGTATTATTTTTACATAAGTGGTAAATGTGATTAAATTCAGAATCAAATAAATATCAGAACTAAGTATGTTTAATTTTATATCATAATTTCAATAAAAATGATAGTTTCCATTCCAACAATAACCTATCCACTTAACACTTTCATTTCTTTATATTGATTTTTTTCAATCATTATGGGATAACCAGCTAGTATATTAAGGTCTAGGCATGCATTTTGAATTCAACATCAAACTTCACAATTCTTAGTGAGCATGTGCCATGCATTTTATAGTAAACATGTTTTCTTTTAGTTCAGTCGAATACCTTTACTTTCTTAAAGACTTTCTGTAAACATAATTTAAGTGTTTTACAATTTCAGTAGCACCGCCCCATCAGTACTTTCAGTACTTTGATGTTTAGTAGAGTCATGTAATCTTTGCTACTATCCGGGTTCCCGACGTTTACTCCGCTTTTTGTACAGTAAGGGGTAGGTAATTCAGATTACCGACACAGTTACTTCCCTTGGCACACTTCGCGGCTGTCTACGAGAAACGACGAGATATCCCGAATACGTTCGAAACTGCGGATATAGTCGTCTAAAACATAATTTCGGTAAGCATAGAAAAAATCCATTTATTTCGCTGTTTGTCCCTTTCCGAAGGTGTATATTGGTCATATGCAAGTTTTGTCATCACTTTTAAAACAATATTATATAAAGGAGAAAAGAAAGCTAGGTAATTAAGCTCGAAATCCTTCTTCCTGTCGAATTCACGCGTTCGTTGGTGAAAAGTCGCGCTTTACTTGACCTATATTCCGGACGCCATTTTATTTCGGACATAATAGTAAACATATCGATATATTTATCGTTATAACCAATGTTGCTGTGACCTGAATGTTGTTTTAGAGCAAGTTTATAATTGCAATGATTGTGTATATCATTTTTACCAAACCTAATTCTAAGTTTCTTGATAGTTTCAAAAAATACTCTGGCTGATTAGAGAGATTTAGTGTGAACATGTTGATATTTTTGTTTTGATTGTAAGCCAAGTGTAAGCCTTGTCATGGTTTAGATTTGGATGTCTGCATTTTGACTCTAGCACAAAAATGTGTGTTAGATTACAGTGTCCAAGTAATTTAATATGCATGCACATGATGCAGACCTTCACCTTACGTCAAATACTGAGTCTGACTTGTGCACAAGTGGTAGTCACTTGTATCTTTCTACTGAAATTTCTTTCAAAAATGATCATTTGTTTAAGAATGTGAAAATCGTGTTGTTGTTTTTTTCAATCAGTAATGTAGTTACAACCTTAACCTGTGTCAAATTGGGTTGACACAATGAAGTTTTAATGTTTGTAACTTGTAGGCAAAATAGTTCTTTCAGTCTTTTTTATCATACCTTATCTAATTTCATTGACTTTATAATACCTGGCAGACATAGATTTAATCAATTTGAAAATGACTTCAAATGAGCAAGTCTGTATTAACCACATATTTATCAAATGGGGTTGCTTAATTAATACTTTGGATGTAGATCGCTCTTCTTCAGTTTAGAAAATTAGTGAGTGTCTGGTTGCCCAGGACAACCACTTTTTAGTTGGGCAACCAACTTTTTCTTTTGGGCAACTAAATTAAGAACTGCAACTTGCGTTGTGCTTGCTCTTAAATAGATCTGTTTGGACAACTACTTTCATATCCTAATTTTGTAGACTTCTTTTCACATATCCAAAACAATTTAGTGCATTTGTTTATGTTATTTTGAATGAGTTACAGACGTTTCGACCCCAAGACGTTTCGACCCCAGGTTTGACGGAGACATTTCGACCCCACGACGTTTCGACCCCACGACGTTTCGACCCCAGATGGTATTTTAGGTTAATTTTCGTATTTGTATTGTATTTATGTACATTTTGTATATTTTTGATAAAAGGTAGTTTGATTATCACATCTTAGAATTTGAATGTAATATTTTAGAAGATTTTAAAATGAAAAAAAAAACGATTTATTACTAGGAAGAAAACAGACGTAAGAAAACGAAAGAGAAAGGAGAGTGATCTGCTGCACCAAAAAAAAACCTACTTATTAGACTACACAGATTAATATTTTAAGGAACTTGAATGATAATAAACAACAAACTTGATATTGTGTAAATTTATAATTTTATTATATGTTTAAATACTCATGAGAGCACATACTATTTATATATACATATCCTGGAAAAGAAGTTTTTTATTATCATATTATACAGATTCACAAATAAACAAAATATTGAGAACAAACGTAAATATTTAGTTATTCAATTTGTGTACATATATAAGCAGTTACTAATATTATAAATATATATCATTAAAAAATAAATACTCATAAAAGTATATAATATTTACACATAACCTGGAAAAGAAGTTTTTCATTATCATATTATACATATTCACAAATACACAAAATATTGAGAGCAAACATAAATATTTAGTAATTCATTTTGTGTACATATATAAGCAGTTACTAATATCATAAATATATCATCAAATATATATATTCATCATATATATATAGTAATCAAAATTAAATACTCATAAAAGAATATAATATTTAAACATAATATAAGCATAAATAAGCAGTTACTAATATTATATATATATGTATATTATATATATGTATATATACAATGTATATATATATACACACACTTGAGAGTATTTAATATATCATCATCAAATATTAAATACTCACAAGTGTAAATAATATTTGTAAATAAACACATAACCTGGAAAAAAAGTTTTTTATTATCACACTATACATAGTCACAAATATACAAAATTTGGAAAAACATACATAAATATTTAATAATGATTAAATAAAAAAGACAAACAATGTTTGATTGTGAGGTAATTGACTTTAATACCAATGAAGTTTTCACATTACATTGTATCAGTTTTTGTTTTAAAATTTACCATTGATTAATATATATATATATATATATATATAACTGTAGAAAACAAAGATTTCAGTATTAATTAATCTTTTGTTTAAGTAGATAATTTTAACGGTTATCGCAAACAAATGATGTTTAAATACAATACAATACAATACAGTTCTATAGAGATAGTTGGAGGTAATTATCGCTTATAACGTATACAAAAATATTCTAGTGTAATTAAATTCGGGCTAAATAATATCATGCTTTACAAAACATCCTCGTTTGAAGTTTAAATACTTGCCGCTTCGTATAATTGTTAAAATAGATTTATTGATTGTATTTAACCTTTTTATATGATAGACCGATGTATGCTTATTACATAATATCAAAGTATAATTCAGATCAACGTACTGAGTACTACTCATCTTTACATTGATACATCATACATCAGGTCTTGAAATTATTGAACAATTTCCATCGGAAAACACATTCATATTTACTGTAAAAACATATCAACAAGCAACATATTGATTCATCAACTTTATTAATTTATCATGTATGTAAAATAATGACAATATAAAGTTCTAGATTTAGATGTATAAATTCAATTTTATTGATTTTCAAACTTTTAAGTGTTTATATGTTTACATGAATATACATATTTTTGCTCTTGGGTTGAAATACATCTACAACATCATGCTGCACGTCGATCACAAACGCTGCAAAATAAAATAAAATGATGTAATTTCATAATTTCAATAATATAACGATTTATAATTTATTTTGTATATAATTTTATTTATCATATAATATTATCTATAAACTGGGGTCGAAACGTCTCAAATCTGGGGTCGAAACGTCTCAAGTCTGGGGTCGAAACGTCGTGGGGTCGAAATGTCTCCATAAAAGGCTTGGGGTCGAAACGTCTTGGGGTCGAAATGTCTTGCACCCATTTTGAATTAAACATGGATTGTATTGATAGAATTTACCCAGGGCTTGAATTTAACAAAAAATTGGACTTGCAAATTTTTGTGAGTTGATTTTATTTCAAATTGAAAATAAAAATAATGAAATAAAATGAAAAAAATTGCATGTATTTATTATCCAAATTTTAATACTATAATAGCATACATAGTAATTATTCATATATGCATTTCAAAAACATAGAACTATATTTAAGTATAGGTAGAACAAGAGTGTTGCCGTGGTATAGACAAAGAATTTCAAACATGTTTATACTGTGACTCTTTAATTAATACTATCGCTCTATCTGTCCGTTTCAATGCTGATTAGTGCATTAGTATAGACAGTAATAATTTGTGAGGCAATTTCAACTATCAATAAAGGTTTCTCACAATTTTCAAACTCCACTCGCATTTTGCAAGTATGCGAGCTTAAATTTGAGCCCTGTTTATTATGTGTTACCAATGAGGTAGCATTCAGATATTACTTTTATTAGTGATAGTTACAGAATTATGACTGATAAATGAGTTGGAAGACTTTTTAAGAAGAAAAATGTGTAGCAGCCTCAAAATTTGAGTTTCCTTGCTGTTATTAATTTGGTGGCACAATTATTTGTGTAAATAAGTATGCAGTCAACTGAATTGCAGTTCTAAAGCTTACAACTCAATCTAAGCAAAAACAAAATAATCACTTAAAAATGATTATTTAAATAGTTTACTTAGACAGCTGACTTTAGAGCTGTCATCGATTCTAACAATATTGTTGTATTGTCAATATTTATTGTCCGATTAATTATCAATATGCATTTTGAAATATCGATAATAAAGCCTATATAGGTAAACAAATAAAAGTTATTATTAAGGGTCAAATTTGTGAGACGAACGTTCTATCGTAAGCGGAAACAGGTGTGCTGTCATATTATGAACTGATATAGGTCTAAAACATTGACAGCACCCCCTTTGAGGAAATAGCTCTAGTACACTGAAGGTATAACATTCAAGACAAATATACATCTATTATGAGTTTATGACAAGATAAATGGTTTGTATAGTACTGCAGTGAACTGTGAAGGTATTGATATATATCTGTGTATCGATGATATCTACCGGGGTATTTATCGATATCGTCAATATGCTTCAAGCCAAATCAATGACAGCTCTAGCTGACTTAGATACTTTCAAATTTGATGTTGAGGCAATGCCCTAGATTTAAATTCCATGTTCAGGGTAAACAAACTTAAATGCATTTGATGAATACTTCATTTTCTTAAAATATTTCTATTCCAGGTTGCAGCAATCTTGAATTATAAGAATTTAACATGGCAAGAGGAAGAAAAAAGGGACGAAATGTAAGCTTCTTTTTCATCCATGATTTTTGGATTACTACTAAGTTCAATGTAACACTATTTACCTACAGTGTAATACTACAAGAGTTGTGGTGAATTTCATTACTCTTTGATATCATATATATCGGGGGAATTAGTTAAAATTTGTTTGAAATGTTTTGCTTATGTTATAACTGTAATTATGTTTAGCATGTAATGGAACCCCTACCTGTATCAGATTTTTTTTGCTGCTAACTTATGTTGCTAGCTTTGTGATGTTACAGGTATTGTTCAAACTCAAAGAACAACATAAGAAATAAGATGTTGTGCTCTAAATAAGGCCATGCCAAATTGGAATTCTGTTAAGCGTCAACTCAAATTTGACAAACCTGGGTACCTATTCACAAAAACACACAAATCGAAAACACAAATATTTTTTACAGCAAAAACAATGCATTATATATATTTTTTCAATAGAATAACCTCCTCATAATATGAAACAATGGTCTGAATAAAATGACTAGTGGTTTTTTTCACATAAAATATATATTGTATTAATGACGCGCAGTCATGATAAATTGCTTACGATGAACAACGTGTTTGCCGAACACAATTTTTCCTGAATTAAATTGTTGTATCGAATCCTGGAACGTCTAAATATTTGAGAAAATTTTACCTACTATTTTGTTTTTTATTTTGATTGAAGACTCTAAAACCTATGCGCACACGGAAGCTTAACAAAACTACGATATGGCAATGCCTTACTTTAATGACTACACATGTTGAAACAAACTGGACACTATGATCTCATGCTTACATAATTCCTGGGCTAGACTATTATGTCATGATAGAAGACAGTGTTTAAAACTTATATATTATTATATATGCAATAAGGGACAGTAGTCTTTTATTTTCCCTTGTATACTCTTCAAATTAGTAGGTCCAATTATTTGGATTATTTGGATTTTACCCTTACTTTTCAATGTCAATTAGCCACTATTAATTTTAAATAACTTTTTTGTAAATTATTTGATTTGTTTGAAAATCAAGCTTAATACTGTTTGGGTAAAGAACTATCTAAATTTCAATTTTCATCACTCCTGTTAATATCTTAATTAACAAGAAAGATATTAGATAAAATAAATAATTATCCTTATATAGGACTTCTATGATAAAATCCAAGGATTCCAACTGAAAGGACCTACTTACCAATTGGATTGCTTCAGATTTTATCAAGGAAAGATAACTGACTGAAGTCCCTCATTAGAAATGTTGATGAAATATTTTATTGTTATTTTTTGTTACATTTGTTACTCAGACTAAAAAAGTAACTAGAGAAGCAAATTTACGAGTGAAGATGAAAGCTCCACAAAAGACTCGTGGAAGTATTAAGATGAAATTGCAGAAAGTTAAAAAGCTGGAAGAGTATGAAGAAGTTGATGAAATTGTTAAACGAGAAGAGCCTCAGACTCGTAAACAGAAGATGCAATATGGTGCTTATACAACAGAAAATCTTATAGCAGCAGTAAAAGCTGTTAAAGAAGAAGGAATGTCTACATATAAGGCAGCAGAATTATATGGTGTTCCTAAATCTACTATTTATGATAAGGTGAATAATCAAATTTAAGTATTTATTGTTTTAACATTCTCTTTACATTACAATTGAAGGGATAGTCGATAAATGTTGACTAGTTTTACCATGTCTCTCTGTTTGTACAATCAAACATACTTGGGCAACCATAATAATGAAAGCTTTCAAAAGAAAAGGTAAATAATAAGTATTTGAAATTACATGTAACACACACTCTTATTTTTTATCTGGCAACTGCATAATACAGGTCAAGTTCAGCTGACCTTAGTTTTTAATATGTTCATGATGCAAACATTGAGCTCAGTGACTTTTTTACTTTGTCTATGTGAAGCAATGCTCAAAATAATTCCCAATCACAGCCTTTGAATAACACACACAGTCAAATGAGCTTGCAAAACTCAATCTAAAAATAGAAATTATGATGCTATTTATAGTGTGTCTTCTAGATGAAAGTAAAGCATTAATTGGTTGACACAAAGGTCTTCTGAACATGACCCCCTGTGAAATATTGGGAGATCTAAATTCTAATCACAGCAGTCTTTAAGATATCTGTTTACAGCGATTGGACATAAAGTGTATTTTAAGTCAGAAATTTGATTGTTTGTAATTAAAAGTAATTTTATTACTGTTGTTATGTTAAGAAGTCTTTACTTAGATTTCTATCTTTATTAACTTACTAACAAAGTTTTATTCTGTATTACAGGCTCAGGGTAATTCTAACTTATTGTTTCAAAGAAAAGGTCCAGAACCATTACTTACATATGAAGATGAAAAGAAACTTGTAGATTATTTATTACAGATGTCTTCTCTTGGTTACATGTTCTCTATCTCTGAACTTAGAAATCTAGCTTCGGAATTAGCTGTAGAGAAAGGCAAGTTGTGTGAAGGTACGTTGTTGTCACCAAGATGGCATAAAAGCTTCAGAACTAGATGGCCTGTATTGAATGAAAAGGTATTTGGTGAATTTCGTACTTGTGTACGAACAAAGAAAAGGGAACCATCAACACCAAGAAGAAAGACTCTGGAAACATTTGAGTTTGAAGAAGAAGGAGAACAGATTCAGATATCTACACTAGCTGATGAGACAGATGTTTGTCTATCTAATTATTATACAGAGCTGCATATGTTACTGGTTAAATATGAGTTGTTAGACAAACCTCAGAGAATATATTGTATTGATGAAGTAGCCATTCAATATGAATCTGGTCATCCTAAAGCTCGTCCTATTAAAGCTCTTAAAAGTCAGCTTGGATCTAGAACAGAAACCACAGTAGTTAGTCTGATAGGCTGTGGTAATGCACTAGGTAACTGCTTGCCTCCGTTTCTCATATACCCAGGTTTCAAAATGGATTCTAGTCTATTGAAAGGAAAGTATCCTGGTGTTCAAGGAACCATGACAGAAAATGGCCTTACAGATTACAATACAATGAAGTATTATTTAGAGAGACACTTTGTTGAGTATGGTTTACTTGGCTTGAAGAAAACACCACCTGTACTTGTCTTGTATGACGGTACTAAGTCAAAAGTAAATCCAGATACCATCTCATGGGCTAAATGTCGCAACATCATTTTGTTTGTACTGCCTCCAAACTCATCAAATCTAGCCTATCCTATTGAGAAGGGATGCTTTAGACATTTTAAGGATCATTTTATTACACAAACCAGAATATTCAGAGAAATGTACAACGTAGAGACAATAACTAAGAAAGCAATCTGTAAAATTGTATCTGAAGCTTATCCACTTGCTATGTCTTGCAAGAACTTGGTAGAAATGTTTGATGATGCTGGTATATTCCCTTATAAACCATCTATTGTACTGTGTGATGAAATAAGAACAGAAAGATTTGATAGAAAGAATAAGATTGCTTCTATAAAGAAAAGACCACCTGGTATGAGAGATAAAGGCATTCAGGTAAGAGTTGATCTTCTTTAGTACTAAATGCCTTCTTGGTTCATTAAGATTGCATTTCAATTTAAAGGCATTGGTAGAACATGCAACTAAGACAGTATATTTCAGGGCTCGATTTAAGCTTGCATACTCGCAAAATGCGAGTGGATTTTGAAAATTGCGAGTAAATTTTATTTTAACTCCTAAATTTTCGCGAGTTGAAATCACTGCAAAATATTACTGATTAAACTTATAAGACTCAAATCAGCATTGAAACTGTCAGATAGATGGACAGCAAATAGTTAAAGATTCACATTACAAACATGTTCCATATTCTTTGTCTATCTCACAATAATGCCCTTGTTCTATCTATAGTAAAATATAGTGCTATGCTGGTTAAAGTTCATTTATGATAATAACTATCTTTGCCATTAAAATTTGGAGAACAAAATTTGAGTGATTTTCTTCATTTTTGCAAGTTGAAATAAGAAATCAGATTTATTTTAGGTATGCCAATCATAATAAGTTTATGATGATCAACAATTTGTATTAATTCACAAACATGCATTTTCTTTGAGATGGTCATTTGAATGCATGACCAATAAATAATTGTACATTTTGAAATTGATGTGGTATAATCTGTGAGTTATAGATGTATACTTTTTAATTAAATGCATAGAATTATCAGAAATCTTGAACTTACTACAATCAAGTGGGTCATTTGCTAATCAGTTATCAAATTCATCCAACTGACTTACTATTATCATGTTGATCCCTTGATAGTCCGTTAGGTGAACAGTCAGCTTTAAAAAGCTACATTTTGATATGAAATATTTTGTAAAATCAATGGACATGATTTTTTCCACTTTGTCATATACAGGTTACTTTAAGAGATGATACACAAATCAAGTTAATCAAATCTGGTAGACGTAGAATAGTAAGACAAGAAGATCCTTCAGTAGTTGATGTGGATTCTACACTTACTTTCTTACGTGATAAAAAAATACAGAAGATGTTAGAAGGTAGTACTGGTATAAGACCTAGAAAAGAAGAATCAGATTTCTCAGATTCTGAAGGTATGTTTAACTTTTTTTAAAATTATTATCTAAACACCTTTTTAGAGAAATATCTTTGTAGGCTCTGGTCTGATCAGGTCATTTGGATCAATATTTTTTTTTGTTAATAGATGATCCATCTGGACCTAAATATTTATATTGGGGTTTTCCAACTAAATTTACATTATTTTTACACATAATTGCTGAAAATCACAGGTTGCAAGATTGATCCTATTGTTTTCTGTACACATACTTTTTGTAACAGGGTATGCTTGTTGTTGTTGTTTTTTTGCAAAACCCCATAATTTTGAATTCTAGGTGATGCCTATTTGACTTGTACATATTGCTGCATACAATGTATTAGTTTTGGCAATATGTATGCTGAAAGCAAAGCACTGTTTTTTTATTTTTCAAAATGTAGAATATCTTAGTTCATAAAATTTTGATACTACTAAAAAAGAAAGAATTAATTAGGCCACACTTTTAATATTTTTAGTCTTACGAGAATTGTCTTGATAAAATGAATACGGTGAGTCGAAATAAAGATGTAAGATGTCAATTACAACCAACTTTCAAACCCATTTTGTACAAGCTCTGAATGAAATTGATATTTATCTTAAAAATTCTCTGACAATTTCTCTAACTGTGTGATAATTGACACATTGGGCTTATTTGTACTGGGATGGGTGTGGTTTTTTCTTTTTTGGTGCAAAAATAAGTACGGTGGGTAATAAAAAAAATCTTAATCAAGATTTTTATTTTTTTCAATTTCTGAAAAATTAGGGTCAGGATTTTTGTAAAATAAAAAATATAAAAGGTCTGGCCCTAAAGTTCTATACAAAATTTATTAATATGATTGATTGGGGTAGTATTGTGACTAGGTGCATATGTTTTACTTGAGTCAGTGTCAGCACCTGTTTAGGACATAACTTGGTAAACATTACTTTAAACACTAGTAATATAGTATGCTTCCATTACAAAGCTTTGAACTGCAGTGCGCTAGAACCATAACTTATCGGTGAAAATTTTCAGTACTGGTCCTGAATTTCTAGATTTTCAGAACTGTTATTTTTCTATGTGAAACAATTGATATCATGAACATCAGAAAATTAAGAATTTCGAAAAATCATAACTTCTATGCATCATAACTCTATTTTGTACAGTTATTTCTCTTTGATTGATAATCATGCAATACATCTTGCTTTTAGAGTTCTTATTCATACATATGTATGTTATAATGATTATTGTAGATGATTATGATGATGATGCTGACTTGTCTATGGATGATCAAGGTGAGATACAACCTCCATCAAGATCATATTATATGATGCAGAATGGTGGACATCGTCAATCAATGCAACCAGCTAACAGAACTATACATGTAGTACAGAATTCTGGTGATAACAATCATGATGTCAATAGAACTAATGTTTCTCAGGGATATAAACAATTCGAAAATGCAACTAGTTTACCAAATAGTAAGTATACTGAAATAATTGCCTTTAAATTATCTCCCGCTTTAGCCTGATTTTTAACATAGGAAATAGCTCAATTGACTTAATTCGGAACTCAAATTTGTGGGTTTTTTCCGTCTGTGTGCTGTAGGTACAAACAAAGTTTGTTACACATTCTTGATGAAAATCACGAAATATGGATAAAATCCTATTGTTCTTTGTACACATGTTTTCAATGTGACAGTGAAAGTTTGTTTGTACCTACAAGGAAAAATCCAAATGTTTGAATTCCGGATATAGTCTATTATCATTTAGTCTGACTATATGAAATGAGATGTTAGATTTAAAATTCTTTATAATTATTTTTAATGTTGTGTTAAGAACTAAATATATACTTTTGTTTTAATATGAATATTAAATCATGGGAGCTACACACCTCCAAATTCCTGTCTGTATCTAAGAATTCTACAACATACATATAAAATGATTCTACTGCATTCATGAGTGACATTTGTTAAAAAAACTAAAATTCTTATTATCAGGTACATTTACTGGTAAGGTTGGAATGCAAAACACACATTGACATAAAAGATCAGTCCTACTGAAAAGATCATTATACAGTTACAATATTTGATCAGACATATTTATTGTTTCGTTTATCTTTAACTTCATGTTCTATTTTTTTTCTTACAGATTTTAAAGTTGAAGAAACTCATGGCTATGCCCTAGCACCGTCGGGTTAGTGTTTATTTTATATTTGTGATAAATCAATTAGATTTAGGACTCCCTCCCACCACTGATTCTTAATCATGCAGTTGTCAGTCACTGTACGAGCATAGTAATCTAAATCCAGTGATTTTGTCTTTCCAGGAAGGGTGAGTCATTCGACTGACTGCCGCGATATGACCTATAAAATGTGCTGCTATGGCAATAAACACAATCAAAAAAAAATTATGACTGTCATGATTAACCTATGAATTTAAGATTTCATTTCTATTACAAATTGATTTGAATATATGACTAGATTAGACAGTTTTACCATGTATTGTTTTTGTATCCAAAAAACAACAGTGAATAACTGATTTCTTATTCTAAAGAAAGCATAGTTGAGGGGACTTAAGACATGGTTCTTTTTATATGTTGCTGATGAAATTGTGAAAATCAGGAATTTCACAGCATGTTCAAGCATGCCAAACTCCCCGTATTTCACACCAAATAAGTAAAATTCACACGAATATTCAGACCCTACCGGGTATGAATATGCGGACCGCAATATATATGTAGCAGTTAAACTTAGTGATTTGTTGTCGACTAGAGTCTAGTATTGCACACGAGCGCCAGCACCAGATTCACTTACAAAAAAAAATAATATAGGGGTTAGATTTCTCGATTTTCGCTCGCCATTAGATGAGGTTGTGTTCATCTGGACTGTTTATCATAAACTAATGTGGAGTAAAGTAAAAGATGACCTAGATTTGAGGAAACCATGTTTGTTTTTGGGATGAATCGTCTAAAGACGAATGCCTCGTTGGAGAATAGGGGAGAAATCGTCTAGTACTTGTGTCAAAATTAAACTATTTAAACTGGTGTACCCACTTTTATTTCCTCATACCCACATTTTTATATGCCCGAAAGAATTTCGGGCATATGTTATACCCCCTGGCGTCCGTCTGTTAGCAATTTGGTTTCTGGAGCATAACTTAAGTTCCATTTGGCCCACAATGTTCAAACTTTATACGATGATTGTCCATATCGGGTAGAAGACCCCTATTGATTTTGGGGTCACAAGGTCAAAGGTCAAGGTCACTATTACCTTAAAACTGAAAACAGTTTCCAGGAGCATAACTTAAGTTCCATTTGGTCCACAATATTCAAACTTCATACGATGATTGACCATATCGGGTAGAAGACCCCTATTGATTTTGGGGTCACAAGGTCAAAGGTCAAGGTCACTGTTACCTTAAAACTGAAAACAGATATTTTTTCTCTACTTTGTTTTCCACAATTATTCATAATATGATATTCATATGAAATATTCTCATGTCTTACAAATGCTTCATCTTAACTAAAAAAACAACACTTTCGGGCATATAATGCTCCGCCTAGCAGTGCTCTTGTTCAACATTGATGGGTACAATACCCACTCTAAAAAAAGTCACTGAACATGCTGCTTTCAGGATTTTAGAAATTTAGAACTTTCACCCATGAATATAGAAGTAGTATTCCCATCGTAGGACGCATGCTTAGGGATTCAGGGCTTGACATTAACTTTTTTTTTAACTTGTCCTGTCGGACAAGTACTTTTAAAAACCACTTGTCCTGACCAAAATCCAACTTGTCCTGACCTTCAGTCATACTGGATAGATTTGAAATAGTTTCAATAAGGGTAATGATATTTCAAACAACCAAGTTTACCAGTTTGTATGTTTTATCTAAAATAACGAAACATTTACTGATAATAACAGAACTATTTATTTAACTGAGAATAAACAACTAACAATTATCATTATACATTGTTTTGACGGTGTTAAGTCATAAATTTTGGTTCATTTAATCGTTTATGGAAAACAGATATTTTACAAAAGTTAACATTTTTGGAAAGAAGATTAAATTATGCATCCAATGATGTTACTTTAAGTTTTGTATCTTCCTTTACAATAGAATAGCTAGCAAGGTCATTGCAAATTAGAAATTAAATTAGTGCAAAAAAGAATCCGACGTTTTTTGGCGATTTTTTTTCTGAAAAAAAATCAACGACAACACCAAAGTCGGAAACGGACATAATGCGCTTGCAATAATTGATTTTCTTATGCTGAAAACGGAATTAAAATATTCGCATCA
Source organism: Mactra quadrangularis (assembly GCA_025267735.1). NCBI lineage: Eukaryota > Metazoa > Mollusca > Bivalvia > Venerida > Mactridae > Mactra > Mactra quadrangularis. The sequence goes on along the minus strand of CM046299.1, from coordinate 29,170,827 downwards.
GAAAAAAGTTACATGTGTATTTGTAATGCGAGGTAAAAAATCCGATTTTACCTAATGATTTTAAGTTTATTCACACTTTTTACACGGACATCAGTTCCCATGACAAACTTAACTAATTTTAATTAAATTCTTCAAAAACGCACCGCAATGCAAGATAAAGTTTGGGACCACAAGTATGATAGAAAATTTATTCGTCGGCGCAATTAATTTAAAGAAGGGTACGTATCAACAACTTTCCGTGTTGACATGTCCCATTAATCTCTCCTCGCATTGATATTATAACAGCGTACATAAATAAATTAATAAACAATAAATAATCTTCGGACATTAAGTTTATCGTACCGTAATTGTTCTTTATCATAAGTTTCATTAGAACATGTTTGTGCCTATTATTGATTAGTCATTTTTTAAATAAAATTTAATGGTGTTTTTTCAAGTCGCGATTTATATGCATTCTTCACATGTAATTGTCGCATCAATGACTTATCATAAATTATTCATGATAAATATTGTTTGTAACAGTTTATTTAAAAGTGTTGTGAGGTTTAACCAGATTTATAAACTTGGCAGCACAAAGTTATTTTCACGAAAAAGTCGTTTTGTAACAGATAAAAGGTGTTACAAATATTAATAATACAAATAATAATGACAACAATTATCAACGAAACATTCAATAAAAGAAACGCTACAATTTGTCAAGTTTGATTTACCAACAATTGCACTTAATTGGAAAAGTGTTACAAATTAAAATAGAAATAAAACATTTTGAAATTTAAATAATGTTTGTGCAGAATAAATTAACTTTTAAAATAGCGCGAATTAATTTCCAGGCAGTGACCTTGATTTAATAACTTGTTACACCAAGTCATCTTATCTTCACCCGCTGTGCTTATCGTTACGCCTATCGATGTAAAGATCGTTTGCATACACATGACGAATATATACGTCACGCGGCGATCAGAGGTTTAATACAAGTCTGTCGGCGTATCGATTGAAGTTTAGGGGACGCATACTAGCGGCACTCGTAATAGAGAGCAGCAAAATAGTTACGCTTATATAAGAGATTCGTACAGAATGGGTTAAGACATGCTTTTCAATATCCCAAACTACTTGTCCCGTCGGACAATCGGCTTTATAAAGTACTTGTCCGGACCTTGGTTTCACTTGTCCCGGACAGTCGGACAATGGTTAATGTCGAGCCCTGCGGATTGAAAATTCCTTGGTTCGAACTCTACTAGTGACACTGCTAATTTTCTTGAGCAAGAAATAAAAACTGATATTGTTTCTCTCCACCCAGCTGTTAATGGGTACCTGCAAGGATATTATAATTGCATTGCACCAATTTGTCGGCTACTCTCAGTGGAGTCAAACACTTCCCAGGGAGATTGATTGATTGAAGTATAGATAATAGTAGCCTGATGACGAGGGGTAATCGCTGTAAAGTCTGAGTGTGCATTAGTAAGATACATAGATAGATATATTTAGATTTATTTTGGTATTAGGTAAGACATTATGGTACAATTTATAAAATCTGACAAAATATGAATGTAAAATATAGTTCTAATTACTAAGACAATGAATTAAAACCGACCATTTAAAAATTGCATTGAACTTAGTACCATGACATGCTTACAAATACCAAGGATAACACAAAAGAAATAGTTTTTATTTCCATTGAGGTCCTTGGTATTGAAACTTTGACTATGAAATGCCACTGTTTTTTTTAATGATTATGACTTTTTGTTACAGAAGAAGAAACAGCTGATGCAGGTACTCAAGTTATGACAAAATCTGAACATGATGAAGAAATGGATACAATAGAACAAACACGTGTTGCTGTACAAGCCTTACAAGACATTGCTAATGATATACAATATGTTTCTGCTCAAGGTATGCCTATGAATACCACTGTTCAAAATGTTACACTTAACTCTGGTAGGATGATACAAGTCGTAGTTCAAGGACCAGGGGTCGGAGGTCAACAAATGATTGTTGGAGGAGATCAAGTACCTGTTATTGGTGAAGTACAACAAATTGAGATAGACAGTAGTGTTGAATCTATTATACCAATCACAGGAGAAACAGAAGAAGTTGTGGAAACTGAACCCATTGAGGAAATTGTGGAAAACTCTTGATAGTTTTAACGTGTATGAAATCGAGTGTGTATATATAGTATTGAAACTTAAACTGTCAAGACAATGAGGAAAGTCTTGATTGTTTTAATGTGTACAGAACTTAGTGTGTATTGTATAGAACAATTTTGATAAGCTGCCCTTATGATTACACTAAACTATTGTCTGATTGCTTTAGTAGAAGTGCAATCTATTTAGTTATATTTTACTATAACTTTACCATAGTTTTACTTCACTACATAATTATTGAACCTCTAAACTGTAAGAGAAATACCATGTTATACATGTATCTTCAATGCTCTTGCATTGTGTAATGTATTCATAGGAGCAGGTTAATAAATTGAATTTATAATTTTGTGAACTGATGGTATTCTAACACCATTGTCTGTTTGAACATTCTGTGTAAGTTATGTAGTTGTTGTTAAAACATTTTGTCAGTTTTTTAGGGGTTTATTGTGGATAGATATAATTGGGTTTCAGATCTTAGAAATAATTTTGTTGTGTCATAATTACAAATATGTGATTTCACTTACCTGTTATTTTTAAAGTACATTTTAGTTTTCTCATTTGATGTTGGTATGATTTAGTGGAGTTCATATTGCTTCTATGATTAACCCCTCCCCCCCAAAAAACTGATTACATTGTACAAATATAAATCATGGAAAACCAAATATTAGGCTTAAACAAAAAAATACTTTATTTGCCCTTTACCGACCCTAAAATTTTGGGTTTGGTCGGTAGGTAGGAAAAATATTTATTTTTTTCCCAAAGCAGAATTATGTGCATAAATAAATTGGAAAGTAATATGAACGGTCGTCACCAATAAAAAAAACACCACATAAATTTTTGGAATAAAAGTTTTTGAGACGGTGGCATTTTTTCGGGTTCGTCTGTAAAGGGCAAACAAACTTAATTTTTATTTAGGCCTTACCACAGTCATTGTTTTAACCAACTAGCCTGAAACCCAGGACTAGTGGAAAGTTACTTTATTTTTTATAATTGAGCTAGTTGGTAATTTTGCTCTTTACTTTAAAACAGAAAACTAGCGCTCAAGAAAATTTAAGGTGATGACTTTTACCATACTATTTTACATTGTATTAAATTTACAGTAGTTATAAGGTCTTTATAAATAAATTAAACTCAACAGATTCCTTGTGCAATTTTGATCACAAGCAACAGTTAAGGTTTATGCCAACATGTTCACATTATTGTGTATTAATTTTTTACCTTTTTAAAAGCACATGTGTACAAAAAATGATTAAAGACCATGAAGGCCTAAACCTTGTCAGTTCCGCAGACTGTTAACTGTATTTAGTTGTTTTTCTTATTCATGGTTACTATTTACTAGTTTTTAGTGACCGAAAAATGACTAATTTCGCACTAAAATGCAACAGAGCATTTTTAGAATACATGTATTCTTTATTTTGTCATTTTTTGTGTGACAGGGGTGCAACATGGCTAAAGTGTTCCCTAGATTTTTGCTACAAGAAGAAGCTATTTGATCCCAAATGTTGTTTACCATGGCAAAGCTTTTTTTCTAGCAATGAGGGGCACTGCACCCCCTACATAGCAACATATTAGGGTACATCCCCCTCTTGGACCCTCTTGAAATTTCTTTTGATGGGGTCTCACAAAAACACAAAAAGGTCAGTTTGCTGAAGTGAAATTAAACAAATCTAGCTGAATGAGGCCATTTTGATGTGGGAGGGGGTAAAATTTTCTGAAAAGCATTTGTTTTCTATTAATGATTAGTAATTTGGTAGGTCATGAAGAAACAGCTCTATTTGGTTGGCCTTCTATTCAATGTACTTACATAGATACTTATTGTTAATTGTGTCACTTTATTTTACAATAGGAACTTGAATCATTTTCCATTGTAAATTTTATACTCTGTACCCTAAAGGATCATAGGGAAGTAAATGTTTTATTGAGATTATTAAATGAGTTCATCTGTCATACAAATATCTCTGTTGTTTTTTTTAAATTTGATATACCTTCAAATACTCACTTTTTACTTTTATGTTCCTGAATGATTGTCTTTTGGAAAAAAACATTAATTCCCTGATCCCAGTTTTGATGGCAATGTTAGGGTAGGGAAAAAAAGGGCAATTTTTGGTCTTTTTCAACCTTAACTTTGCATTTCATTAAGATTTGCCCATAATGAGGTCTTAAGTGCTAGTAATTTACAGAGGCTAAACACATATTAACTTGTCACCTTTTTGTGCCATTTTTCTGCACTCTCTGGCAATGAGGGGTGCTGTGTGTTCCTTCAAACCCAGACAGAAGAGGAGGTGCATCCTTCTTGGACCCCTAAGACATATTTAAATGATAAAGACACACAATAATTGTAGAAAGGTTGACAAGGTGTCTTATCTTGGTCATTTAAAACTGTTGTTTTAAAATATATTTTGTTGTTAAAATTTAAAATGTTTATTTTTCACTGTTGATGTTTCATTTTACATTCTAAGTATAAACACTTACTAACATACCCAGTACATGCTTCCTGTTTTACTACTACTAGTATAGTGCGGACATATTGACCCCGACCTTACCTTTCTCATTTGCATCTTATTATCAGATACACATATCCCGGCGAAAATCAATACCACGCCTTATCTACACTTCGGCTCGTTACGTATTAAAAATAAGCAGTCGATTTACATTGATTGTAAATAGATCGGCCGGTACTTACTAGGGTTGCATGGGGCTTGTAGGTTTCGAGGGTGTAATGTCGGCTATGGCTTACATTATAAGTTTCACAAGACATGTATAGAGTATATATGTGCATTCAAACGAGAAACTTGTTTTCTTACATTTGTAATTACAAATTATAATAAAATGGGCGGGGATGGCGGTTGTGGGGATAAAACCTATAACTTTTGAATTGGTAGATAGCCTCATCGTATAATATTGTGGTCCGGCATATGTGTAATAGAGACTCATTGTACACTTTAAATGTACTTTAAAATTAATCCCTGTGTTATAATTACATTCGAGCCTTGACGGTATAATCTGATTGTTTTCGAACATTAATACTACCTTCGTATTCAATGTAATGAATATTCTTGCATAAAGGTCAGGTCGGGGTCAATGTGTCCGCACTATAACAAATGATAATACAGTAAAGTTTCACTATAAAGTCCACATTGGTTATTGCAAAATCATGGGACTTTTGACATTTTTTTTAGTCTGAAATACTTTATTGAAAAAAGGTCTTTATATTTAGACCATTCGGTCAATAATTAAGACTATTGATTTTGTTGGTCCTTGTAGTGGAACTTAACTGTACTGTTGTGCTTTATCTGATTTAACTCAATATTCTGTGTTTGGTGTGTGTACAAAAAATTCATCTTTAATATTAAATAATGAAGAAATTTAATATTTAAAATTCATGGATTTCATTCCCGGGCAGAGCATACTCTTAAGGAGCTTGATCGTGAAATTATTTCTCCCTCCTACCAATGATTCTTAATCATGTAGGGCAATTGTCAATCACTGACACAAGTATGTGCCTAGAAGTTGGTTTACAGCTGAATCCAGTGATTAAGCCTTTCCAGGAACATTGGGTAGGTTGACTGACCGCCATAATATGACCAGTACAATATGTTGCTACGGCGTTAAACCCAACAAAAAAAACGAAAGTATGAACTTCAATGGCTTATTTTGTCTTAATGTTAAATATCCCATGTGTTTAACGTATATCTTTATAATGTGTTGTACAACAGTTCACAGTAAAACCCTCTGTAAATACATGATACAGTACATGTACTCTAAAATCTAGTTATAATTTCAATTGGAGATTTACTTGATGACATTTTTCTTTGTATTGTACTGATTTCCATGAAATTGTTTGAATCCATTGACTTTTCCTTTTGTTAACTTGTATTTTATTCATTTTTACTGTAGACTTTTGAAACTGGTCGATTTTAACACTTGGAACTTTAATTTCCTCTTAATTGTTTGATTTCAAGTATAATTGCTTAGACGATTATGTTAATTTCCTCTGATGTTTTTACTCTCACTATTGTGTTTTGCATAATTAGTCATATGATCCAATCAACATCAAGTAGTTCTCCTCCGCAACTTTCACTCCATCGCAGCTTTTATGTTCTCATACATTCATGTATATTGTAGTTAGTTGTATAACAAGTTATGTTCCGTAAATAAAAGTAAACTTTGAATCAATCTTTCTCTCATCTATTTTTCCTATTGTTCTATTGTTTAGAACTCGAAACTAGGTCATGTGACAACTCATGTGACCTTTGATCCTATAGGATTAAAATTATTGTTTCTTTGTAGCCTTTACTTCCAGGTATGATATTAAGTGTCTACTCTGGTTAGTCCTGCGACATTTGTTCTGTGCTACTTACAAGGTATGCATTGTAAGATGATGTGATTAGACTGGTTACAGTTTGTACCATGGGGTTCTTGTATGTGCCAAATAGACCTAGGAAGCTTTGGTATAGACATGTTGTTATAGTTGGATGTTAGTTAAACAATTATACATGGAATATTGAAATAAAACAATTTGTAATACTCATTCTTTTCTCAAAAACTTGTTTGTACAGCTACTGATGGTTTTTCCAGTTTGTTAATAGATTTTTTTTCTAATAATGTGCTTGTACATAACTGTTTGCATATATTAAGAAAAACAGTAGTAAACAGCTGATCATTGATTTTAGTTATTTGTTTGTTGATTTTGACTTATGTTTTTTTAACTCAATTTTATAATAAGGGAAACTAAGGATGCAATATATTTTGATAAACAAAGTTTCAGTCGTAAATTACATTTTCATTAGTAAATATTTAACTGAATTTATTTTGGACAGCTCAATTTTAGCTGTGAATTTAATTTTGGACAGCTCATTTTTAGCTGTAAATTTAATTTGGACAGCTCACTCTTAGCTGTGAATTTAATTTAGACAGCTCACTCTTAGCAGTGAGTTCATAGTGAAAACTTACTTCTAGCTTGGAATAAATATTAACAAGCTAATTTCCAGCTGTGAATTTGTTTTGAAGCTGATGGATAGATATTCTCTAACAGTATGTCTATGTTTACATACTGTTGTATATTTTTGATTCTGTGGAATATTTCTAGTGCTGAAAGTAAGTATTATTTTCTTTGATTTGTCTGTTTTCTGATCAAAAGAGTGAGATGTAAATTTATTCATTTAGCTTAGGACTGTCACAAAGACTAAAATATGCATGGGTGAAAGTTTTCAGTATTAATACTGATTTTCAGTATTATGAGAATAAATTTACTCGTATGTAATTTGTATGAAATCTGTCTATTTCAGTATTTTGATTGTAGGTTTTCAGTATTTTCAAAACTTACTACCGTCATCCATGAATATGTAATAGTTTGCTTGAAAATCAATAGAGTCCGTTTATCTTTGTCCATTTTGATTCATACTTGCAGACGAGCAATAGCTGTTAGTCTATATTGCAGTCCAACTGGTTTTGGTATGAAAAGCAGTTAGAACCTGATTATAATGCCTGCTTACATGTTATATTAATTATACACTTTAATATGTTAGATCACCACTGTACCCACCTTTTTGAATTAATAATACATGAAAACTTGAAACATATAGCATTCATGAATTGTTTAGTCAAACTATATCTACTGATACTAGAAGAATGTAATCTGAGTTGATTAACCAGATAATCTTGACAGTCCTAACTCAGCTATAATCCAGTAATTAAGACACTTGACTACATTTCTTGGGTTTTAACTGGTTTTGCATTGATACAGTAGCGTGAAAACCATGCAAGCAGAGGACAGTATGGTCCTATACACATTTTCATTATAGATCAGACATAAATGTTGAAAAATAAAATTTTTCCTACAATATGGAAATCAGGGTAATTAGAAATTTTGTTAAGAATATAATAATGATTTGATTAAATTGATTGTTAAATTATACATAAGCTAAAATGTTTGTGAACTGTGGGGTACCAAATGCAGCTAGTCTCTTTTAACTTCTATAAAACTATTAGCTTTGTAGTGTAATGTAAAACATCTTATGATAGTATACTAAAAATTATGACAAAATGGGTCCCTGGTTCATTGTTAACAATAACTAGAGCAAAAGTGTAGAGTCAGTTTGCGTCTGCTTTACTAGTGCTCCAATAGTATGATAAGTTAAGGGTTTCATGGCTTTCATGTGACTGGCCTAAAATACTAAAGGTATATCCAATGTACCAACCAAATTTATTTAAAAAAATTCCATTCATGGTCGAGATTTCAGGACTTGTCCTGAAGTTCAGGGTTTTTAGGAATCGGGAAAGGGTTATTTTACTGTGTAAACAAGTTGAAATGTAGAAATTGAGATTTTGAAAATTTGAGTGTTAAGAACATTAAAATGTTAGTATATATTCTATTTACTATAGAGGGCTGACTCCTTGAAGTCCTAGTGCTACTTTATCTTAAGCTAAGAGAATATTTAGTAATAAATGTATTTTCCTTTTCTGAATTATGGTGAAAATTTGAGTTTTAAAGTAGTTTTAAGTGTTATTTAAATGATGTTTTACTATTCAGAGTATCACCTAATTACTATGGCAACCAGTTGGAGTAATTCAAAGAGAACATGTAATATTGGCGGTAATGTATTACTACCAGATTTGTCAGACAACATAAAACAAGATTCAAGTTTATATGAGAAGTTACCAGTTAATGAATTTATATGGATTGATGGAGTCAGTATTGATATCTATTTTAGAGGTACGTACGAGTATAAGGTATGAGAGAAGGTACACATGGCATAGTCCTGATCCAACAAAGACAACACATAGTTATGAATAGGGTCTCTGATAGATTGGGATAGTGCCGTTAACTTTTTAGGGTACCATATATAAAAGCTCTTCTGTGTGCAACTGCCTTACATTGCTGTAAAATCTGGTTTTGTGACAGCTCCTATCATTTGTCTTTTTCATTGTCTATCAAACATGCATTTAACAACAATTGATTTAGGTCATTAACTTAATACTTACTCATATTTAAACAAAACAAAAAAAGCATACCAGTAACTAAGATAAGTCATTCTTGAATGTTACCATATTGTGTTTAGTTAACCTATACCCATTGTTAAATTCTTTCAAAATTGTTTTTTCTAACTCAACTTTTCAAAGAAAATTAAGCTTATGCTGTCAATTATTCTCCTATTTTATAGTTGCTTAATTATTTTTTTGAAAGTCTACACTGTAGGATGATTATTCCATGATTAACACTCTTTGTAAGATTTTTTTTTAATTTTCGTTGTATGTGATTTGTTTTAATTTCTTACCAAGATAATTGGATGGAAGATTGTATGCTTGTTTATCAGTACTACATGTACACTACTATAAAGGATCATTTTCTGGATCAATAATTCAAAGATATATGCCCCTTTTTGAACATTATAATATTTGATTAACGTTTTTCTAAGTGAAAACTTTGAATACTGATGTAGATATTTGAATGAAAGTTGGTATGCTTAAATGTAGGGACTACACCTACAAAAGAATGAAAGACCATAACTCTGGAACAATTACTTTATTTGAACATTTAACACAGCAGCTGACAAGTCAAGTCTGTTGTTGTTGTTTCTTCTTTCAGAAACTCCAGTATATGCCAAGTTGTCATACAAACCAGCTACATCAAATGTCAAATATTATCTATGTGTAAATGGTAAATATTTCTTATATAATAACTTTCAAGAAAATACCCATTGGTCCATGGATTACACAGTTTTAAGTAAAACATTTTACTTGTCTATATATGGTACTGTTTCCATTAATCCTCGCTTGCTCCGTTATATGCGTCCGGAAATTTACTTTTTATACAAATGTTTCAATACATTTTGAAAGATGATGGATGCGGACATATTAAAACACTGCATGTTGATAACGGACATTGATAGCAAAACTTGAAAAATTTTGAAAATAACAGTTTAATATTAATTTTCAAAACATGGCATGTTATTGTACTTTTAATTTTGGATTTGTCCATTTATGTGGGAAACACATGAGTCCACACTATTGTGTATCCATTAAAAAGTATTTATTCAAAATAACTATTCAGTACCCGTGGCTCAGTGAATAAAAGTGTATATATTACTCACTTGTTTTATATAGATAATAAAAGAATATTTCTGAATGTATTCATCCATCCGGACCATCCCTATTTTTAAAGTTGAAAGACTATTCTTTTGTTAAATCGCTGCGCCAAGTTAAAAATCCATTTATAAGTCAGTATGAATGTCAGTAGATCATATCTTATACATCTGGAATCTGAAGAACCATTCATCCTCAAACTTAAAATTAGTATAACAGCTTGTTTTGACCATTTGAAGATCCCTGCTTATTTTGGGATCAAAGTTTATGGTCAACACATTTTTTTTTTTACCTTGTCTGTCTGGTCTTTGAAGAACTACTTCATTAGCTGGGTTTAAAATGAATATCATGGACTTTAGTTACATGTATTTTCATACCAAAAATATCTTTATTATATAAAACCCACTCTGTTTGGGTGCCTCATGTTTGACAAACATTTATTATACCCCCGCTTCGAAGAAGAGGGGGGTATACTGTTTTACCCTTGTCCGTGCGTCCGTCCATCCGTCCGTCCGTTACAAAATTTCCGTCGCAGTTTTCTCAGCAACTATAACATGCAGCAGCCTTATACTTTGCATATTGCTTCATCCCATAGTCCCATGTGGTGTAAAGCGATTTCATGCTCCTTGCTCATCTACTTCCTGTTTGTCGCATATTTTTAGATTTTTGCGGGGGTATCACTAGTGAGCATTAGCTCACAGATTTACTTGTTGTTTATTATTTACATATTTAGAGTCGACAAATGTTACAAAAAGAAAGTCTGCACTGAAGTTCCTAACATGGTCTACAGCTCGTTCTAATTGTGAGAAAGAAAGAATTAAACTGTTAAGTATTTCAGATAAAAACAGTATAAAATATGTTATATCTATGATAGAGTATGATGACGATACTTGGGTAAGTGTTGATGGAAAGGACCCTCCAGGTAAGTTGATTGGATACCACTAATTAATAATTTGAATTTACTTCTCGAGAAATAGTATTTGGTGTTTTATGGACTTGATGAAACTCATATGTATTTATAAACTTAACAAAACTTCTAAGTACTCTGATTTCCATATTGTAGGAAACTTTAACTTTTCAATGCAAAACTGGTTATGTAATGCATGTGTTGAAAAGCAGAATAGGAGAATTTTTATAGCTATGATTGACAAGAAATATTTGTATTAGAAATCTTATCTCTGCAGGTGACACAAAACACCTTGCAAAATACCTTTGATCCATTTATTGATTTTAAATGCATATCAACTGCATAGGCAGATCTAGCGCCAGGGGTGTTCGGACCCCCCTAGAATTTCCAATATGTACCTGTCCATTAGTGGTTTTTTTTACACCCACGTATTTCAGCTTTTCAACACATGCATGACAAACAGTTTTGCATAGAAAAAGAAGCATGAAAACCGTGCAAGCAGAAAGCAGTGTGGTCCTATACACCTTTCCACTATCAATCAGACATAAACTTTGTAAAATAGAAAAATTCTACAGTATGGAAATTGGGGTACCTGGAAGTTTTGTTAAGTATAAAATGCTGATGTTATTTAAATCATAAAAAAGGCTGTTTCCTTGATCATGGTCTGCCATGATACCAAGTACTAAGTAGATGAACCACTTACCCATGCATATTAGGCAGTTTTCGAATTCAGCCACTGGACCATGGAATGAGTCAATCAAAATTGCCTTCAGTCCAGTGCTTTTCACTGCCGCCATTTTTCATATTCAATAAAAAATCATTATTTATTTTTACATTATTAATTCAATATTAAGATATGATATGCTAAATCATTATATTAGACTGCATACTAGTATTTTATCATATCCCATCAGTATTTTTGGTCTGGTAAACTTTCATTTGGTCCAGTAAAAGTCCATTGTGCTGGACCAAAGGTCCAGTTCTAAGTTTGTTGTGAAGACTGATTAAGTAAGGACATTGGTTATAAGAAGTTCTAGAAGCTATAATTCTGATAATTATAATGATGGACTTTTATATTATGTACTTTTATTATTACTTATCTTAAAAGTCTGATTGGTTCAGTCTCAGAAAATGCTTTAACAGATTTTTTACTAGTAAAGATGACTTAGTGCATCTATGAAATATGAATTCATGTACCAATGAACGTTGTGCAATCAATACCACCTCAGTTATAGCAAAATAATGTGGCTTTTACAGGGCTCAAATTGAACAAAAAATTGGACTTGCAAATTTTTGCAAGTTGATTTTATTTCAACTCGCAAATGAAAAGGGTGACAAGCATTTTTTTCTCAAAATCTCAACAGAATACATAGTTAGAATTCATATATGCAACTTAAAAACAACATATGACTATATTTAACTATGCTTGGAACAAGGGCGTTATTGTGGGATAGACAAAGAGTATTGAACATGTCATTTAGGTGAATCTTTAATTGATTCATGTACTATCAATCTATCTGGCTGTTTCTAAGCTGATTTGAGCGTCATTAGTTTAGACAGTTATATTTTTGCGTCTATTTCAACTCGCGAAAATTTGCGAGTTATAATTAAAGTTACTTGCAATTTTCAAAATCTGCTCGCATTTTGCGAGTATGCAAGCTTAAATTCAAGCCCTGCTTTTATGATTTCTTAGTCTAAGATGCTTACTTTGTAAGAGAGTCCTTATATGTAGACCATTCTGCTGTTAAGACCATGAATTTTGATGATGTTAATAGTGGATCTTAACTGTAGATATTTTACCATATTGCAGTGCTTAGAGAAGATGAGAAATTATGTATGGGAATGATAAAGTCTTCAAGTGGATCTGTCAATTTGGTAGTTGATGATTGCTCTAACAAACATCAATATATTTGTGTTCATGGTTAGATATTCTACTTTTTATACACATCCATCTAGAAAGCATTTGAGATTGTGCACTTAAAAAAAATTATATGTATTATGTATATTTTTGTACATAGTTGCTGTTAAAAAAATACTTGATTTATCTAATGCTCTTCTGATATCTGAAACATTAGTTACATCATTCCAAAGTAAAAAAATAATACTGTAAGACCCATCATGTGACTTTTTGGTGGAATGTTCATAGGTTACATACATGTAGTTACGACAGTGGGTCTTTAAATCCAGGTTCAAGTCAAAAGTAATATCATGTCACAAACATTGTATAATCAGCCAAAAGTATAAAAACCACATTTAGTTTAGCCTTTAAACCTGTCATATTATTTCCATTTTACTATTGTACAAAGAAAAAGAGTATACATGTTTTAATGTTGAATGTACTATTCATATCATAGTTAGAACTCACTTGTTTGGATCATACACCAGAGCCAAGCCAACCTGAAATTTCTATTTAACAAAGTAGACAAAAATCCAAAAAACAAAGGTCTAGTGGACTGTCCACCACCAATCTCCGTAAACATTTATCCTGTAGAGCGTTGTCGTACAGGATCTCTAAGATCTCAATGGAGGGTCATGTGGAGATGACCTTTATGTCGACCAATCAATGTGTAGCTTTCATCTAGAAGAAACACTATAAATAACATTTTGATTTCATAATTTCTATTTTTAGACCAAGGTTTGCAAGCTAATTTAACGGCGGTATTATCTATGTCTGTGATTTGATGGCTCATTTCAAATTGCGTGGTGTAGCCGATTGAAACAAGTTACTAATCATAACAATTTTGTCATGAATATAATAATGAGAAAAGGTCACCTGAACGTGATCATCGTTTGAAAACGGCCCGATCTAAATTAGCGAGAGGAAAATTTTAGATCAGGTTTTAATCAGACTGGTCCACCACATGACTGATTGTTAAAAGAAAAAAACAAGCATTCATTATTTTTTCAATTAATTAGCCCTTTTTATATATTAGTAATAATAAAGTTGATTATCACCCCTTTTTATCACTATATAGGTGTTTATTTCTATTTTTATTATAAAGTAAATCTCCCTTTATTTCATTATTTTAGGTGATTATGAATATCGTCCAACTTTAACTCGACTACGTGATCCTATGTTAAAATATAAAGATAAAATTCAACCAACTACTCAACTTGAGATCATCACTACTGAAGGCATAAATTATTCTTTTGTTGAAGATGTTGTTACAAGTAACACCTCAATTACTGAATCAAGTAAATGATAGAAAATATCATTTTGTTATATAATATTTGTGAGATTTTCTCTCCCAAGTATATATAAATTTATTATTAAGTCTTCAAATTTAGCTGGTGGACCGTGAATCAAGTCCACCGAAATTTCTGTTGGTCCAGTGAATTTTAGAATGTTAGTGGTCTGACACTCCACCACAGCTTACATTTTCCATATTTAATAAAAATCCTTATTTAAGGTTACATGTGTATTGTTTATTTAATTTTAGGATATATTAATCACGCTAAATCATTTAATATGGACTGTATATTTAAACATATTGCTTTTCTCTAGGACTTTTTTCCAAAATAACTGTCATTTTACTGGACAAAATGTCCAGTTCTGATAAGAGTTTGTCGCAAAGACTGATATAATTTAATAGTTTTGAAGGGTATACCTCTATAACTCACATATAAAGACACATAAATTAAAGAAAATAATTCTGTATGTAATTATTTATTGGTAATGCATACAAATGACCACAGCACAAACGGTAATAGATCAAAACCATCCACTGTAATCAATTTTCATTAGTTTGCACTCATGTAAAATTATTTATCTTGTTGTCATTAAAATGTGTTGCCCATAAATTTTTCTGCATTTTGAAATTCATAGGGTATAATCCATCAGCATACTGATATTGCTTTATTATGAAAAGCATGAGTATTGTCCATTTGTTTATATTTTATCACATGCACCCAGTCAACGGTTACCCCTTTGGTCACCCATCTGACCACTAATCTCATTAGATTATACAGTTGCTGGACAATGATACATGTCCAAGGTTCTACGTAATGACCATAAAAGCTAGCTTAAACCATAAGACTGCAGAACTTATATACATGTACATGTATTTACCCAATTGTATTTACATTGCTCTTCCTTCCAAACAGTTTCATCCACAACATGGCCCTGGAAGAATGAAGGTAAAACAACACTGTTCAAAGAGTTGATTTCATCCAATCACTGTCATCAAATTTGTAACATATACAATGCTGACCTTTAACCCTGTGGTCACCCATCCAAACAGTCTATTGTCTAACTATGATACATGTCCCATGTTCTAACTGTTAAAGCTGAAGTTTTATACCAGTACATACCAAATCAACATTACAATTCAGTGGTTGTAGACCATTTTGGGATTGAAATCGCCTCCCTAGCAAGCTTGTAATTTTATCTCTGTTCCATAGTAGTTCGTGAGGTTTTTTCAAATTTATTTCATTTTGCCAGTATTAGTATCTATTATGTAAGAAATCTCCTTGATAGAAGACAGGAATATGTCTTTCCCATAGTAAAGTGTATAAAAGTACTAGTGTACAAGCACATATCATGACGACAACCATGCACCTATTGCCTATATGCTACCTTGATTGCATATCAGAATTACTACTACATTTCTTTGAAATAACTCATGTATCAATTAGTGTATACATGTCAGCTGAAGTACTGAAAATGAAGAAGTTTTTCCCTCTTACTTTATTTTATTGCTATTTTCCCCTCTAGAAGGACCTTATTACCTTTTCCCCCTTTATACAATGTTTATTGCTATTTTGTCAAAAAGGACCTTTTTACCATCCCCTAAAAGTGAAACAAACATTCCTATTACTATTTACAGGTGGTACCAGTAAAGAGTCTGACTCTAGTGATGGTATGAGTAGTGGATCTATGGCAGGTATCATAGTTGGTGTTACAGTACTGGTACTTATTGTACTAGGTATCTTCTGTGGAGTATATTATCGTAAACGTTGGTTACGTAGACAAGCTTATCAGAGGAGTCTACATAATTACACTAAAAGGTAGTACAATGTATATTTATATTTTTTTAAAAAGAAATCTCTGATTATTAGTTTTAGTTTAGTCTTTATTATAATGTTATTATTAGTATTAGTACAGGTCATCCACATAAACTTTGCGTATATAAACATAGCCAGTTCCATTACTCACCAATATTTAGGGGTGAATTATTTTAACAATTTTATAGTTAATTAGTTTACTCTTATTTTATAAACATATCATTGTATGAAATTTACAGTGTGCACACACATTTTTTAAGATAAATGTTACATATAAAAATGGTAGGTTTAAATCAATAAAATGTTGTTCATACATTAGCTTATTCACCTATCTAGTGGGCAAGTCGATTGCTTAAAGTACAAAAACATGCATGACCTAGAATACGACCTGTATTATTATTACTATTGCTATTATAATTTTTTATTACTATTACTACTATTATTATTATTACTACTACTATTATTATTAAATTGTGAATGTCAACAAGTCTGCGTAAATAATTTTTCTGTACACAGCTCCTTCTACATTTTTCTTAAGATTTTCAACTTGTAAAGAATTATTGTCATTGAGGGCCCAAGTTAATACATTGTATATCATTTGGTTTTTGTGCTTCTATAATTTTTGACAGAATTATGCCCAAAATATATAAGTTACAGGCAATTTGAACATTTGAGAAATTTGTAAAATGCCTGAAAATTTTAGGCACTAGTAAATTGCCTGGCCAAATTTTGTAAAATGACATACAAGATTATAATGTCAGCTAAAAAAAGATATGCATAGTCACATTCACTAAAACAGGACAGGGTTGCAGAACTAACATACATAAGTAGATATGTTGCCCAGTAAATGTATTGACACAAGCACACTCTACCATGTAGCCGTAAAAGTCAGCTTGAAGACAAGAGAGTTCAAGTACTGTATTATATATTTGCTACATAAACCACTCCCCTTATCAATCCAGATTGTTATCTCACATTTCTTCATGGATTAGCGTTGGTCCCTTTTTGTAACCTGATTTTAATTAATTGTCCAAGCTGAGATCTAACCAACAAGCTTCCAAGTCAAAAATGTATATTCAACCAATTGACAATAAAAGCCAGCTTGAAGGCATGAGAGTACAAATGCTGTATAACATCTCTGCTACAAATGCTAATAATTAATATTATGTTTTTTCTACTGGCAGTGAAATACAACAAATTATTTTTTTAGACTTTGTATATAATAGATATCAATTATCCCTTGAAAAAACATGATGTTTAACTTCTGAACAATTTCTTACTTTTTGCTCCCCTCTTGAAAATAGGCTTTCTGAGCTCATTTTGAGAAATGAGTATCCTAATTAAATTTAATAATCCAATTTCGACAAATATACTCTGTATTGTTTTTTTGCTTAATATTGTTATTTTATCATACTGTCAGTTGTGCATACATTAACCCTGCTGATTTAAATTGATTATGACTACAGAAGCACTGTAGTGAATATTTAAATCAGAGGGGTTAATGTATGCACCAATGACAGTTGAATAGCTAACAATACTCCTATCTTACATATAGACAAAACTCAAGACGTACAGATACTGGTACCTTCAGTAATGATACATTCAGATCAACTAACAGTGTTGATAAGGTTAGTTTTAAAATTTAGCTTATCTTTTCAAATAATACAAGAGCTTATCCTGTTGCTTTTGTTGTGGGTATTGGCGTCAGTGTTGGCATTGCTTAGGAAGTTGAAGTTTTAAAGATGCAAGACTTTAAAAAAGTTTTTATATAAGATCACTCGTTTAAATACTAATCAACAATTTATAAACTTGATATGCTTTATATGCATTGTGAATGAATTGATTTCAAATATGTAGCATTCAGCTGGTGTGATCTTACATGATAAGGCTAATTAAACCTGTAAGCAGGCATCATTTATCAATTTAAGACTGTTTTTCACTACCCAAACCAGCTCGACCCTGATAACATGGAAGAACAACTAGGAGCTTTTGGTAGATATCCATGATATCCATCATTTTACCAATTCAATTTAAGCAAAGGGATAACCAATTCCAAGTTGTATTTACTATCTATCTCCAGGCGAGACTAACAAGCCTCACTCTACAAAAGAAAAAATTAACTGCCTGTTCCAAACTAAACCCGATGATGATGGTGATCAGTCCAAAAACAAATAACTCAACCATAAATTTTAGTAATTGTGACACCTCTAAAGTGTTTCTTAATTGTGACACCCCTATATTTTAAACCTAACAGGTGTTTTAGACACCCCTATATTTTAAACCAAACAGGTGTTTTAGACAACCTATATTTTAAACCAAACAGGTGTTTTAGACAACCTATAGTTTAAACCAAACAGGTGTTTTAGACAACCTATAGTTTAAACCTAACAGGTGTTTTAGACATCCCTATAGTTTAAACCTAACAGGTGTTTTAGACACCCCTATATTTTAAACCAAACAGGTGTTTTAGACAACCTATAGTTTAAACCTAACAGGTGTTTTAGACAACCTATAGTTTAAACCTAACAGGTGTTTTAGACACCCCTATATTTTAAACCAAACAGGTGTTTTAGACAACCTATAGTTTAAACCTAACAGGTGTTTAAGACACCCCTATAGTTTAAACCTAACAGGTGTTTTAGACATCCCTATAGTTTAAACCTAACAGGTGTTTTAGACACCCCTATAATTTAAACCAAACAAGTGTTTTAGACAACCTATAGTTTAAACCTAACAGGTGTTTAAGACACCCCTATAGTTTAAACCTAACAGGTGTTTTAGACATCCCTATAGTTTAAACCTAACAGGTGTTTTAGACATCCCTATAGTTTAAACCTAACAGTTGTTTCTATTTATTCTATGTAGACTGGTGATAAGAAATATGAAGAATGTCAGAAAGATGTCATAGATGAATGTTATAAAAGAAATCATGAACGTTATATATCTAAACCTACAGCTTCCAGTAGTTATAGCAGTAGTCAAGGTTACCATGTTATGTCTGGTAATAATCCTAATCCAGTAAGTCATTTATTTTAAAGTATACAATATAAAATATATTACTTTATATTTACATGTATTTATATAATATAGTTGTTTCATGGTTATTAAGGCCAGTTATTTTTATCATAGTAAGACATAGATGATATTAGTTTATTTTGGCTTTAGATCAATCTTTATTTCACTGAATGAACCAATGATGCAGTATTTTCATAAGTGGTGATTCATAAGCCACTTACAGTCAGGTGAATGCAACCCATTGCACGTGTATGCAAGGCTGACACAAAGACCAATGCAAGACCATCAGAGTGTATCTTGTAAGCTTATGAAGGATCTGATATCGGTAACAATCGGTTTCTGACTTCATTGAATAGTATGATAGTACTTGTAAGATCTACTTCATTATACAGTCCATTCGCGTTCGCTCGAAATCGGACGGGACTTCAAAATATGCTCGAGCGAACGCGATCTCGAGTTAACGTATAACAGATCCGCCATCTTGTTTTTTTGTAATTTTTCCACATCGTGATATTCACTTTAAAGGCGTCGTCTCGTTCAGAACTACATCGGCGATCTTCTACGCATTTAAACCTCGAATATCATCAGGTGAAAAAGTAGATCTAAAAATTTTGGTTTCTGCATTAATATAGTCTGAACTACACAGAAATACGACTCGTGAGAAATGGTACGAATGAAACGATGTGATAAAGTGTGTAACAATGTTATTATAAAATGTTGACATAGGAATGACTATCGCCGGACCTTATCTGGACCTTATCTGGTTGTTATCCTTCTACGTCTGATTTCCGAGGTATATCTTCGTAGATGATCGCCGAGGTTGTTCCGAATGGCGTCGTCTCACGCTGTTACAGTATTAGATGTTGATGTAGATTTGAGTTTGAATAAAAGACATGTAATAATTCAATTGTGTTATTTTTCCTCATTTTAAATGTGTTCTTGTTAAGTGCATTTAACATAACATAAAATTGTTCATTTTGTTAAACTTGATGATGTCAATGTCCTCAATTTTAACCTTTCTTTGTTTTATGTAGAATACATATACATGCACGTTGAAACTCATTTTAATTTTACTATCGTCCTTGTTGTGAATGAAACTTTACTTATATGTACGCGATTTTTTGTGAAGAATGTGTAATTTTGTCTGGAATTAAAATATAAAAAAACTCATTTTGTTTAATCTTGCTTTTATTTAACTAACATTTCTCGACGTACGTCGTACTGTCATAAGGTTCGATTTAATATGCTGTACCAGTACAGGTAGGTAAGATGTAAAATTCAGTTTTTACACTAATGACACATTTAAAATAGACAAGATTAAACAGATCTTGACTTCTACATTATCACAGTTTGATTTAATTTGATAAGTTTTCAATGGCGAGTGACACGTCAAACAAAAGGGTATTCATCGGATAATGATATCTGGCCGTGAAAGGTGCGAAAATTTTCAAAAATCAATACTTTGAGCCAGCGCGTAATTTTCAAGTGATTTTATCATTGACGGGACTCAAATCCAGCTCGAGTTAACGTAAAATACGAGTCAACGCATTTTGAGTTATCGCATCTTTTTTAAATGAACTTTAGAGTAAATTTAATCGTGACCAAGATACGATCTCGAGCGAAACCATAATTACGAGCGAACGCGTTTTGAGCGAACGCGAATGGACTGTAATTGTTTTGGTGATCTAATTGAGATCTGAACTGAAAAGTTGTTGCCACTGAAAAATTACCATAATTGTGTTGACAAAAGTCATAGCATTGCTATCTGTTAATATTTTGCTTATTATTATAAAGGTGATATCATATGAAGGTTATGACCCAGACATTGGTCATATACAGAAAATGCATGGTTATATCAACCAACCAATAGCTGATCAACATTTAGGTACACAAGTTGTTAGCTATACTTCAAAATTTCCACTAAATAAGCAGAAGATGAACATCCTTCCAGAGGACTCAGATCAATATGAAGATCCATTAAAGTCTACAAATATTCAAGTGTGTCTGGATGACCTTGATCAATATGAAAATGAAGAGCTTGGAAAGTCTGGTAAAGTAAGCAATGAACAGTCCGTTGATAGCCTAGATGATTTAGATCAATATGAAAATTACCAGGTACCAAAAAGACGACAAAAAGGGGTACCAGTAGTAAAGACAACTGTAACAAGGAGCGAGTCTATCAGATCAACAAAGAGAAGTCAGTCTTTTAAAAAGAACACAAACTATACAACAGCTAAATCAATTGATGAACTGGATAGTTATGAGAACTATGAATCACCAAAAACAAAACCAAAGAATCTGAGGCAAGATTATATGGATGAAGAAAATTATTATGATACTTAGTGAGCAGGGTTACATTAGATTTACATGAAGCTTAAAGCTTGGCATTGTTTAATTTTTTCAACTGTCAGTAGTGTTTACATTACCCTGACGATTTAAATACACGTACATAAATATTGTTTGATAATTCTCTCACATAGATATGGATAACTATTTTTATTGACCATGAGTACAGAACTACTGTAGTGATATTTTAAAGTAGGTGGGTTAATGTATGCAGCACTGGCAGTTGAATAAACTTTAACAACAGGTGAATGAATTCTAGATAATGGCAGTCTGGGGTAGGCAATCAAGACTTCCGAAATGTAGCATTGAAATCTTTCACACCTGAAAGCTTTTAGCATGAGTTTAGTCATTGCAGCAGTAAATAAACCCTGGATACAGGACAAGTCACAATGCCATGATCAATGTGAAGGAACAATTAGAAAATATCATATTTTGTGAATCATTTATCATGACATTCACATAATTATGTTAATGCCTGTAATTGTCTTATAGGATAGTTCTACCTTAGTACTATGTTTCTTTTGTATATGCATGTATAAATAATTTTGTAATTTTTATCAATAAATTAGCTACTTTATGTCATATGTTTCTTTCTTTTTCAAATAGCTTGTGCAAATTACCCTGAGACAAGAAATATGATTTTTATATAATTTATATACATTGAATCTATTAGATCAATGACGGAAGCCTATAACATAGTTATCTGTCTCAGGACAATTATTACATGTATATTACTTAACTAAGCCCGATTCAAAGTACCCAAGTCAAATGACAGGTAAAGGGCTGTAACTCTTGTGTCTCAGTGTAGATTGATCTTGTTATAAAACTCATCTCAGCTGTTCCGATGACTAGTATTACAACAATAAGATCTAAATACCATGTTACATGATGTGATCAGTGTGCAACATAAAGGTATATACCTGTAGCTTAGAATGGTGTCATGACTTTTGAGTTGCATTGCTTGATGAGAATTAACCAGGCAGAAATATGAGACACAAGAGTGTATAGTCGTTTTTTCTCAACTGTCAAAGCTTGAATAATTTCACAGTGACTGAATGCATTGTTTTTGTACTGGCGACCTAATTGTTATTAAATATATCTTGACTAAAACATATCATACAGCATAAGCAGCTTTACTTAATCACAATACACACTTTCGGAAACTCATGAATATATCTCGACGATAATTTGAACAAACACATTCACCGTGAAATTATTCATGTTTTGACAGTTGAGAAAAAACGAACTATGCACTCTTGTGTCTCATATTTTTGCCTGGTTAATTCTCATCAAGCAATGCAACTCAAAAGTCATGACACCATTATAAGCTATTATAATTACACTTGAAAGGTAGAATTCCCTGATGAATTTCACATAGAGGAATTTCACATAGAGCAACAATGAAAGAATGGTGCAATGTCATGGTGATCAGAAAATATTAAGCATATATGAAGCCTGTAGAATCTTTACACTTATGGCATCACATCACATTACTCAACACAATGTCTGCATTAGAGAAATTCTACCATAGCACTGATCATAGCAGATATTGTTCTTTTTTTTCTCAACTGCCAACATGAATAATTTCACTGTGACTGTGTGTGTTCTATTTATAACCGCCTAACATTTGTAATTTTCCAAAAGCGTAGTCTAAAATATCATGTAACATTTGTGAT
Source organism: Mactra quadrangularis (assembly GCA_025267735.1). Classification (NCBI taxonomy): domain Eukaryota; kingdom Metazoa; phylum Mollusca; class Bivalvia; order Venerida; family Mactridae; genus Mactra; species Mactra quadrangularis. Next base: position 29,147,653 of record CM046299.1, on the reverse strand, counting down.
TAGTGTAGTCTAAAATACAGAATACTGCTTAGTACCTGTTGTGAATGAATTTAGTATAAAATATAATTATTTGTTTCACTACTTGTAACAGAAAGACAAACAGCTAAGTAGTTAAGTTTTTAGAAGAGATATGGCGTAAAACAAATATTCAAGAATCAATTCAATCAACATAAAATCAATCAAACTCGGACAGTTGAGAAAAATGGGGAAAAGTTAAAATCTACTTTCAGTATCACTATTCAGTCAACTCTTGACATCAACTTCCCCGATCATCGAGTCACACACAAACTGTTAACATACAGATTGCAGCCACAGCACACTGTGCATGACCCTAACAGGTACCCGTTTACACCTTGGTCGGAGTGAAGCAATCGCAGGTAAATTTCTTGCTCAAGGAAATAAGCAGCCCCTAGTGGGATTTGAATCATGGACCTCTCTATTCCTAAGCACGGGTCCTACCACTGGACTACTGCTCCAAGGTAGAAATTTATAGAATACATGAGAAGTAATGTAACAAAATATCGTAAATTTTATTGAACAAGTTTAACAAATTCATGCATTGCAAATAAATAAACTAGAAAAACATTACTAATACATATAACTGTACCAGAAATTTTACTAAATTGTTAGAGCACAAAAAAACTGTGTCAACAAAATTGAAAGGACTACAAAGCTAAGATAATACAATACAAGGTAAAGTAAAACTGGGTCAACAAAACAAGATGAAATGATACATTGAACATATGATGAAATATGAGTAAATCTCTTTACAATCCTTCATAATCATATTCATCACATTGGTTCTAACTTATCATTAAACATACGTTTCAGACAAAGCACCAAATAAGCTGTAACAAAAAACTACAACTAACAGTTTTCAATGATATCAAGTTATAATGCTTTATTCATCACTGAATGTAAAATCAGAGTAACTTATTTAGTATCCAGACTATTGTATGTAGACATTGCAACATAACTTAATACTTCATAATAGAAAGTAAAGGTAGAGTAATCAAGTCAATAGCAGATAATTCATGATTGACCATCTAAATATACCAGTCTGTATGAAGTTGCTAAAATAGTCAATGTCTGGGAATTAGGGCTTTGTGGTTGTTCATAGGTACCCTGATATCTGCCTTGGCTATATTTTCATAGGAACATTTGTGTTGCCCAAGCAAATTTATTGGTTGTCCAAAAAAATAAAAGTGGTCGTCCCACTGCCATACTGCTATGTTCACGGAGACAATAACTATCATACACAATAAAACAGATCTCCATAAAAGAGACAGAAACATCAGAGTATGCTTTGAAAATAAAGCATAAAGGGAAGTTTTTGGATTTATCAGTAAGGCCTGAGAACAATTAATCAAATAAAACATAATGATGGATGATAATGGATGATAAATATATAATTATATACAACAGTTAAACTGTTTAACAAATACAGTCATATTCTATATACAAACTAATGTACATTTGATGCTATTTCTGTATCATATTGATCTGAAGGTCTATGAATTCAGCAATTGTCTGTTGAAATCCAGTTCCAAATATTTCCAATTTTCGAAAAAACTATTACGTCAGGTATCACATTTCTTTTTCACTGTCTAAAGTCATGACACTGCACTTTGTATCTTTCACGAGAATCATACATATGTCTAGTATTAATAGCAGAAAAACTAAGTCCAGCTATACTAACAAGGGCAAGAGTACTCTTCATTGTACGTTCCCATTTTAAAGTGGCTGGATTTCCTTCGTTTTCACACTGAAATAAAAAAAGGAAAAACTGTATTTATGATGACAGCACTAAACACATTTAAAGCATTCAAAAAAAACCCAACTAATTAACTTGAGGCAGCATAAGTCAAGTCATACTATATCAACAAAAAATGCTACAGCCAAATTAATATAAAGAACAAAATATCTCCACTTGATGCATTGTAATATGTGTTTTACTTTAATAATTGACAGAATTATCAAAACCACAACTAATGTCAGAAGATAAGAGTTTGACTTATCTCCATTAAGATGAAGCTTACTCAGTCACATTTGTTATCGAACAGTTTGTCTCCAAAATGAATGGGTTCAGATCAAAGGATTTGAAAAAGATGACCAAGATATTTTACAGAACATGTCTGGGTAGTTCATTATCAATATACAAATTGGCATATGAAAGGACAGTTAATTAAGTCACAGCAGTAAATATATCTTTCTTTTAAATAATAATTTATAATAAAAATTAACACCGATTTCAATGTTTTTATTATAGTAATGATTAAATTTCTGTTTCTGCAGCCAACCCATGTTGGTTTGTGAAGGAATAATACACCCATATACGCATAGCATAATTATAGTAACTGAATTTCACAATCAACTTATTTCGGAAAATAAAGACTGTCGGCAATGTTGCGTTCTAGCCAATTATTCGACAAGTTTGCTCGGCGATTGTAACTATGCACGTCTATTTATAACTTCCACAGCGTTTTGAAGGGGTAATTATATTTTTAACAAAAAATGAAAAATGACTAGTCCGGACCTTGGAAAATGTACGACTCCGAAAACTCGGACAGTAGATTTTGTAACCCCCCATATTTTATTTAAGAAATCAAAACATTCATTCCTTTTTAATTGTTTTTGTTTATTAGGCTATTCATGCATATTTAGGCTAGCAGTCGACTTTTAAGTGCTTACCCACCACATTTTCAAGCAATAATTAAGTTAATTTATCGGTCAAGATTTTTATGATAATTAAAACAATTTATGTATGCTAGATATATTTTACATCAATAAAAACTATGACAACTAAGAAAAGAGAGGTATTGTCAATTTAGATGATAATTGAAAGAGAAAAAAAGTTACAGAGGGAAAGGTCAAGGCAAGGACCCTATATATAGCGTCCTTGGTCAGGGCTAGTGAAATATTGGTCAGGGCTAGTGGATTTGGGCATTTACTAGCCCGAACAGGCTAGTAGGAAAAAAGTTAATGTAGAGGCCTGGCAAGGGGTCCTGGGTTTGAATCTCAGTCTGGATGCATAGTTTTCTTACCCTGTGACATTTGGTGCCCAACGTGGGACTGTGACAATTACTAGATCATTTGAGAAACGCTTGTAATAAATAATTGCTCCTTAAAAGGCCTGGAGTTCTGTAATTAATATATGACGAATTTCAAGTTCATGGGGAAATATGTCACAAATCTAACCTGTTCACATTGTGGGGAGAAGGATAGAAGGCATGGATCTGGATATCTCGTTTGGGAGATAACTCGCCTTGTAAGCAAGGGGTCCTGGGTTCATGACCCGGTCAAGATGCCTGTTTTAAAATCACAAACCTGTTTAATGTATTGCAGAGATCCAGTCGAAAAACGACGGTGAACCAATTTTGGCACCGCACTAACAAGCTGCTGCCCACAATTCATCTTGGTCTCATGAAAGTTTTCAGAGACTGGTAGATGAACAAAACCTGGCAATTTCTTGGCACCTGAAATATATTATATAATCAAAATTGAAATCAACTTCATTATTTTTGTTTTATTATTCTGAATATAACCCTCAAACCAAGGACGATCATTACGCAACTTTTAGAACTGTCATATATTTTCGCGATGTGCGAGACTCATTCAATGACAAAGCGAAATACCAGCAGTAAATATTCCGATTTCAGTTAAATATTGAAAAATTACGAGACAAAGAAACGGATTAACGTGTCAAAATTTTTCAATTCTATAACACTGGTATGAGGTACAAAAAAAAAATACAGGAAAAATACAATCATGTCACACTCACCTTGCGCAAGACTTAAAGATAAGCACAACCTGGCGACCGATAGTGTAACGACCAATAGTATCGACCAATAAACCTCGCCAGTTATCTTTCCTTGAAAAATTTACTATGCGTAAGATATACATTCCAGCGACCAATAAGGAAGGCTACAGACCACTAAATAATCGGCTTTTATATATTTCTTTAACTAATTTATAACTGATTAGCTACTGATAACAAAACTCATAGAGGTTACTAAAGCGGATTTTAACACAGTTTGATCTTTATTTTGTGTCCTAGGTTAATCTAAAATATTGTTGCCCTTTAACTTACCGGTAAATAAGTCTATAAAAACAAAAACAAATTGAAATGACCATTATAATATTGAAAGTCAAAATGCTTCATGAAGGAGCTAATGTGACCCTAATAAACTACATATAGGTAAGAAGTACATAGAAAAAGCAGTAAAATGACACCTTAAGAAAGGTTGTACCTTGGCCGTGAAAAAAGTTATACCTTTTCAAAATGATGATTCTCACAGAAAATTGCAAAAAATGACCCCCCCCCCTATGATAATGAAGAGGAAAATACTTGATGAAGGAGCTAATGTGACCCCATAAAACCATATATAGGTATGAAGTACATAGAAATAGCAGTAAAATGACACCTTAAGCAAGGCTGTACCTTGGCCGTGAAAAAAGTTATACAATTTCAAAATGTTGATTCTCACAGAAAATTGCACAGAAATTACCCCCTATGATAATAAAGTGGAAAATACTTGATGAAGGAGCTAATGTGACCCCATAAAACTATACATAGGTATGAAGTACATAGAAATAGCAGTAAAATGACACCTTAAGCAAGGCTGTTACTTGGCCGTGAAAAAACTTACACCTTTTCAAAATGATGATTCTCACAGAATATTGCACATAAATGACCCTGTATGATAATAAAGTGGAAAATACTTGATGAAGGAGCTAATGTGACCCCATAAAACCATATATAGGTAAGAAGAACATAGAAATAGCAGTAAAATGGCAACTTAAGCAAGGTTGTACCTTGGCCGTGACAAAACTTATACATTTTTAAAAAGATGATTCTCACAAAAAATTGCACAGAAATGCCCCCTATGTTAAAAAAGTGGAAAATACTTTATGAAGGAGCTAATGTGACCCCATAAAACCATATATAGGTAAGAAGTACATAGAAGTAGCAGTAAAATGACACCTTAAGCAAGGTTGTAACTTGGCCGTGACAAAAGTTATATGAATTCATAATGATGATTCACACAGAAAATTGCACATAAATGACCCCCCTATGATAATAAAGTGGAAAATACTTGATGAAGGAGCTAATGTGACCCCATGAAGGCATATATATAGGTATGTAGTACATAAAAATAGCAGTAAAATGACACCTTAAGCAAGGTTGTACCTTGGCCGTGAAAAAAGTTATACATGTTCAAAATGATGATTCACACTGAAAATAGCACAGAAATGCCCCCCTATGATAATAAAGTGGAAAATACTTGATGAACGAGCTAATGTGACCCCATAAAACCATATATAGGTAAGAAGTACATAGAAATAGCAGTGAAATGACACATTAAGCAAGGTTGTAACTTGGCCGTGACAAAAGTTTTACATTTTCAAAATGTTGATTCTCAAAGAAAATTGCACAGAAATGCCTCTATATGTTAAAAAAGTGGAAAACACTTGATGAAGGAGCTAATGTGACCCCATAAAACCATATATAGGTAAGTTGAACATAGAAATAGCAGTAAAATGAAACCTTAAGCAAGGTTGTAACTTGGCCGTGACAAAAGTTATATGAATTCATAATGATGATTCTCACAGAAAATTGCACAGAAATGCCCCCCTATGATAATAAAGTGTAAAATACTTGATGAAGGAGCTACTGTGACCCCATAAAACCATATATAGTTAAGTAGTACATAGAAATAGCAGTAAAATGACACCTTAAGCAAGGTTGTAACTTGGCCGTGAAAAAAGTTATATGAATTCATAATGATGATTCTCACAGAAAATTGCACAGAAATGCCCCCCCTAAGATAATAAAGTGGAAAATACTTGATGAAGGAGCTAATGTGACCCCCTAAAACCATACATAGGTAAGTAGTACATAGAAATAGCAGTAAAATGACACATTAAGCAAGGTTGTAACTTGGCCGTGAAAAAAATTATATGAATTCATAATGATGATTCTCACAGAAAATTGCACAGAAATGCCCCCCTATGATAATAAAGTGGAAAATACTTGATGAAGGAGCTAATGTGACCCCATAAAACCATATATAGGCAAGTAGTACATAGAAATAGCAGTAAAATAACACCTTAAGCAAGGTTGTACCTTGGGCGTGAGAACAGTTATACATTTTCAAAATGATGATTCTCACAGAAAATTGCAAAGAAATGCCCCATATGATAATAAAGTGAAAAATGCTTGATGAAGGAGCTAATGTGACCCCATAAAACCATATATAGGTAAGTAGTACATATAAATAGCAGTAAAATGACACATTAAGCAAGGTTGTAACTTGGCCGTGAAAAAAGTTATATGAATTCATAATGATGATTCTCACAGAAAATTGCACAGAAATGCCCCCCTAAGATAATAAAGTGGAAAATACTTGATGAAGGAGCTAATGTGACCTCATAAAACCATATATAGGTAAGTAGTACATAGAAATAGCAGTAAAATGACACCTTAAGCAAGGTTGTACCTTGGCCGAGAAAAAAGTTATACATTTTCAAAATGATGATTCACACTGAAAATTGCAAAGAAATGCCCCCCTATGATAATAAAGTGGAAAATACTTGATGAAGGAGCTAATGTGACCCCATAAAACCTACATAGGTAAGTAGTACATAGAAATAGCAGTAAAATGACACCTTAAGCAAGGTTGTACCTTGGCCGTGAAAAAAGTTATATGAATTCATAATGATGATTCACACAGAAAATTGCACAGAAATGCCCCCCTATGATAATAAAGTGGAAAATACTTGATGAAGGAGCTAATGTGACCCCATAAAACCATAAATAGGTAAGTAGTACATAAAAATAGCAGTAAAATGACACATTAAGCAAGGTTGTAACTTGGCCGTGACAAAAGTTGTATGTATTCATAATGATGATTCACACAGAAAATTGCACAGAAATGCCCACCTATGATAATAAAGTGGAAAATACTTGATGAAGGAGCTAATGTGACCCCATAAAACCATATATAGGTAAGTAGTACATAGAAATAGCAGTAAAATGACACCTTAAGCAAGGTTGTACCTTGGCCGTGAAAACAGTTATACATTTTCAAAATCATGATTCTCACAGAAAATTGCAAAGAAATGCCCCCCTATGATAATAAAGTGGAAAATACTTGATGAAGGAGCTAATGTGACCCCATAAAACCATATATAGGTAAGTAGTACATAGAAATAGCAGTAAAATGACACCTTAAGCAAGGTTGTACCTTGGCCGTGAAAAAACTTATACATTTTCAAAATGATGATTCTCACAGAAAATTGCAAAGAAATGACCCCCTATGATAATAAAATGGAAAATACTTGATGAAGGAGCTAATGTGACCCCATAAAACCATATATAGGTAAGTAGTACATAGAAATAGCAGTAAAATGACACCTTAAGCAAGGTCGTACCTTGGCCGTGAAAAAACTTATACCTTTCAAAATGAAGATTCTCACAGAAAATTGCACAGAAATGACCCCCCTATGATAATAAAGTGGAAAATACTTGATGAAGGAGCTAATGTGACCCCATAAAACCATATATAGGTATGAAGTACATAGAAATAGCAGTTAAATGACACATTAAGCAAGGTTGTTACTTGGCCGTGAAAAAAGTTATATGAATTCATAATGATGATTCTCACAGAATATTGCACAGAAATGACCCCCCTATGATAATAAAGTGGAAAATACTTGATGAAGGAGCTAATGTGACCCCATAAAACCATATATAGGTATGAAGTACATAGAATTAGCAGTATAATGACACCTTAAGCAAGGTTGTAACTTGGCCGTGAAAAAACTTATACATTTTCAAAATGATGATTCTCACAGAATATTGCACAGAAATGACCCTTTGATAATAAAGTGGAAAATACTTGATGAAGGAGCTAATGTGACCCCATAAAACCATATATAGGTAAGTTGTACATAGAAATAGCAGTAAAATGACACCTTAAGCAAGGTTGTAACTTGGCCGTGAAAAAACTTATACATTTTCACAATGATGATTCTCACAGAAAATTGCAAAGAAATGACCCCCTATGATAATAAAGTGGAAAATACTTGATGAAGGAGCTAATGTGACCCCATAAAACCATATATAGGTAAGTAGTACATAGAAATAGCAGTAAAATGACACCTTAAGCAAGGTCGTACCTTGGCCGTGAAAAAACTTATACCTTTCAAAATGAAGATTCTCACAGAAAATTGCACAGAAATGCCCCCCTATGTTAAAAAAGTGGAAAATACTTCACCAAGGTGTCACTTTACTGTTATTTCATTGTACTACTTATCTATATATAGTCTTATGGGGTCACATTTGCTCCTTCATTGAAATTTTTCAAGTTTAGTTACATGTGGGGTCGTTTCTGGACATTTTTGCAATGTTTATCATGATTTGAATACTTATAACTTTTTTCACGGCCAAGGTACAACCTTCACCAAGGTGTCATTTTACTGCTATTTTATAGTACTACTTGCTTATATATAGTCTTATGGGGTCACATTCGCTCTTTTATTGAAAAGTTTCTAGTTTAATTACATGGGGGGTCGTTTCTGGACATTTTTGCAATGTTTATCATTATTTGAATACTTATAACTTTTTTCACGGCCAAGGTACAACCTTCACCGAGGTGTCATTTTACTGTTATTTCATTGTACTACTTACCTATATATAGTCTTATGGGGTCACATTCCCTCCTTCATTGAGAAGTTTTTAGTTTCGTATCATGGGTGGTCGTTTCTTGACATTTCTGCATCAATTGTCTTCTTTTGTGAACCAGTAAATGTAGTATTTTCAGATTTAAAAGGGACATTTCAGGCACAGTAACGTGGTCGATGGCAGGCCTGTTCCTCCATACATGTGACTTTTATCGCTTGAGAGAACATTGTAGGTATAGTTCAGCTAAATGATCTAGATCTACATGCTTTGAATGTAGTTATTACCAAGAAGCAAACAGTGTTAATCCTGATCTGAAGGAAAAGGTGTTTCTGCTGATCTGATTCATTAAATCAGTATATATTGGTTTTCTTATACAGGGTTTAAAGAAACTTTAAGGGATTTTTGCCTTGTCTAACACACCTAACCTACCTTTTTATGATCCTCGTACTATGTACCAGTTTCTACGCATGGTTCCTAACAGCTGGAATATTCTCCATTTAGCTTAGGCTTATTGTATATGTCTTGTTTGCATTAGAGGCTATTTCTTTATGTGGCTCTTTCTTTAAAATAATATTATATAATTAGATGCTTTCTATTGTTTGTTCTCATTTATACAAAAATGCATAAGTATATTCAATTAAATATTTATTTCATGAAAATGTAATAATTTTCAGACAATATCAACCAAGATTGTAAACAATTAAGCCATCTGATTAGTTATAAAAACATAGCCTGTTCTTCGTTGTTGATCTGACATTGTAACATTGTAATATTTCATATTTTTATAAAGTGCTTCTTTAGCGTGAGGTTAACTTTAAGCAATACTTTTTCTACTTAAAAGAGCCTTATATTATATTTTTAATGTACAAAACATTTTTACCTATTCTTTTATCATAGTATCTTTGACTTTTTAGAGATTATTCTGACGTAAATTAGAATGGAATTATTATGGTTGACTTTATACACCTTTATTTGCCTTGATGACCTTTATACCTCGAAGAAAATAATTGAACAGAAAATAAATGATAATGCTTAGCATGTTAATTCTTAAAATGTATTAATAATTCATTTTAAGATGACTTGCATAAAAAAGGTCAAGGAGACATCTCAAGAGATTATTGTCCAAGTTAGTACAGGTCTGTGACGAGTCATGATGTGCCAGAAAGGGCATCGGCTCAACAGGAACAGCTGACAACTTGAGCGAATATTACAATTGGAATATATTCTCAGCAAATGTGAAAAATCAGACCAGTCATTATTGATCATGGTCTTACGCTTTGACAAGTTCTCCTAACAAGATATATGTATGACCTACCTCAAAGAATTTGAGAATAAAGGATTTATATTGTATCAAGTCGATGTAGGTAAAAAATCAACAATAATCTATTCTGTTTATGAAAAACCTTTTCTGTACCTTGCATACAAACAAGTTTGGATTTCAAGCTGCAGAAAAATGTTTATTTTTTATTTTTTTCTTGGAATAATTTCTTGGTCTATTCATATTAGTTTACTTATTGTTTCTAAATCCTTAAATTGTTTTTTCTTCTTTAACTCATTACTACATATTGTTTGCCAATGTCTAGTGACTAATCAGATTGCTTATTTTATAAAATCTTGTCTTTCAGTGTCTTCAGAAACATACTTAATCATAAATTTATCATGCTGACTGCATCTGTTGTACTTATATATTGAGAAAATTATCTAAAACTACCTACCTTGTGAAAGCAGATATATACAATAAATTTCTTAAGTTATCTACCACTCGGTTACTATTTTGAAAGTGCTGGTCCAATGGACATGAAACCATGACAGCATTTGTTAATCCTAAACTGGTCAATCCGGCATGTTCACTTGTCTGGACCCACCCTTCAAAATAGCACCCATGTTCGGAAAAAACAGTCACCCAGGGAATAACTTAGTCAAGTTGCATTTTGTTCAGTAAATTAGTAATGAAATAAGAGCATCTTTAAATAGCGTTAAGGTGAAAGAATGGCCATATTCCATCCATGTTGCATCCAGTAAAGGGTTAATTAATTTTTAGTTTACTAGTTATTTTTTGTCACAACATAGTGGTAGGTAAACTTGGCTTTGGCATTTTAACCCTTTCATTCATATTTATGGATACAGCATTAATTGCTTGGTAAAACAGTGTAGATCCAGTTTAGCCAATCAGCATCAGTACTGTCTGACCAGTATATATTCTGTTCCCCTTTTGATTTATTAGGTTGTTACTGATAAAAAGCAAACAATACAGATTCTAATCAGTCACAACAGATGTGTTGGCTATAACTATTATTGACCCCAATGGGCCTATATCATTCATTGTTTTATGGTAAATAAAAAGTTCACTCTTCATTGTATGGTTTATTGCAACAGAGTTATAAATGCTTTTTGATGAAGTAATGTGGATGAGTGTTTTGTCACAGATTTCATAATACAATTAAGATTTATTTAATTTTGTGATGAATGTTAGTATTTCCATAAAAAAATATGGTAATCAAACTTGTTATCTTAACATTTAACAGTCAGACCCAGATGAATGATGTTATTTCAGTAGCTTTTGTTGTAGAAAGAAAACTGTTTACTATTTAAGAAATATATCTTTTGACTTTTAAATAAATGTTATGTTTATGTATGCTTTCAGAGATACCACGATTGTGCTCATTGGTTTGAGAATGATCCAATTGCATCTGGTGAATTGAATTACCGGTATGTAAAGGAAGTCATCTTGGAAGCAAAAATTAAGGAAGAAATGCAGTGGTGATTTTATATGGACATTCTTGACATAATCTGATTAAAAGCAGATCTAAAATTATAACGCCTATTTTAGATCTGGCTACTAATTATAACGAGACATGTACAGCTGGCTTTTTCATCCTTATGTTCATGAGGAAATCATTTTGTGTAGTGCAGTAAAAATTTGCCTTCATTATTGAAACATTCATTGCAAATTGCATTTTACATTTTTGCTCCGTCCAGCTTTGCCATGGTGACTGGGATCTCTCAGGAAGTAACTTGGCCAAGTTGCAGTCAGTCAACTAGTAATGAAACTTGACCATCTTGAAATAGCCCTAGGGCATTGAGGTGAAGAAATGACCACTTTTCATCCCTGTTGCATCCAGTTAAGGCTTAAACAAGCGTATATGGACAGTGTAAATCCAGATTGTTTCCCTCAGAGTTTTCATATTAGATATTTTGATTCGGCCAAGTGACTTTTAGAAGGTTTGTGGCCCAACAATCCACCAACTTTTTACAGCTTACATTTTCCATATTCATTATAAAATCATTATTCAATATTATATTGTTTATTTCATTTTATGATATGGACTGCATGGTTCAATATATGGCCATTTGCTGAGGTTTTATAGTTGACCCCTGCCTTTTACAATATTGTTGATTTTTAAGAATTAACTAAAATTCATCATTATATTTTTATGATAACATGTTCATCAATATACCCACTTTGCAGTTAATTTATTTTTTTACCTTTGTTGCTTTTGTATTCCAAAAATAAACATAGTAACAAACTAGATGTTATTATTATTTAGACATATAACCTCAAAGTACCAGAAAGTTCTTCTGTAACTTATTGGTGTTTTATGTAGAATTAAATTCTACATTTCTGAACACTTACGATGAGCATGTTTGTACATGAGCTGGTGCACAATGAAAGTTGCTGAAGTTTAGCATTTACTGACATGCAATTGATAATTACATTAAACCAGAGTATTTGTCTTCTAAATACTCGGCAGGTTGTGACTATCCCATACATGTTAGTCAATGTAGTCATTCTAACGAACCACTTGCTAGCAAATCTACCACCTGACAAAACATGGAGTTATCAGACAAACAAAATCCAGCAACTGGGTCCGAAAGCAAAGGTACTAATGTACTAAGTTGAAATCAATGAAATGAGACCGTGCCTACCACCCATGCCAGATTTTATTGTGAACAAGGGAGCCTACTACGATAAAACTTTGTAACAGTTGCACAAGATTTGTCGTTCATATTAAATTCATAATGGGAGGTTGCGAGATGGACATGTTGTATCGGACAAGTTTTGATAACTGGTCAAATATAAATTCTCTGTTCCCCCAAAAAGCAATAAATGCATCTAAGCTTATCTGGGTAACTCTTGTACATGTATAGTACGACAATATTAACCCGAGATTGAGTATTTTCCACTTTATTATCATAGGGAGTCATTTTTGTGCAATTTTCTGTGAGAATCATCATTTTGAAAAGGTATACCTTTTTTCACGGCCAAGTTACAACCTTGCTTAAGGTGTCATTTTACTGCTATTTCTATGTACTTCTTACCTATATATGGTTTTATGGGGTCACATTAGATCCTTCATCAAGTATTTTCCACTTCATTATCACCAGGGAGCATTATATTGCAATTTTCTGTGAGAATCATCATTATGAATTCATATAACTTTTGTCACGGCTAAGTTACAACCTTGCATAAGGTGTCATTTTACTGCTATTTCTATGTACTTCTTACCTATACATGGTTTTATGGGGTCACATTAGCTCCTTCATCAAGTATTTTCCACTTTATTATCATAGGGGGGCATTTCTTTGCAATTTTCTGTGAGAATCATCATTTTGAAATTGTATAACTTTTTTCACGGCCAAGGTACAACCTTTCTTAAGGTGTCATTTTACTGCTATTTCTATGTACTTCATACATATATACGGTTTTAAGGGGTCACATTAGCTCCTTCATCAAGTATTTTCCACTTTATTATCTTAGGGGGGCATTTCTGTGCAATTTTCTGTGTGAATCATCATTATGAATTCATACAACTTTTGTCATGGCCAAGTTACAACCTTGCTTAATGTGTCATTTTACTGCTATTTCTATGTACTTCATACATATATATGGTTTTATGGGGTCACATTAGCTCCTTCATCAAGTATTTTCCACTTTATTATCATAGGGGGGCATTTCTTTGCAATTTTCTGTGAGAATCATCATTGTGAAAATGTATAAGTTTTTTCACGGCCAAGGTACTACCTTGCTTAATGTGTCATTTTACTGCTATTTCTATGTACTTCTTACCTATGTATGGTTTTATGGGGTCACATTAGCTCCTTCATCAAGTATTTTCCACTTTATTATCATAGGAGGGCATTTCTGTGCAATTTTCAGTGTGAATCATCATTATGAATTCATATAATTTTTTTCACGGCCAAGTTACAACCTTGCTTAAGGTGTCATTTTACTGCTATTTTTATGTACTACTTACCTATTTATGGTTTTATGGGGTCACATTAGCTCCTTCATCAAGTATTTTCCACTTTATTATCTGAGAGGTGCATTCCTGTGCAATTTTCTGTGTGAATCATCATTATGAATTCATACAACTTTTGTCACGGCCAAGTTACAACCTTGCTTAATGTGTCATTTTACTGCTATTTCTATGTACTACTTACCTATGTATGGTTTTATGGGGTCACATTAGTTCCTTCATCAAGTATTTTCCACTTTATTATCATAGGGGGGCATTTCTTTGCAATTTTCTGTGAGAATCATCATTTTGAAATTGTATAACTTTTTTCACGGCCAAGGTACAACCTTTCTTAAGGTGTCATTTTACTGCTATTTCTATGTACTTCATACATATATACGGTTTTATGGGGTCACATTAGCTCCTTCATCAAGTATTTTCCACTTTATTATCTTAGGGGGGCATTTCTGTGCAATTTTCTGTGTGAATCATCATTATGAATTCATACAACTTTTGTCATGGCCAAGTTACAACCTTGCTTAATGTGTCATTTTACTGCTATTTCTATGTACTTCTTACCTATACATGGTTTTATGGGGTCGCATTAGCTCCTTCATCAAGTATTTTCCACTTTATTATCTGAGAGGTGCATTCCTGTGCAATTTTCTGTGTGAATCATCATTATGAATTCATACAACTTTTGTCACGGCCAAGTTACAACCTTGCTTAATGTGTCATTTTACTGCTATTTCTATGTACTACTTACCTATGTATGGTTTTATGGGGTCACATTAGCTCCTTCATCAAGTATTTTCCACTTTATTATCTTAGGGGGGCATTTCTGTGCAATTTTCTGTGATAATAATCATTATGAATTCATATAACTTTTTTCACGGCCAAGTTACAACCTTGCTTAAGGTGTCATTTTACTGCTATTTCTATGTACTTTATACCTATATATGGTTTTTTTGGGTCACATTAGCTCCTTCATCAAGTATTTTCCACTTTATTATCATAGGGGGTCATTTCTGTGCAATATTCTGTGAGAATCTTCATTTTGAAAAGGTATAAGTTTTGTCACGGCCAAGTTACAACCTTACTTAATATGTCATTTTGCTGCTATTTCTATGTACAACTTACCTATACATGGTTTTACGGGGTCACATTAGCTCCTTCATTAAGTATTTTCCACTTTATTATCATAGGGGGGGTCATTTCTTTGCAATTTTTTGTGAGAATCATCATTTTGAAATTGTATAACTTTTTTCACGGCCAAGGTACAACCTTTCTTAAGGTGTCATTTTACTGCTATTTCTGTGTACTTCTTACCTATACATGGTTTTATGAGGTCACATTAGCTCCTTCATCAAGTATTTCCACTTTATTATCATAGGGGGGCATTTCTTCGCAATTTTCTGTGAGGATCATCATTATGAATTCATATAACTTTTTTCACGGCCAAGTTACAACCTTGCTTAACGTGTCATTTTACTGCTATTTCTATGTACTTCTTACCTATGTATGGTTTAATGGGGTCACATTAGCTCCTTCTTCAAGTATTTTCCACTTTTTTTAGATAGTGGGTCATTTCTGTGCAATATTCTGTGATAATCATCATTTTGAAAATGTATAACTTTTTTCACGGCCATGGTACAACCTTGCTTAAGGTGTCATTTTACTGCTATTTCTATGTACTACTTACCTATATATGGTTTTATGGGGTCACATTAGCTCCTTAATCAAGTATTTTGCACTTTATTATCACACGGGGGCATTTCTGTGCAATTTTCAGTGTGAATCATCATTATGAATTCATATAACTTTTTTCACGGCCAAGGTACAACCTTGCTTAAGGTGTCAATTTACTGCTATTTCTATGTACTACTTACCTATATATGGTTTTATGGGGTCACATTAGCTCCTTCTTCAAGTATTTTCCACTTTATTATCATAGGGGGGCATTTCTGTGCAATATCTGTGAGAATCATCATTTTGAAAAAGTATAAGTTTTTTCACGGCCAAGTTACAGCCTTGCTTAAGGTGTCATTTTACTGCTATTTCTATGTACAACTTACCTATATATGGTTTTATGGGGTCACATTAGCTCCTTCATCAAGTATATTCCACTTTATTATCACAGGGGGGCATTTCTGTGCAATTTTCAGTGTGAATCATCATTATGAATTCATATAACTTTTTTCACGGCCAAGGTACAACCTTGCTTAAGGTGTCAATTTACTGCTATTTCTATGTACTACTTACCTATATATGGTTTTATGGGGTCACATTAGCTCCTTAATCAAGTATTTTGCACTTTATTATCACAGGGGGGCATTTCTGTGCAATTTTCAGTGTGAATCATCATTATGAATTCATATAACTTTTTTCACGGCCAAGGTACAACCTTGCTTAAGGTGTCAATTTACTGCTATTTCTATGTACTACTTACCTATGTATGGTTTTATGGGGTCACATTAGCTCCTTCTTCAAGTATTTTCCACTTTATTATCATAGGGGATCATTTCTGTGCAATATTCTGTGAGAATCTTCATTTTGAAAAGGTATAAGTTTTGTCACGGCCAAGTTACAACCTTGCTTAATGTGTCATTTTACTGCTATTTCTATGTACAACTTACCTATATATGGTTTTATGGGGTCACATTAGCTCCTTCATCAAGTATTTTCCACTTCATTATCACCAGGGAGCATTATATTGCAATTTTCTGTGAGAATCATCATTATGAATTCATATAACTTTTGTCACGGCTAAGTTACAACCTTGCATAAGGTGTCATTTTACTGCTATTTCTATGTACTTCTTACCTATGTATGGTTTAATGGGGTCACATTAGCTCCTTCTTCAAGTATTTTCCACTTTTTTAACATAGGGGGTCATTTCTGTGCAATATTCTGTGATAATCATCATTTTGAAAATGTATAACTTTTTTCACGGCCATGGTACAACCTTGCTTAATGTGTCATTTTACTGCTATTTCTATGTACAACTTACCTATATATGGTTTTATGGGGTCACATTAGCTCCTTAATCAAGTATTTTGCACTTTATTATCATAGGGGGGCATTTCTGTGCAATTTTCTGTGTGAATCATCATTATGAATTCATATAACTTTTGTCACGGCCAAGTTACAACCTTGCTTTAGGTGTCATTTTACTGCTATTTCTATGTACTACTTACCTATATATGGTTTTATGGGGTCACATTAGCTCCTTCATCAAGTATTTTCCTCTTTATTATCATAGGGGGGCATTTCTGTGCAATATCTGTGAGAATCATCATTTTGAAAAAGTATAACTTTTTTCATGGCCAAGGTACAACCTTTTTAAGGTGTCATTTTGCTGCTATTTCTATGTACTTCATACCTATATATGGTTTTATGGGGTCACATTAGCTCCTTCATCAAGTATTTTACACTTCATAATCATAGGGGGGCATTATTTTGCAATTTTCTGTGTGAATCATCATTAAAAAAAATATATCCTACAGAATCATATGTTTTGTAATATTTTCTGGTCAACTTAATAAAAAATAATCTTATTTTAACTAAACCGTGTGAAGCCGTACGAATTTTAGTGGTGTTTAACCCTGGCAGTATACCGGAAATGGAACTAGTGTACACAGTCACCGGTCATCAGGCGGGGTAACTCCTTCTTATCGGTCGATGAAAATTATTGGTCGATGTTATTGGTCGCTAGCTTGTGCTCAGTAGACTTAAAAGGGAGGTTACCAAAGCGTTCCGAAATAGGCGATCTTGAGCTGGTTCCCAGTTTTACCTTATGGTTCCCAGCGATTTGTTACTTACACGGACCTTGTCACAATCGTAATGTCAATGGGTTCATGTGCCCAATGACGTAAAAATTGACATTAACGAATATATACATGTATAATTTTTTTTTCTGTACTGTTGAGAAAGAGATTGCCTGCATAGATATGAATTCTTCAAATAGGAGATTTGCATAAAAACTTTCTAATATTCGATCTCAATAATTGAACGTGGTATTTTTTAGACTTTCGGCGATTTCGCCGAAAGGCTTATGTTATACCATAAATCGAAAACTATCGACGAAAATGTCTGACCAGTTTACTTTCGGTGATTTCGCCGAAAGGCTCAAGTTATACCATAACCAATCAAAGCGCTGAAGGCACTGAATTTGTTCGGGTTTGAAAAGTGAAATTAGATTTACTGCTTCAACAACATTTGTCCACAAAGAACAATTCAGTGTAGTGGGTTTAGTTTGATAGGTAGAACAGCACTGTTTCGATTCAAAACACTTCACGCAATCGAACTAAATACAGCAGGTGAACCGGACGGAACCGGACAGACGAGCACACTTATGAGTTTTTTTTCACACCATCAACACAAGTAAAGGGATCGATCATTCTTAAAGCAATTCAATAACTGCCGCTTAAAGTTATCAGTCATGCACATTTATTCTACCCCATCTGTATGCAAAAAAGATAAAGTATATTATTCAGAAATCATTCAAAGTCATCAACTATGATTTTTAAACTTTTCTTATAGAACCATTATCTTACATAAGACCATGAAACATCTCTACTGACAACTGGCACAAACAACGGGTCGTGACTGAATCGTATGGCGCGTGAAACGTCGCAAAATTCAAAAAATAAATTAATATGCCATAATTTCATATAAATATGAAAACATATATTTATGTTCTATAATTTAACATTCGTGTAATATAAATAATTTATACCATACAAATTTTATTTTTTACCACATGAATGTTAAATTATAGAACATAAATATGAAATTATCGCATATAAATTTATTTTTTGAATTTTGCAACGTTCCAAACGTCATAGATCCGTTGATACCATTCTTTTACATAAGATGCCATAATCATCCCTTCTAAGACGCACAACATAGCAGCGAATATTCTTACACTTGAGATTTAGTTCGAATTACTTGTGTATTAATGTGCCCGTCATAGCAGACAATCTCTTTGAATTGCTCTATACATATATACAGAGGGACTACTTCTGGATTCGGTAAATTTTCAAAGTGAGAAAGGGTCTGAAATACGGTAAATATATTTGTTCAGGACTGAAGTCCCGAACAAACAAAATCTATCGACGAAATTGCCTGACCAGTTTAACCAGCGGAGTGATACATGTATCTCATCTGAACCGCCTTTGTTTCAGTGATCAGTGACAGGTGTTTACATATATTGATACGCATGTGGAAGGGGCACAGTCAAATCTCGTTAATACACTAAGCAGTATACTTAGTGATCAATAAAGTGTTATACTTTTAATATTAACCACAGAAAATTAAAGGTTTACATTTCATGTTAAGAAGTTTATGAATTAAGGGCTATAAAATGATTTATATATTAATAGTGTCTTCAGCTGTTTAATGCAATGATACTGTGTTAATTCGTTGTATTACATGAAGTTTAAGTTGTTTTACAGTAATGTACCATAATTATCATTTTTAACTACACTAATAAACTTCAAGAATTTGTATGCAAAGTGTACAGGGAAACGTACTGTACTTCAAGGTTTTGTATAGGAAGAAGAGGAAAAATTAAATCTTTGTATTTTAAACTGATAGTAATTGCCAGAAATACAGGATAGAATTAATATTTCGTCCGCATTTTTTGCCCTTTTCGAATCGTGCTTGAATCAATTGTGTAAGAAGTAATCAATAGTTTCCATGGATTTGTTAGGTTTCAATGTGCATGAAAGTCTTTCTGTATTTCAATACTTTGATTTAAATTGAGTATAATGTTTATGTATATATACTTAAATGTACAATATGTACATCTTGACATATAAAATCAAACGTTTATTAGCAGTTCTTTTTATTTAGTTGAAACAAATGAAATTAAAAATGAAGACGCTGGTTGTCATGTCAATTTAATGAAAAGTTATGTACACTCGAGTAGATACCTTGAATTGGAACAGTAAATGTATCTATATATAGCGTCCAAATTGCATCATTCTTTGCAAATTATTTAGTCACTTGTTTTCAAGGAAAACAAAATATATAACATGTATAACAGCAAAAGAAAATTGTATCTACATACTAGCTTACTCTGTTAGTGATCATTTATACAAACAATTTACTGTTTTTGTTTGCGTTTTTCTGGTAGTATTTGTCATTATTCTCGTATATTGATATAGTGATATTGTATTATTTTCTTGTATATTTTCATCTATTTTTAAACTTGGTATAAGGTATAAAATATAAGTTATTCATTAATAAATATATGGATGAAGACATTTTATGCTGATGTCTGGTGTGATAACTTCACACAAAGTTCCCATTCTATGCTCCAAATTGATAGAAAGGAATAAAAATAGATCTCAGTAGTTTTACAACCCTTAAATTTAATTAACATTTCCTCATTGTCTCTTCAGTATCAGATATTAAAATAATTAATGTTCGAAAGCAGTCCAATTTTTTTAACGACGCAATTGGGGTTTTATTACTCACCACTTTTACAGGAATTCGATAAGTTCTTAGTCAAAGGGAATTTACAAGCATGAAATCAGTAAATGTACTGACTACTGTGCGGTATTTTTTATTTGAATGGATTGCGGAGACGTCGGTAAATAGTTATGTAGGTAAATTGATATTATATAGTATTTTTTTTTTGGAGAGGTCGGTATTTAAATTGATATAATGTATTGTAATTAGTCTAAATGTGTGATAATCAATCAGTGTTTAGAGTTTTGTTTGTTAAAAGTTGTTATAATATCCACAAAATATTATCATAATTTGCCAATATTGCCTGATGTGTCTACATTTTACTAGATCTCAGAATGATAGTTATATATTATAGTTACATTTGTATATATTCGTGAATTCGCCGAATTTAAAGTATACATACTTTATTAATTTTTGTTTAATTATCTTTCACAACCACTTGTACAACTGTTATTTACACCCATGCCTACTTAGTCTGCACTATATTATATCAATTTACGCACTTCTTCAAATGATATACTATATAAAATCAATTTACCGACATAACCATTTACCGACCTCTCCAGATACTATTTGAGTGACCCTTATGAACCGAAAATATGTGGATATTAAAATATATGACTAAAATAAATACGATATGTGTTTTAATTATATAAGTTATGTATAACAAAATACGTCCTGTTTCCAATAAATACACGAAAATGTATTCATTGTTTTGAGTTGTTACGGGTTGAGTTGACTACATGGGATTCAATGTTTCTCAACCGATTTTCGTCGATTTCATGCCAACCGATTTTTGATGAAAGTAGTCCAATAATAGAACCACCCATAGCCCCGCCTTCCTGTTTAAAAGGATTGCCTTATAGTACATTTGTAGTATAATTTAGATGGTAGTAATGTGATATGGCACTGCAGTCACATTTGTCTTTGGTATAACATGACAGGCACGTACATGTAGGAAGCATTTTCAGATTTAGGGTTTTTTTTTCAAGGAGAAGAAAACAACTTAATTTTCATATACATCTAGTCTTGTCCTATAAAAACTCTTGCTTTTTTCTCAGGCTTAAGACTGACTAGGCAGTTTTAGTTATATATATATATATATAGCGTGAAATTTTGACTTTGTTGAAAAAGCACGAATGTGTCAATCAATTGAGTGTGACAGGCCTAAGCCCCCTAACCTCCCCGGTTCCTACGGGCCTGCAAGTCTAACAAGATTTCATTTAGAAAACACTCGTTCACTTATATAATTAATTTCATGCTATGAAAATATGACCAGATTTTAATGCATAAGGGACAATAAGCATTAATTGGAACTTCGCTAGACTATAACAACATGCAATTTTGTAGTTTTTAAGATATTTGAATAATACATATTTTATAAATAAAATAGTTTTGTTTCTTCACCGATATGAGTATAATTACAATGCCTTCGACATTAACTTGTGCATAATTTTATTCAGTTCATTAAGTAAAAATGAACCAACGAAATGACGTTTTGTATAACTTGGATGCCAACGGATTTTTAAGTGTTGATGAGATGGTTTCCAACCAATTTTGGTCCATTTGTAGATTCTGGATGCAAAGTAGAGTCAAGATGCCAACCGATTTTGGTCGATTGTAGGGTTTATTTGGCAAACAATGTTTAGAAAATTTGTAGATTCTGGATGTTAACCGATAAAAGAATAATTTGTTGAGTGTGGATGTTAACCGTTCCAATTGTAGAAAATACATGTGTACTTGATAACCGAATTTTTTGATATTTCGAGAATAAGGACGTTCACCGATTCCAAGAAATTTGCGCAATCTGGATGCCAACCGATTTTCGTCGATTTGTAGAGCCAATAATGCCGATTGTTGAAGATTTGTATAGTCTAAATGCCAACCGATTTTGGGCAATTACTAGTATTTAGATCCAAACCAATTTTGGTCGTTTTGTTTAGCTTAGATCCCAACCGATTTTGGTCCATTTGTTCAGTCTAAATGCCAACCGATTTTCATCGTTTTGTTGATTCGGAATGCCAACCAATTTTGGTCGTTTAGTTAAGCTTGCATCCCAACCGATTTTGGTCGATTTGAAGCGACTAGAAGCCGACCGATTTATGTCTATTTGTAAAGTCTAGATGCAAATCAATTTTGGTTTATTACTAGTGTCTAAATGCAAACCGATTTCGGGTACAAATCAATTTTGGTTGAATACTTGTGTCTAAATGCCGACCGATTTTAGTCGTTTTGTTGATTCGGAATGCCAACCAATTTTGTTCCCGATTTTGGTCGATTTGAAGCGACTAGAAGCCAACCGATTTATGTCTATTTGTAAAGTCTAGATGCAAATCAATTTTCGTTTATTACTAGTGTCTAAATGCAAACCGATTTTAGTCGTTTTGTTTAGCTTGCATCCCAGCCGATTTTGGTCGATTTGCTACGGCTAGATCCAACCGATATTCGTTTATTTTTTCAGTCTAAATGGCCACAGATTTTCGTCGTTTTGTTCAGCTTTGATCCCAGCCGGTTTTGGTTGTTTTGTTAAGCTTGCATCCCAACTGCTTTTGGTCGTTTTGTGAAGTCTAGATGCCAACCGTTTTTGTCTATTTGTTAAGTCTAGATGCTTTCATTTGCAGAACCTAAATGCCAACCGATTTTAGTTGATAACGAGTGTCTAGATGCCAACCGTTTTTTGTCGTTTTGTGGAGTCTGAGTGCAAACCGATTTTGGTCGTTTTGTTTAGTTTGCATACCAACCGATTTTCGTCTATTTGTTCCGTTTAAATGCCAACCGATTTTCGTCGTTTTGTTTGTCTGAATGCCAACCGATTTTCGTCGTTTTTAGGGGTAAGATGCCAACCGATTTTCGTCTATTTGTTCCGTCTAAATGCCAACCGATTTTCGTCTATTTGTTCAGTCTGAATGCCAACCGATTTTCGTCGTTTCTTAGTGGTAAGATGCCAACCGATTTTCGTCTATTTGTTCCGTCTAAATGCCAACCGATTTTCGTCTATTTGTTCCGTCTAAATGCCAACCGATTTTCGTCTATTTGTTCCGTCTAAATGCCAACCGATTTTCGTCTATTTGTTCAGTCTGAATGCCAACCGATTTTCGTCGTTTTTTAGCGGTAAGATGCCAACCGATTTTCGTCTATTTGTTCCGTTTAAATGCCAACCGATTTTCGTCGTTTTGTTCTATCTGAATGCCAACCGATTTTCGTCGTCTTTTAGGGGTAAGATGCCAACCGATTTTCGTCTATTTGTTCCGCCTAAATGCCAACCGATTTTCGTCTATTTGTTCCGTCTAAATGCCAACCGATTTTCGTCTGTTTGTTCAGTCTGAATGCCAACCGATTTTCGTCGTTTCTTAGTGGTAAGATGCCAACCGATTTTCGTCTATTTGTTCCGTCTAAATGCCAACCGATTTTCGTCTATTTGTTCCGTCTAAATGCCAACCGATTTTCGTCTATTTGTTCAGTCTGAATGCCAACCGATTTTCGTCTATTTGTTCCGTCTAAATGCCAACCGATTTTCGTCTATTTGTTCAGTCTAAATGCCAACCGATTTTTGTCTATTTGTATCGGTTATATAGTTGTCAACCGATTTTCGTTAATTTATTTAGTCTAAATTCCATCCGATTTTCCTCTATAACCTTACCTAACCCTAGGTGTTATAACCGGTACTGGTCTTCCCTTCCACAAGGCCCGAAACTTCTCCATATTATCTGATCAATGGAGCAATTCACATTGTCAAATTTTCATACTCCTTCTGGACACGATATTCCAATTCCCCGTGCAGTCGAGAAAAAAAAATGAACTACTATTGTACTCTTATTCAAATGTAGTCACGTTTAAACTCATTGGTATTTGTCATCAACCCTTGATATCAAATAATATTTGCAGCACTCCATTTACATCATTGAAATAAAATGAAATTGACCCAAACATATAAAAAACAAGGTTTACATTTCAATAAATTCATTTATTGGACATAATATATCAATAACTTGTCATGTTTAAAACTTGTGTCATTTTCATGCATATAGTTGTTAATAGATCGCGGGTTTAGGGGAAAAAGTTTCTGTATTTTGTAACTCATTTAACCCTTATATAGGTCTTATTTGAATATAATTGGCAAATTCTAAAGATAAATAAAAAAAATACTATGGTGTGAAAATGTTGACATAAACTCGACTGAATTTACATTTTATGAAAACGGTCTTAACTGTAGATTTATACAAGAGATGTAAGTTATAGATTTTGCAAGAATGATGCCATCTTTAAGTATGTTACGGCCTTAGAAAAAAAATGTCTTCAATTTTTACTGTTAGATTTTCGGTCATATTTGCAACATTTTTGTCAAAAACATTAACAAGTTGAATGTAAGAATGTAAGACATGTTCAAAACATTGTTTGTACAGCCTGCTTCAGCCAGTTATAGACAGTGACGACAGAGAAAATTTAATAGAGCACTTCGTTAAAAATCACAGTTATATAGAATCCCTGAACAACATACTCATAATATATAAATTATTATAAAGGCTTTATTGATATAGGCTACGGAGTCAGGCAGTGCCAATCTTCCTTAAGAGTATCTTAACAAACACTGTTTACCTATTGTTTACAGCAAGCATGATAAAAATAGAAACAAAATATACACAATTAGAAAAAATAACAGTTCAACGATCATTTAAGGAACTCCAGTATTCCAACATAAAGTATATTTATGTTTGAAAGAATGTAAATTCGGACAGTTTGTATCTCATTTGGCAATGATTCCAAGGTCTGAGTATTTTAGATATTTTGTGTAAGTTCCAGTGTAGGCTTAGGTACATAAATAAGTTGATTATTATCTTAAGACCTTTAATGGCGGGTGAATTCTATATTATTTCTACTGAATTTTTGTTTTGAGGAGATAATTTTTTATTGATTTGTACATGATTCTTGTATATGTTTAGGATAAAGATGACAACCGATTTTTGCCTGTATGTATAATCCAAATGCATACCGTTTTTGTCTATTTAAAGAGTATATATGATTTTTAATCAGCATTTTTTTGAAGTTCATCTATTTTGTGGAACAAGTTCTTGTGAGGGTGGGTTGTATCCTTTTTTCCAAAATAATCGTGGCTGCCCTTTTTAAAATCCAATGGGAATTTCTATTAGACTGTGATTACAGTTTCCCCATAAAGATATGTACATTTTCCCCACACGAGCAATAGATCTTAAACGTTCGCGTTAATCAGTCAAAAGCTCAAAAAACCAAAATCCAGAAAAAAATTTATCTACAAATCATCAAAATTTCGTTAACATAATACTTGGACAAATCGTCCAAGTTCCGGAGACATAAAACAAATTGAAACTAGACAAAATCCGTCGACGTATTACTTATATGAGTTATCCTGAATACGTCGACAAATAACGTGTAAAATTTGTAAAACTCAATTGACTAATCCGTTCTAAAAGTCGCTCTAATTTATTGATATATCACTTCTAAAATCTTCAAAAATCCATTGACATAGAGCTTCTAAAAGAGTCAAATTTTTACTACTACGAATTGTCAAAAATGGTTGTACATCACTACAAGTCTTCCAAAATCCGTCGGCGTATTTTTCCACAAATATTCCTCAAATTGTTGACATACGACAGTTCACTTATTGTTTTAAAAAGTCTGAATCAATTGACAGTTGACTTTTGCAAATCGTCCAAAATTCGCTCACATACTAATTTCAAAAATCGTCAAAAAGCATCAAAATGAGGAAAATCGTCAAAGACCCCTACTTCTAAATATGATCTAAAATAACCAGATATCTTATTTACAAACAAAAAGTTAACATCCAGTTATAACGCAAGTTTTTTTACATTTTGATATAGCAAATTATGTAGCCTTTAAGCAATCAAATCTATTTAATTCAGCCTCAGCCTCAACAAATCGTCAAAGATAGCTTGGAACCCCATTACATCTTACCCCTAAAAAACGACGAAAAACGGTTGGCATTTAGACGGAACAAATAGACGAAAATCGGTTGGCATCTTACCCCTAAAACGACGAAAATCGGTTGGCATTCAGACTGAACAAAACGACGAAAAACGGTTGGCATTTAGACGGAACAAATAGACGAAAATCGGTTGGCATTTAGACGGAACAAATAGACGAAAATCGGTTGGCATCTAGCGGCTACATATAGACGAGAATCGGTTGGGATCCAAGCTAAACAAAACGACGAAAAACGGTTGGCATTTAGACGGAATAAATAGACGAAAATCGGTTGGCATCTTACCCCTAAAAAACGACGAAAATCGGTTGGCATTCAGACTGAACAAATAGACGAAAATCGGTTGGCATCTAGCAGCTACATATAGAAGAGAATCGGTTGGGATCCAAGCTAAACAAAACGACGAAAAACGGTTGGCATTTAGACTAAACAAATAAAAGACAACGGTTGTCATCTAACCCCTACAAAACGACGAAAAACGGTTGGCATTTAGACGGAACAAATAGACGAAAATCGGTTGGCATCTTACCCCTAAAAAACGACGAAAATCGGTTGGCATTTAGACGGAACAAATAGACGAAAATCGGTTGGCATCTTACCCCTAAAAAACGACGAAAATCGGTTGGCATTCAGACTGAACAAATAGACGAAAATCGGTTGGCATTTAGACGGAACAAATAGACGAAAATCGGTTGGCATCTTACCCCTAAAAGACGACGAAAATCGGTTGGCATTCAGACAGAACAAAACGACGAAAATCGGTTGGCATTTAAACGGAACAAATAGACGAAAATCGGTTGGAATCTTACCGCTAAAAACGACGAAAATCGGTTGGCATTCAAACTGAACAAATAGACGAAATTCGGTTGGCATTTAAACGGAACAAATAGACGAAAATCGGTTGGCATCTTACCCTTAAAAAACGACGAAAATCGGTAGGCATTCAGACTGAACAAATAGACGAAATCGGTTGGCATCTAGCAGCTACATATAGAAGAGAATCGGTTGGGATCCAAGCTAAACAAAACGACGAAAAACGGTTGGCATTTAGACGGAACAAATAAAAGACAACGGTTGTCATCTAACCCCTACAAAACGACGAAAAACGGTTGGCATTTAGACGGAACAAATAAACGAAAATTGGTTGGCATCTTACCGCTAAAAAACGACGAAAATCGGTTGGCATTCAGACTAAACAAATAGACGAAAATCGGTTGGCATTTAGATGGAACAAATAGACGAAAATCGGTTGGCATTTAGACGGAACAAATAGACGAAAATCGGTTGGCATCAAGCAGCTACATATAGACGAGAATCGGTTGGGATCCAAGCTAAACAAAACGACAAAAAAACGGTTGGCATTTAGACGGAACAAATAGACGAAAATCGGTTGGCATTCAGGCTGAACAAATAGACGAAAATCGGTTGGCATGTAGACGGAACAAATAGACGAAAATCGGTTGGCATTTAGACGGAACAAATAGACGAAAATCGGTTGGCATCAAGCAGCTACATATAGACAAGAATCGGTTGGGATCCAAGCTAAGCAAAACGACGAAAAACGGTTGGCATTTAGACGGAACAAATAGACGAAAATCGGTTGGCATCTTACCCCTAAAAAACGACGAAAATCGGTTGGCATTCAGACTGAACAAATAGATGAAAATCGGTTGGCATCTAGCAGCTACAAAGCGATGAAAATCGGTTGACATCTTGACTTCAAAAATCTACCAAATTCGGTTAGCATTAACACTGATCAAATAGACACAATTGATTAGGATCTTGACTTCTTTAATCTACCAAAATCGGTTGGCATTTAGACCGAACAAAACGACGAAAATCGGTTGGCATTCAGACTGAACAAATAGACGAAAATCGGTTGGCATCTAGCAGCTACATATAGACGAGAATCGGTTGGGATCCAAGCTAAATAAAACGACGAAAATCGGTTGACATTTAGACGGAACAAATAGACGAAATTCGGTTGGCATCTTACCGCTAAAAAACGACGAAAATCGGTTGGCATTCAGACTGAACAAATAGACGAAAATCGGTTGGCATCTTGACTTCAAAAATCTACCAAATTCGGTAAGCATTAACACTGATCTAATAGACACAATTGGTTAGGATCTTGACTTCTTTAATCTACCAAAATCGGTTGGCATTTAGACCGAACAAATAGACTAAAAAAGGTTGGCATTCAGACTGAACAAATAAACGAAAATCGGTTGGCATCTAGCAGCTACATATAGACGAGAATCGGTCGGCATTTAGACGAAACAAATAGACGAAAATCGGTTGGCATCTAGCAGCTACATAAAGACGAATATCGGTTGGGATCCAAGCTAAACAAAACGACGAAAAACGGTTGGCATTTAGATGGAACAAATAGACGAAAATCGGTTGGCATCTTACCCCTAAAAACGACGAAAATCGGTTGGCATCTAGCAGCTACATATAGACGAGAATCGGTTGGGATTCAAGCTAAATAAAACGACGAAAATCGGTTGACATTTAGACGGAACAAATAGACGAAATTCGGTTGGCATGTTACCGCTAAAAAACGACGAAAATCGGTTGGCATTAAGACTGAACAAATAGACGAAAATCGGTTGGCATCTTGACTTCAAAAATCTACCAAATTCGGTAAGCATTAACACTGATCTAATAGACACAATTGGTTAGGATCTTGACTTCTTTAATCTACCAAAATCGGTTGGCATTTAGACCGAACAAATAGACGAAAAACGGTTGGCATTCAGACTGAACAAATAAACGAAAATCGGTTGGCATCTAGCAGCTACATATAGACGAGAATCGGTCGGCATTTAGACGAAACAAATAGACGAAAATCGGTTGGCATCTAGCAGCTACATAAAGACGAAAATCGGTTGGGATCCAAGCTAAACAAAACGACGAAAAACGGTTGGCATTTAGACGGAACAAATAGACGAAAATCGGTTGGCATCTTACCCCTAAAAAACGACGAAAATCAGTTGGCATTCAGACTGAACAAATAGACGAAAATCGGTTGGCAGCTAGCAGCTACATATAGACTTGAATCGGTTGGGAGCCAAGCTTAAGAAAACGACGAAAATAGGTTGACATTTAGACTGAACAAATAGACGAAAATCGGTTGACATCTAGCCTTTACATAAAACCAAAATCGGTTGGCATTTAGACTAAACCAATAGACGAAAATCGGCTGTCATCTAACCGCTACAAATAGACGAAATTTGGTTGGCATCTAACCGCTACAAATAGACAAAGATCGTTGGCATTTAGACTGAATAATTAGAGAATAATATGTTGGCATCTTGACTTTACAAATCGACGAAAATCGGTTGGCATTTAGACTGATCAAATAGACAAAAATCGATTGGCATCTAGCCGCTCCAAATCGATCAAACCGGCTTGGATCCAAGCCAAACAAAACTACCAAAATCGGTTGGCATTCTGACTCCACAAAACGACAAAAATCGGTTGCTATCTGAGTTCACAAATCGACCAAAATCGGTTGGGATGCAATTTCAACAAAAAACAAACTCGGTTGGGTTCCCAGCTAAACAAAACGACGAAAATTGGTCGGGATATACTGAACAAATAAACGAAAATCGGTTGTCATCTAAACGCTACAAAGAGACGATAATCGGTTGGATCCAAAGTTTTTATCCAGTTTTTATCTAGACACTAGAAAATAGAAATCAACGAAAATCGATTTGCATCTATACTATAAATCTACTATCTTCAAATCGGTTGGTATTAAGAATCTACAATGGAACATAATCAGTTGTGACTCAAACTGATTAAAATCGTCACACACCACTTGGCATGCAAATTTTACAAATGGACGAAAATCGGTTGGCATCCACACTCCACAAATAGTCATAAAAATGGCTGGAATCAGGACTCTACAAATCGACCAAAATCGGTTGGTATCTAACTTCTACAAATCGTCAAAAGTCAGTTGGCATCCATCTCTAAAAATAGAAAAATATTAGTTACGTATAGGTAAGACTATAGTCTCTTGTTCATTATAGCTCCCCCCAGCTAGAAATCCTTTATTTGCTAATGTTTCCCAACTAATGGTACTGATAAATATACTTAAACCGCTTTTCATCGTAGTTAACTCCATTATGTTATTAGTGTCGACTTGTTAACAGAGCTTATGACATTGTATGCGTGAATGTGTATACATTTATATGTTCCTGTAATAATATATTCTTAAATATGATTTTCGACAATCTTATCAAGAACAGTAACTTTTATTTCCAGTTTCTTTCAATAATTACCGCAAATTATTTTCTTTGAAACCGGGGTATAAACATTTCTAACTAGGTAGGCGTGGTTTTTATGTCAAATAGTTCCTACACTTTTTGTCTACATGTGTTGATTTTGAGCATTTGGTATTTAGAAAACAGTTATATTTTATAAACAATACGTTAACATTTACATTAAAGTCAATTCTAAAATAGAATAAGCAAATTTATTTTTAATTATATTCATTTGTGTATTACTACTATCATCAAAAATCGGTTGGCATGAAATCGACGAAAATCGGTTGAGAAACATTGAATCCCTGACTACATCGACTTCAATCTCTCATACAGAGTTGTCGATCCTTACAGTGATCTTTATATGAGAGATTGTATGAGAGATTGCATCGACTTTAGTCCGGAATTAGTGGTACGAACAGACGTATTTTTAACATATTCCTGATTAAATCGCGATCAGTAGACGCTCTTTCTCAACAGCGTTCCTTGCGACTGGAATTCTCACGAAGCGGTCGATTTGATTCTTCAACATTATTGTCCAGCAACAGATTAATTCTTTAAAGATGGTATTGTTTCCTTTTTTTCATAAGAAATTCTTCCTTTTACATAACCTTTTGCTTTTACTTTTGGACAATGTATGAACAACGGACTCAGTAAGTCACTCAGACATTTCGGTTATCAATCAAACGTAGACAATTCACAACGTAGACACGGGGACGAATTGGACTTAACATATTTAATTTCACTGGCAGGGCATTTCAGTATGTGGTGAAGGGCCTGGGCCTTATTCTATAAATAAAAGTGGTGAAATTTTATCGCGACATCATTGATATGAATAAAAATCATAGATAACCTCGAAATTTGTGGAATTTTGGAAAGCTGCTTGATTTTAAAGAAATTTTGGAAGGGGAAGGTGGCTGTAAACAGCCCTTGTTATATTGGGAAAAAGTCCTGATTGGACATGTTTAAAGGAAGACTTATGTTGTAAAATTTTTTTTACTTCAACATTTTGTCTTAGGTGTAGGTGTTAGTCTTTCATTTAGCAATTAGAAAGATACACTCCCCTCGCAGCTCAGTGCATATATTACATTCACCCGCTGCCTTAAAACATTTCCATTTATAATATTGACCTTTACCATAAACCTTTGAACAACCAATGAAAGTTTACCAAATTCCAATTTAGCCGAAAAACTTTATACGCATTATCATTGGTTGTAACGATCACCTGACAAAAAAAGCATAAATAAATGGGTAAACAGCGCATCATATGGTATGATCATACTAATGACGAATGCAACCGCATATGACTTCATATATAGCATGGCTACACTTAGTTACAGTTAAAAGATCAGAGCTATACATCTAAAAAGATCAATGGTTACTTCATTTTTGTTAATTTTCCATTATGTAACTAATGCAAAACCGTCCAACATCTTTGCATCTCGACATTTTGAAATTACAGGCGTGAGAATTTTTTGCATCTAATTTTAAAAACCTCCTGACAGTCATGCGATTAAAACGTTTATGCATGGGTGAAAGTTTTCTGTATCAATACTGATTTCAGTATTTTGAGAATAAATTTGCTGTATGTAATTTATATGAAATCTTATCTTTTTCAGTATTTTAAAAGTAGGTTTTTAGTATTTTCAAAACTTTCAACTTACACTCGTGTTTATGTGCCTCTGTCTAAAAATAGAAATATCAGTTTGCACATAGTATTTTAGCAGAGGTAGAAAGTGAACAAGTGAATCTTTGGAACTGATGCATTGGAGAGTATTAAAAAGATTGAGAAAGATTGTGAAAATTCACAGGAATATTGCTAGTATTGCACTATACTTTTGGGAACGAAGTGTAGCTGTGGCTATTCACCATTTGTTTTCCATTTAAGAAAAGATCATCATTAATGCTTTATGAAGTTCTTGCTACCTAATACATTTTGAACATTACAGAGACCACAATCCTGATTATTCTGGCTTGAATCAGAACTTGCATAATTATGATTTGACTTACACAAAAACACTTATGTGGCCCTATCCTTGTATAATTGGCTCATGTTCATGTTGCCACTCTTACTATAATGCTTATTATTTATAATTTTCCTTAATTGATATCACTTGGTTATTCTATAAGGATGAACTGACATAAGTGGTTAGGCTGTTCATAACTGGTACACCATTACAACTGTGGATATGTGGAAAATGCAACTTTGTGTTGATTGCTAACTTGGCCTCTGCATAAATTAGTGATGGGATATCGGTTGGAAATTATAATCGATCATCGGCTGTAATCGGTTACTGTTGTCGATGCGATTCTTCCGATTATAATCGGTTCCTGATAAGTTTGCTTTTGCATTCATATTTTGCTTTGAATCCTTATATAATCGATGTATTATAGACCAAGAAATAGAAATAGCTGTTTTTGTTTTTTGTATTTGCTTTCTATACATTCATCATTTGGTTATTAACAACCCCAGCTTTCTACTATTGGCTTAGCAACATTTAAGTTAATGAATAGTGTGATACATGTTCATATGAACTATTAACCATGCTCTGATAGGCCTACTGGTAGTAATAATAAAATTTGGGGTTCTAACAAGTATAGAATGCTTAATTTAGATAATTAAAGCAATTTATTTTTCAAAGTTACTTATGCAGTTTGATTTGGAAATGCTAACGATACAAAAGACATCATGGTATAGCAGATTGAGTTCATGCAGTTCGCTAGACCAGGGTAGCGTATTATCAAACATTTTACGACAATTTAGCTATTCATTATAAAAGGATTTAAGACCAAAATTGGTTGTAAGACTTTTGATAATACTGGCAGGTCTTCTGATTTCTTTTTCGTATCGGGGTGATCGTATAAACGTCGTGTCCATTGCCATGTTGAAAAAAGGCTGGGCGTAAGAGCCATATCCGGAAAAGCGCTGCATACAGGGTTGGCGCTGGGTCATTAGAAGATGTCGCCAAATGAAAAAAGTTGTCGCCACTTTGGGGCCATTGGAGCCAACAAAATTTGTTATGGTTTAACAAGTTTATCAGTGCATCAACGCAAATTATTGTAGTATTAAGATAGCAAGCACACCTTCATTGTAGTCTAGCTCTCCTGGACTCTTGTTTGTATCTTAATTATAGTATTATTTTTTAATTAGCATATTTTTCATAGTTTACATAAATAAAGCAAGAACAGTCAATGTCACGTAAATGCAATTGCCGAAATGATAGAATAGATCTGTATAGAATGTCAGAAGTACCAATTATTACACACACAAATGTAGAATTTTCTTACGTTTCACTTCTATTTAAACCATTAATAATTTTATAAATCACTATCATCTTATCATGACTGACAATTAAAGTCAAATAACTCAAATTTCAACGAAACAAAACTCAAAATAGTTAGATTTTGAATGTAAACTAATTAGTTTGTTTAATTTACATTCAAAATTAATTAATAAACTCGGAATGTTTGGTTACTCAGTTAAACTATTTATTTGATGTTTTACACAAATTCCTCAGAACATTGAGATTCTGTATCAAACTGTAACCTAAAATAATCTTTTTGTCATTTCAATAGAAAATGTCTTCTTTCTGGTTGAGTCTAAATGATTGCAGGTATATCTTCTTGGAAAATATCAATGTCCTCAATTTTGACCTTCCTTTGTTAAAACATTTTCTATCATATTGGTTCTGCTATCTCACTTCTTTCCTTAAATATTACTTTTTATGTAGCAATGCATGCTTAATATTGATTTTTAGAGTCTGTTACACGACTTAAGTTGATTATGTGACTAAAATTTATTATTATTTTTCCAAATTCAATTTGTCGAAACCAACCTGTGGTTATTCTAAATATAGAAAAGTAGAAGGAATTTCTTTTTTAATTTTGCTTAATTAGGAAGAACTAATAATCAAAATAATAGTATTATTGAATTACAAACGTAGATTTAGCAATAAATCACTCGAATTGGCGATAGCGTCGGTCGCAAAAATACGTGACATAATGAAATGATGATTGAAGGGATTTCAGATTTACGAAATAAAATTACTAAGTATAATTATTAACTATATTTGTTATCAATAGTGATGACAAAACAGTTTTTACGATAATTTTCATTTTGTAATATTTAAAGATTTTGTTTATTATTCAATCAGAGATTATTGTTATTGTCACATTTTATTGGCTTAAAAACTTGCCAATTACGCCTTTTTACAACACGCTCAAATTTAATACAATTATCTTCTCAAAACAGTTTAAACCACTGAAATCAATGCAATATCACATTTTGTCACAAGTTTGTTAATTGCAACTGTTTGATTACGTAAGCGATGTTATCGAGCCGACGTGTAACACTATTGATTTTTTAGCGGATGCCGATTGGTTGATAATGCATATCACTAACTTTAAGCTCCGCCTACTAATTGAATATAAGTAATAGTCAATAATTGTTTGACGCATGGCTGAGCATTAACATCAGGGGCCATCTATGTCATTAACAGCGAGACACTAATTAATTATCGGCATATGAAGCATGTATACTAACAGCACCTCCCGCTGAGCGGATTTGTCGATTACATTAAAAGGCGAACATAACAAACGCTCCGCCTGTCGTTATCAGTTATCACTTGCGAATACGAACTTGGCCACTTACGATATCAAAACTTACATCAAAGAAAATTTATACCGGCCGATTATTTTGTCGCCACGAAATTCGCCAATTTGTCAAAATTGGCGCCAGAAATTAAATTTTATCGCATTTGGCCATCGGCAGCGCGAACCCTGGCCGCATATAAAAGCCGTATTCGGTACCGGATGGCACCGGGACAATTTCATGCCGATGATCGATTTTGACTAAATTTAATCGATCATCATAATCGGGAGCTTCAACACGCCGCTAATCGATGTTTTCCGATCATCGGTACATCACTAGCATAAATACAAAGACTCCTTTTTTTATTCCAGTCATTAATGTCAGTTGCATTTAAAAAAATTAGGAATTGATGATGGAAATACATGAAAAGAAATGGCAAACTGAAAAAAATGGCCCTCTGACAGACGAATTCTCCTTTGATAAAGGGAAATAAATGTTGTAGTGAGTTTTGTCCTGAGAATGATGAAAGATTTTAATTGTTTCCCTTGGACTGATATGCTTTGAATGCATTATTTCAATCACAGTTCAATAATCATTGAGATGTCCTAGAAACAATAACTATAGTCTGAAGACTAGTTTGTTTATTTCTGTTGTAACTTGTAAGAGTCTGGCAACAGTAGCAGTCTTCTTCTGTTTGTAATGCAAGTAATTCCTTATATCCAAACTCAGAAATATTACCAGCTCGTAGAAATTTTTCCTTATGTTTTTTACTGCTCCTATTTACTTATGATATGAGTGGCACATTGAACATATCAAGCAGAATTGAATATTTAAAGTTCATTTGTAAGTGCAAATATTCCTATTAGATCACATAATCTGAGTCTTATGTGTATACCTAGAGCATGAAGATATTACTAAGTTGACTAACAAGTTTAAGAACCCTCTCATTAGTTCCTCAAAAGAGTTGAACTTGAATAATTACACTCTGTTTGCCTCTAGCAATACCCCATACTGTGTTTCTTTTTAATTGTAATGAAACATGTTAAATAAATAAGTTCATGTCTGAAGTTTTTAAACTCTAAGTTCTGTTTAAAGTTCTTGTTTGATAAATGTGTTCTTCTGCTTCTTCATCTCCTTATTTTTTGAACCTATAATCATTAGATCTCAACAAATGACACAAATTGCCTGCTTGTTTGTCTCCATAGTGATGTATGGGGTTGTTTATATCTTGTTAGCTAACAAATTCTACACAATGTCTGGAACTTATCTACATGATAATTGCCAATCATTATTGCATTATTTGACTGGAATAGTTCCAAAACCAATTTCTAGATTACTCGTTTTGTTGAAAAAATGTTTATTCTGATTGGTTGGGTTTAAAATTTGGATAGGGGTACTTTTGGATATACCTAGATTGGTTTAGACTTTCACCTATAATTTGTACTGTACTCTGACCTTGTATATACTGAATGATTGAACCATACAGCAATACTATGTATAATAATAATAAGGGACTTTAGTCAGTTATTTCCCCTGGTATGTCCAATAAGTTGGATTACTCGGATTTTACCCTTACTTTTCAATGTAAATTTGCCAAAATTAATCTTTAATAACTTTTTTGTAAATAATGTAATTTGTTTGAAATTCAAGCTAAGTATTTTTAATGTAAAGAACTATCTTAATTTTATCACTTCTGTTAATATCTTTATTAGCAAGAAAGATATTTGATGAAATATTTTAATATCCTTACTTGGGACTTCAATGATAAAATCCAAGGATTCCAACTGATAGGACATACTTGCAAATTGGATTGCTTCAGATTTTATCAGGGAAAGATAACTGACTGAAGTCCCTTGATTGATGTATTGATAGTTATCATTTGTTTGTTATATTCTGCTCATTATGACCTTGTCTGTCACTAATCATAGTACTATGTATGTTAGAAAGCTAGACTGTTGGTAGAACAAGATTTTTTCTTCCAGTAATATAACATTCTGCTAGTCCAAGTAACAAGACAAGAATTCAGTATTAATTTGGTTGATTGATTGTATGTCTGGGTTAAAAATTACTATATTAAAAGATAAGTTCTTAGAAAATTTCATTGCTGCTGGTTTGAATGCTAAATGTGGTGATCAGTCTGATAGCAAACATAGATCAAATAGAAGTACATATTATTTGTAGCTTTACAGTGATAGATTTACTTTTAATTTACCAACTTGCTGGGGGGGGGGGGGGAGGGGATGGGCAAGTTAAACCTGACATTAACCTGCC
The DNA here is from genome assembly GCA_025267735.1 of Mactra quadrangularis. Classification (NCBI taxonomy): domain Eukaryota; kingdom Metazoa; phylum Mollusca; class Bivalvia; order Venerida; family Mactridae; genus Mactra; species Mactra quadrangularis. The sequence goes on along the minus strand of CM046299.1, from coordinate 29,110,140 downwards.
CCCCATACCTTTCAGTTGCCCCAACATTTATCAATTATTTTTGCCATTTTTATCACTGAATAAACACTGAGTCTTTGACCATATTATTTTACATTTTTGACTTTCCTTTTTTATAAGAATCAGTTTATTTCTGCTTTTGAGGCCACAACAAATGATGATCATATGTTCTATGGATTCGCTTGCACCCTAATTTTTACAACAACAAACATATTTTTATTTCCTCACTTGCTCATAAAAAGTTGTTCAAACCACTATATAAAGCAACTGAATTAGGATTTTTAAAAAAAATTTCTTCACTCGCTCACTCCATTATTTTCATGAAAAATCCATTGTACATACTATCAATTAGTTGTGGCCTAATACAATACTTAATTAAATTTTGAAAGATTGACTAGATTGAAAAGAACAAAATATTATGCTATCAGTCAGAGAACAAGCAATGAAACTCTCAAATAATTACTTTTTATGCAAAATTGGGTTTTAAGTCCTAAATGCTGACTTGCCAAGCGGAACAGCTGATATTGTAACCAACTTGCCCTGTCTATTTTCAAACTGGCAGGGCAAGTAGGCTAGTGCTTATTTCTAACACTGGCTTTATAAGCTTTATAATTGTTCCACTTCAAGATTAAGGAACATTAAATTTTGTTGATATAGTATTGTAGTGTGTTGCCTTAAAAGATTCCTGTTTCATTAACATCCCTCTCTTGTTTTGTCTTTATGATAGCTCAATGGTGGACAAGTTCTTTTGCCAGATAGTTGGTCCTGTGAGCCTGCATGATCTAGACGGGCCTTCTGATTTCTGTGCAGGTTTTGCCAGTAGGTCTGCCATGTTTTTTGACTGATATGCACAATAGTGTACAATGTATACTGTTAACACAAATTATTTATGTTTTTTTAAAGTTTTTTTTCTACTATGTCCTAAAAGAAATATCCTCATAACTTGGTTTACAGAATATTCAACAAATGTCAATACAATATTAGTGTGTGTATGACTCACAGTAACATGCTAATCAATGAAATTCTTCTCCCTAAAATATTCTCCTCTATGGTGATCTCCTTGTCTGTAAAAAAGGGGGACAATAAATTACTTTATTTCTCTAAACCAATAATCTTCTGGATTAGACACTTTGGTTGGTGGAGAATTAGATTTTATACCAAACTTGGTGTCAGGTTGATGTATCAGCTAGTTTCATACTGTGAATGCTTTAAAATATCGGAATTTAGGGAAAATTAAGGAACATACGCATGAGATAATTTGTTGAAAATTAATGCTGGGAGGAATATTCTGTTCAATTTAATTATTTCAAGGGAATAGTTTATTTAGTGAGTGTATCTTCTTAATTTTTTGTTACTTATGGAATATTGCATGTGGTGAATTGCTGCGTTATAGAGAATAGTAGCATGATGTGGTATTGATTTTTGCTATATTTGGTAAAAATAGTTTCATATTTGGAATAGTGACACTTTACTGTGTTAGATGAATGAATGCTTGTAATGTTTGATTGTTTCTTTGTAATTTCTGTAGCTAGCCTCTATTGAGGTGCAGTGGTAATATGTTTGACTTCAGATAGATCTGGTGATCTTGGTTTGATTTCTAGCTGCTGCTGGTCAAACCCCGCTGGTCAAACCCCTTCATGAAATTTTGGCAATGTGTTGATAAGCACTGTAATATCCAAATTGATTAAGATTACTGTTTTTAAAATGTAAGTTGTCAAAATTGATCTGTGGTCATATTAATGTTCCTATCTTGTAGGTCTATCTGTCTGAGAATTCAATTGTGATAATTAATCTTTTCTATGTGTTTAAGTTTTATGTTGCAAATTACTTATAGTTCATTATCACTAATTTTCATTCATATGACCAATTTGATCGTTGGTTGTCATAGAGGAAACTTAGATACAGCTTGCTGAGGACCATTGGCAATTTGGCATACTCTTCCTTATTTACCAAAAAAATCAATCAACTTCCAAGAACATTTTTCGTAACGATAAATTTTCTCGAGCACTAGTCCAATTATTTTGTTATATAGTTAACTAAAAGTTATCAACTAGTCCAACTTTATAAAATTAGTAATTTTCACTTGCCAAAATCAATTTTCATTTTCCCTGGACATCAAGCTAGTGGGTTAGGGCAATTACTTAGAACATAGGTTAAATATATTTATGATTTAAAAGTTTACTTACATGTTCGTTTAAGATTGAATATGTTCAAAATGTTATGTTTAACAAGTATACTTGTATGTACATATGAAAAAAATTTATTATTAATTAAATGACAGCATAGTAAAAGAAAAGATTCTTTAAAAATCAGTTAAATTTTTTCTAGTTTATTACATGTATGAATAGCTATGTTCAAGGCCTGTGATAGATGAAAGTGCATGTATATGTTTACGCTACATGATAGTAAAACATGCTTCTTACAGTTCTCTACAAGTGATTCTCTCTATCTCTCATGATTGTAATTGGTTTTATGATAAATTCTCTCCTCTATGCTCAGGTGTGCAACTAGCAATGTCAATAATAGAAAGTTAATATTCCCTGCCATGTGTTTCGTTCTAGAACTAAAATCATTATTTACTGTGTCTGCTTGCAATACACATTAACTGGATTTTATACTCTTGTAAGTGAATAGTTTTCATTGATATTGATATTTTATGTAACTTTTGATTATGATTATTACAATTTGGTTTGTTAGTGTTATGATTTCATATTGGGTATCTTCATACTAGTTGTCAGCTTTTTCATTGTCATTTCATTTAATATATTAGTATAGTTATTGTCAAGTCTGAAGCCTTTGACTAGTGAAAATTGACTTAGACTTGTGAAGATTACTTGCATTTTCTCCAGCCGATTGATAATTTTGCCCTTTACTATATATAACATATTAAATCATGCTAGTGCTCAAGAAAGTTTAAGGTTATAAGAACTTATGACTGTATCATTTTAAGCTGGATTTTTCAATGAAAAAATTTGGGTAATAGTTTGGCAAAACACGGGTGGGTGGGCAGGCGGGCGGGCGTCATTGTAAATATTCATTGTGGGCTGCTAGCAGTAAATGGTTGGCTAGAATGTACCATTTGTCTGGTTTCTCCTCTTCTAGCCTTAAATTTTTATGGAGCTCAAGCCTGATCTATTATTAATATATAGTATATTGCAAAATTATCTGATAATCAACTAGTCTGACTTATCAAATAAGTAATTCTCACTAGCCCTAATCAATTCTCACCAATCCATGGATTTGGGCTAGTGGGTTAAGACAATGACTAATCTTAGTCAATAGTTTTAATCTAATCTTGACCAAACTTGGTTATAATGTTAGTTTCTAATGCAGTTAAACAACTAGACCATTGTACACTAAGAAATCAGAGTTATTGCCCTTATTGTATGACAGATTATTTGTGACATTTGGACTCATTGATTGAAATATATTCTATAAATTATGGGCTTAGTGCAAAAAAGGTTGTAACTCCATTTATAAAAGAGTGAGTTACAACTGTTTAGCACCAAGCAGGGGAAATATAAATCATTATAATGATGATCATTTTCTGTACATTGTGTTGACAGTTCTTATTGTCTATATACAATACATGTTTATTATATCTACATTATTATATATACATGAAATGTGTATACATTATACATGTACATGTATATAGAATTAACCTTATCATATATTACTATTCAGGTGTATATTTTATGATGTCATTTATTATTTAAGAGATTATGAACACCCTGTAGTATGTTGACAGTTTTGTTATCATTTGTGTATAGATTTTTATATATCTGACCTTATATTAATGTCTATAAGGATGGATTGTAAGAAAATATGGATAGCAATGTACTACTGCATTATGATTGTATTTACAATCAACATCATTGACCCCTTGTCCAGCTGTCCCTCAAAATAATGTTAACATCCTTTGGTACAACTAGATCAATGGGCTATAAATTTACATGGGAAACAAGCATGTAAATGTTTGCTCAACATTTTGTGCTGCATTTTCAGTGGTTTTTTTTTTCAGTGTCTATGACATTTGAAATAAAGTGATGTATTCTTGCAATACTGTTATGCTGTGAAAAGTGTTATGCCATGAAATTTAACATATAGTTCTAATTTTCCATGTAATGAATTATTCGTTTTTGGTTTCTTAGCAATCACAACTTCATCACTTTCATCATCTTTACAAACTACTCTCTTAATATTCTTCAATATAAGTTCAACATCTTTTTCAACATAACTCTCAGATGGTTTCATCTCTTCCATTTCTCTCATTTCAGTAAGTTTATCAAATATGTTCCTATCTTCATCATTACTACTTTTATTACTGGAAACTAAGTTTTCATTATATGAACTATTACTAGCTTCAGTGGAATCAGAAGAATCCTTTATTTCAATAACTTCTTCAACCTTTTTAGCATCCTTAGACATTTCAATATTTTTCTCAACCTTTTTAGTATCAACTTTCTTTGTACTCTCTTTCTGAGTATCATCATTTTCTATGACAGTGTTACTACACTCAGCAGAGGTATTTTCAACTAAAGATTCATCAACTACTAAAGCATCTTCATCAAGTTCCTTACCAAGATTTTTTGTTTCATTTGTTTCCATATTTTCACATTTACTTTCAGACTCATTATTAATATTTTCAACAATTTTAATGACATCGTTCTCATTCGCACTATCATTTCCTCCTTTACTTCCTTGACTATCAACTAAAGATTTATTTAATTCTTCATTCTTTTGTTCCGCAACTTCTAATTTCTTACTAACTGATTGTTTTAATTCATCAGAATCATTACCAGTACTTTCAACTGCCTCATTAACTAAACATGTTACCACTTGTTTTACAGTTTCTTCATGGCTATCCAATTTACTATCAACTTCTTCCATTTCAATATCTTTTTCTTCAACTTCTACTTTAACTTCTTTATTTTCATTAACAGATTTCTTTATATCAACATCTCCCTCTTTTACTTCTTCATTTTCCACATCAGATTTCTCTGTGCCAACACTTTCCTCTCTATTTTTCTCATTTTTAACTGCAGGTTTCTTTTTACCAATTATTATAATTTTACCTGTAATAAAATCAAGTTCAATTTCGTCATCTGATCCATACAATGGAACGGGATCAGGTTTATTTACTTTTAAAGATTCCTGAGTTTCAATTATAGCACTATTAACTTGATTGGTTTCCTGATGATTATAACCATTATTCTTTTCTAGTGAACCATAAGCGTTAGTCTCTCCTTCAGAGTCCTCCTTTAATATATAATTATAATTCATACCATCACTAGAGCCTGAAGAATCCGACTTATCAACAGTTTCAACTTTAATAACATCAGGTTTACTTGTTTGGATTTCAGTAACAGTTTTATGTTTACTATTTCTGGCATTCTTCTTAGTTGTTAGAGTTTTCACACTTTCCCCACTTGTATCAGACTTTGTATTTAAATCTTTGGTCCTACTTTTAGTCATTATATCAGCTTTAAGTTTGTCAAGAATCATTTTTTGGTTATTTCCAATAATTTCAAGTATCTTTTTATCATGGTTTTCATTGATTTTAATTTCAACTGTAGCATTGACACTGATGTCATCATCAAGTATAATGACCGGGGAATTATCTTTATCTCGTCCATCGTTGATATAAGGAAATCTGTTAATGAAAATAAAGAAGTTAAAGTAGAAGTTGAAGAAAAAGATATTGAAATGGAAGAAGTTGATAGTAAATTGGATAGCCATGAAGAAACTGTAAAACAAGTGGTAACATGTTTAGTTAATGAGGCAGTTGAAAGTACTGGTAATGATTCTGATGAATTAAAACAATCAGTTAGTAAGAAATTAGAAGTTGCGGAACAAAAGAATGAAGAATTAAATAAATCTTTAGTTGATAGTCAAGGAAGTAAAGGAGGAAATGATAGTGCGAATGAGAACGATGTCATTAAAATTGTTGAAAATATTAATAATGAGTCTGAAAGTAAATGTGAAAATATGGAAACAAATGAAACAAAAAATCTTGGTAAGGAACTTGATGAAGATGCTTTAGTAGTTGATGAATCTTTAGTTGAAAATACCTCTGCTGAGTGTAGTAACACTGTCATAGAAAATGATGATACTCAGAAAGAGAGTACAAAGAAAGTTGATACTAAAAAGGTTGAGAAAAATATTGAAATGTCTAAGGATGCTAAAAAGGTTGAAGAAGTTATTGAAATAAAGGATTCTTCTGATTCCACTGAAGCTAGTAATAGTTCATATAATGAAAACTTAGTTTCCAGTAATAAAAGTAGTAATGATGAAGATAGGAACATATTTGATAAACTTACTGAAATGAGAGAAATGGAAGAGATGAAACCATCTGAGAGTTATGTTGAAAAAGATGTTGAACTTATATTGAAGAATATTAAGAGAGTAGTTTGTAAAGATGATGAAAGTGATGAAGTTGTGATTGCTAAGAAACCAAAAACGAATAATTCATTACATGGAAAATTAGAACTATATGTTAAATTTCATGGCATAACACTTTTCACAGCATAACAATACTAATCAATATGTCAGTGCAAAATTCTTTTTTATTTTCATGTAGTTACTTAGACTAGTTATGTGCTGACCAATCAAAATGCTTTAAGTCTGGTAGCAGATGATCTTCAAATTTTTTGTATTTTTATTTCCTAACAATCCTCATGTCAAAAGTCTTACAATGTAAAATTTCTGAAAATACAAAACTTTAATTTCATTAACTATGTTGTTAGTCTGTCTTGATCAATAAAAGTCCATGATAACCTGACTCAGGTGAGTCACAAATAGAACCATTACAGCTGTCTGGTTGTATGATTCATAATTCAATACTCACTACCTGAGTCTCAAGTCTTTGTTAATCATGAAATCTGTTAAACAAGAAATTATTTTTGAAGTTACATTGATGAATAGACTGTGAAAAATAATTATAACATCTTATGAATGCATGAAAACTTGTAATCATTGAAGCATGTCATGTCTTGATAATTTTGTATGCTTATTATTTTTGAAGAAATTTTTCAAACATAAATCTTCTTTTTAAATTATTTTTTACTGTTGTACTTGTGACTGAATATTGTTCATTTTAGCAAAAAAGAATTTTGATTTGTATTTGATAATGATGGTTCTAAGGCCATTTGTATAAATTATTGGTTGATCGTCTTTATAATTCATTAAAGTTGATGTAGAAAATGAGATGAGATAGATTTTGTGATATTAATCCATCTCAGGGCTTGGCATTAACTATTGTCCAATTGCCCATGATGAGCTAACTTAAAGAAGTTTTTGCCACATTAGTTATCCAATCTGACAATCATTATGTATTTATAAACCTCAAGTTTATTTTAAGTACCACTTTTTTTTGGCAAGTAAAAAATTGGTTAGGCAAGTAACGTTATAATTGGTTGTCCTGTGTTACTGAGCAACTTTCATCAAAAGGCATTGTTAAGCCCAGCATCTTAACTCGTAGGAAGGAATGGGAAATTTAAGACTGACAAGTGAATTTTTATACGCCCGTTTTGAAAAAACGGTCGTATTATGTTATGCTGTTGTCCGTCTGTCCGTCTGTCCGTCTGTCCGTCTGTCCGTCTGTCCGTCCGTGGACAATTGCTTGTCCGGATGATAACTCAAGAAAGTTTGAACCTAGGTTCCTCAAATTTTATGTGTTAATAGCCCTTGGGTGGAGGAGGTTCCCTATTGATTTTGAGACCCCAGGGTTAAAGGTCAAGGTCACTGGGACTTAAAATAGGTAAAACTTGTCCGGACAATATCTGAACCACCAATGTACCTAAGTTCACCAAATTTAATGTAAGAGTAGCCCATGTGTCAAAGATGTTCCCTATCGGTTTTGGGGCCCCTGCGTCAAAGGTCAAGGTCACAGTGGCATCATATGGGTAAAAAACTTGTCCTGACAATAACTTAATAACCAATCTACCTAGGATCACCAAATTTTATGTGAGAGAAGCCCATGTGTCAAGGATGTTCCCAATCGGTTTTGGGGCCCCTGGGTCAAAGGTCAAGGTCACAGGGACATCAAATTGAAAAACCTTGTCCGGACCATAACTCAACAACGCCTGTACCTAGGTTCACCAAATTTTATGTAAGAGTAGCCCATGTGTCAAAGATGCGCCCTATAGGTTTATGGGGCCCCAGGTTCAAAGGTCAAGGTCACAGGGGCATTATATGGAAAAACTTTGTCCGGACAATAAATGAAACACCAATGTACCTAGGTTCACCAAATTTCATGTGAGAGTAGCCCATGTGTCAAGGATATGCACTATTGATTTTGGGGCCCCTGGGTCAAAGGTCAAGGTCACAGTGGCATCAAATTGAAAAACATTGTCCGGGTAATAACTCACTAATGACTGTACCTAGGTTCACCAAATTTCATGTGAGAGTAGCCCATGTGTCAAGGATGTACCTTATCAGTTTTGGGAAAACAGGGTTAAGTTTAAATCTTAAACCAGAAGATATCAAATTACCAAGCTGTGACTTCAAATGTTCTATCAATATGTTTATAAAGTCAAAACGGCAAACAATGAAACACTTGTCCAGACAATAACTGAACCACCAATGTACCTAGGTTCTCCAAATTTTATGTGAGGGTAGCCCTCGGGTAAAGGTTATGCCCTATTGGTTTTGGGGTTCCTGGGTCAAAGGTCAAGGTCACAGAGGCATCATATTGAAAATCCTTGTTTGGACAATAACTCATCAACTACTGTACCTAGGTTCACAAAATTTTATGTGAAGGTAGCCCTTGTGTCAAGGATGTTCCCAATAGGTTTTTGGGCCCCAGACCCAAAGGTCAAGGTCACAGAGGGATCATATGGAAAAACCTTGTCCAGACAATAACTGAACAACCAATGTACCTAGGTTCACTAAATTTGGCGTGAAAGTAGCCCATGTGTCAAGGTTATGCCCTATTGGTTTTGGGGCACCTTGGTCAAAGGTCAAGGTCACAGGGGCATCATATTGAAAAACATTGTCTGGATAATTTCTCAACAATGATTGTACCAAAGTTCACCAAATTTCATGTGAGAGTAGCCCATGTGTCAAGGATGTACCTTATCAGTTTTGGGAAAACAGGGTTAAGTTTAAATCTTAAACCAGAAGATATCAAATTACCAAGCTGTGACTTCTAATGTTCTATCAATATGTTTATAAAGTCAAAACGGCAAACAATGAAACACTTGTCCAGACAATAACTGAACCACCAATGTACCTAGGTTCTCCAAATTTTATGTGAGGGTAGCCCTTGGGTAAAGGTTATGCCCTATTGGTTTTGGGGCTCCTGGGTCAAAGGTCAAGGTCACAGGGGCATCATATTGAAAATCCTTGTTTGGGCAATAACTCATCAACTACTGTACCTAGATTCACAAAATTTTATGTGAAGGTAGCCCTTTTGTCAAGGATGTTCCCAATAGATTTTTGGGCCCCAGACCCAAAGGTCAAGGTCACGGAGGCATCATATGGAAAAACCTTGTCCAGACAATAACTGAACAACCAATGTACCTAGGTTCACTAAATTTTATATGAAAGTAGCCCGTGTGTCAAGGTTATGCCCTATTGGTTTTGGGGCGCCTTTGTCAAAGGTCAAGGTCACAGGGGCATCACATTGAAAAACATTGTCTGGGTAATTACTCAACAATGACTGTACCTAAGTTCACCTAATTTCATGTGACAGTAATAAAGTCAAAATGGCAAACAATGAAACTTTTGTCCAGGCAATAACTGAACCACCAATTTACCTAGGTTCATTAAAGTCTATGTGAGGGTAGCCCTTGTGTCAAGGATATGCCCTTTTGGTTTTGGGGCTCCTGGGTCAAAGGTCAAGGTCACAGAGGCATCATATTGAAAAACCTTGTTTGGACAATAACTCAACAAGGACTGTACCTAGGTTCATTAAATTTTATGTGAATGTAGCCCTTGTGTTAAGGATGTTCCCAATAGGTTTTGGGGCCCCAGATCCAAAGGTCAAGGTCACAGAGGCATCATATGGAAAAACCTTGTCCAGACAATAACTGAACAACCAATGTACCTAGGTTCACTAAAGTTTTTTAGGAGAGTAGCCCATGTGTCATGGTTATGTCCTATTGGTTTTAGGGCCCCTGGGTCAAAGGTCAAGGTCACAGGGGCATCATATTGAAAAACATTGTATGTGTAGTAAATCAACAATGACTGCACTTAAGTTCACCAAATTTCATGTGAGAGTAGCCCATGTGTCAAGGATGTTCCCTATTGATTTTGCGGCCCCTGGGTCAAGTTTAAACCATCATCCAGAAGATATCAAATTACCAAGCAGAGACTTCAAATGTTCAATCAATATGTTAACAAAGTCAAAATGGCAGACCATGGAAATAATGCTATATTTAATAAGTAAAATGAATTTAGTTCACCAAATTTTATGTGAGGGTAGCCCATGTGTTAAGGATGTTCCCAATTGGTTTTGGGTCAAAACTGGGTCAAAGATCTAGGTCACATGGGCATCATTTGGACAATCCTTGTTCGGACAATAACTAAACAATGATTGTACCTAGGTTAACCAAATTTTATGTGGATCAGCCCATTAGTCAAGATGTAATGTGTTGATAGCTCTTTGGTATTTGATGTTCTCTTTTGATTTGGAAACCCCAGGGACAAAAGTCAAGGTCACAGGGACTTAATTCATATTGAAACATTTTCCGGACAGTAACTCAATAATAATTGTACCTACATTGTAGGTTTTCCAAATCTTATTTAAGGGTAGCCTTAATGTCTAGCATATGCCCCTTTGGTTTTAGGTCCCTGTGTTAAAGGTTAAAGTCAAAAGAAAAATCATGAGGAAAAACCTTGTCCAACAACCAACTTTACCTAAGATCACCAAATTTTATGTATCAATACTCTTTGGGTCAAGGGCGAGAACTTTTGGTTCTGAGGCCCCAGGGTCAAAGTCACTGGAAGTTTGTATGGGAAAACTTTGTAAGGATGTTCCCAATCGGTTTTGGGGCCCCTGGGTCAAAGGTCAAGGTCACAGGGACATCAAATTGAAAAACCTTGTCCGGACCATAACTCAACAACGCCTGTACCTAGGTTCACCAAATTTTATGTAAGAGTAGCCCATGTGTCAAAGATGCGCCCTATAGGTTTATGGGGCCCCAGGTTCAAAGGTCAAGGTCACAGGGGCATTATATGGAAAAACTTTGTCCGGACAATAAATGAAACACCAATGTACCTAGGTTCACCAAATTTCATGTGAGAGTAGCCCATGTGTCAAGGATATGCACTATTGATTTTGGGGCCCCTGGGTCAAAGGTCAAGGTCACAGTGGCATCAAATTGAAAAACATTGTCCGGGTAATAACTCACTAATGACTGTACCTAGGTTCACCAAATTTCATGTGAGAGTAGCCCATGTGTCAAGGATGTACCTTATCAGTTTTGGGAAAACAGGGTTAAGTTTAAATCTTAAACCAGAAGATATCAAATTACCTAGCTGTGACTTCAAATGTTCTATCAATATGTTTATAAAGTCAAAACGGCAAACAATGAAACACTTGTCCAGACAATAACTGAACCACCAATGTACCTAGGTTCTCCAAATTTTATGTGAGGGTAGCCCTCGGGTAAAGGTTATGCCCTATTGGTTTTGGGGTTCCTGGGTCAAAGGTCAAAGTCACAGAGGCATCATATTGAAAATCCTTGTTTGGACAATAACTCATCAACTACTGTACCTAGGTTCACAAAATTTTATGTGAAGGTAGCCCTTGTGTCAAGGATGTTCCCAATAGGTTTTTGGGCCCCAGACCCAAAGGTCAAGGTCACAGAGGGATCATATGGAAAAACCTTGTCCAGACAATAACTGAACAACCAATGTACCTAGGTTCACTAAATTTGGCGTGAAAGTAGCCCATGTGTCAAGGTTATGCCCTATTGGTTTTGGGGCACTTTGGTCAAAGGTCAAGGTCACAGGGGCATCATATTGAAAAACATTGTCTGGATAATTTCTCAACAATGATTGTACCAAAGTTCACCAAATTTCATGTGAGAGTAGCCCATGTGTCAAGGATGTACCTTATCAGTTTTGGGAAAACAGGGTTAAGTTTAAATCTTAAACCAGAAGATATCAAATTACCAAGCTGTGACTTCAAATGTTCTATCAATATGTTTATAAAGTCAAAACGGCAAACAATGAAACACTTGTCCAGACAATAACTGAACCACCAATGTACCTAGGTTCTCCAAATTTTATGTGAGGGTAGCCCTTGGGTAAAGGTTATGCCCTATTGGTTTTGGGGCTCCTGGGTCAAAGGTCAAGGTCACAGGGGCATCATATTGAATATCCTTGGTTGGGCAATAACTCATCAACTACTGTACCTAGATTCACAAAATTTTATGTGAAGGTAGCCCTTTTGTCAAGGATGTTCCCAATAGATTTTTGGGCCCCAGACCCAAAGGTCAAGGTCACGGAGGCATCATATGGAAAAACCTTGTCCAGACAATAACTGAACAACTAATGTACCTAGGTTCACTAAATTTTATATGAAAGTAGCCCGTGTGTCAAGGTTATGCCCTATTGGTTTTGGGGCGCCTTTGTCAAAGGTCAAGGTCACAGGGGCATCACATTGAAAAACATTGTCTGGGTAATTACTCAACAATGACTGTACCTAAGTTCACCTAATTTCATGTGACAGTAGACCATGTGTCAAGGATGTGCCTTATCAGTTTTGGGGAAACAGGGTCAAGTATAAACCTTCAACCAGAAGATATCAAATTACCAAGCAGTGACTTCATATGTTCTATCAATATGTTTATAAAGTCAAAATGGCAAACAATGAAACTTTTGTCCAGGCAATAACTGAACCACCAATTTACCTAGGTTCATTAAAGTCTATGTGAGGGTAGCCCTTGTGTCAAGGATATGCCCTTTTGGTTTTGGGGCTCCTGGGTCAAAGGTCAAGGTCACAGAGGCATCATATTGAAAAACCTTGTTTGGACAATAACTCAACAAGGACTGTACCTAGGTTCATTAAATTTTATGTGAATGTAGCCCTTGTGTTAAGGATGTTCCCAATAGGTTTTGGGGCCCCAGATCCAAAGGTCAAGGTCACAGAGGCATCATATGGAAAAACCTTGTCCAGACAATAACTGAACAACCAATGTACCTAGGTTCACTAATTTTTTTTAGGAGAGTAGCCCATGTGTCATGGTTATGTCCTATTGGTTTTAGGGCCCCTGGGTCAAAGGTCAAGGTCACAGGGGCATCATATTGAAAAACATTGTATGTGTAGTAAATCAACAATGACTGCACTTAAGTTCACCAAATTTCATGTGAGAGTAGCCCATGTGTCAAGGATGTTCCCTATTGATTTTGCGGCCCCTGGGTCAAGTTTAAACCATCATCCAGAAGATATCAAATTACCAAGCAGAGACTTCAAATGTTCAATCAATATGTTAACAAAGTCAAAATGGCAGACCATGGAAATAATGCTATATTTAATAAGTAAAATGAATTTAGTTCACCAAATTTTATGTGAGGGTAGCCCATGTGTTAAGGATGTTCCCAATTGGTTTTGGGTCAAAACTGGGTCAAAGATCTAGGTCACATGGGCATCATTTGGACAATCCTTGTTCGGACAATAACTAAACAATGATTGTACCTAGGTTAACCAAATTTTATGTGGATCAGCCCATTAGTCAAGATGTAATGTGTTGATAGCTCTTTGGTATTTGATGTTCTCTTTTGATTTGGAAACCCCAGGGACAAAAGTCAAGGTCACAGGGACTTAATTCATATTGAAACATTTTCCGGACAGTAACTCAATAATAATTGTACCTACATTGTAGGTTTTCCAAATCTTATTTAAGGGTAGCCTTAATGTCTAGCATATGCCCCTTTGGTTTTAGGTCCCTGTGTTAAAGGTTAAAGTCAAAAGAAAAATCATGAGGAAAAACCTTGTCCAACAACCAACTTTACCTAAGATCACCAAATTTTATGTATCAATACTCTTTGGGTCAAGGGCGAGAACTTTTGGTTCTGAGGCCCCAGGGTCAAAGTCACTGGAAGTTTGTATGGGAAAACTTTGTGTCGGTGATAAATCAACCATGGCTGTACCTAGGTTCTCAAAATCTTTGCTTTGGATAGCCCTCCTGTTAAGAATGGGACCTATTCTGAGATCCTGGGGTCATTGGTCAAGGTCACAGGGACTTTATATGAGATAGAACACAGCATGGACTGCACACGGGCGTATAATGCCCCGCCCAGCGGAGCTCTTGTTTAGTTTATTGTAAAATCTTTTAACAATTGTTGTTTTATGTCCTATAGGTATGGATTATTTCCATTCCTCTGTTCAGCCTGTAATATGAGTGGCTTTAATATTTAACAAGATTCAGCAATTTGTCTCATTTAGTTTCTGGTTCATTGTTGACCAACTTGATTGTTGATGGTGAAGATATCTGTCCGTTGATGGTCAAGATATCTGTCCGTGACTAAATGACTGACCTGACAGTATTAATGTCATACTGTGTTTGATTTAATTCACCATTATTAGGTTATTATCAATGTGTTATAGTGGTATTACAATCATTACTCTTAATGTAGAAAACTCCACAGTGTAACAAGTATTGATTTAAAACACTCAGTGGTGAAAATTGTTGTTGCTGACTGAGGTATTTTAAATTTTCACTGTTTGTTGTGAATGTAACATAGTACCAAACATTTGAAATACTGGAAATTAGGATTATACAATTATCAAGATCTGTGAGTAATTATAAATCATTTTAATTCATTTTTAATAATAATTTTGTTATAATTTTTATTAAAATCTAAGGAAAAAAGTTTGTGTTAAAAACCTCATAAATTTTTGTGTTTGTTGATTTTAAAAAAAAATTCACATGAATGTATTTTATGTTTATTCTGAACATTTTCTCTGCACACAAGTAATTTTAGCATTTGTTATGTTATGGGATGACCAGGTCATTTCTATGTTTCATTCAAAATATGACAATTTTTTGTTAGTACTTTATTAGAGTGACAAGCTAGTGCGATAGTTTGGTAAAATAATAAAATTTTATTTGTCAGTCTTCAACTACCAAGGGAAGAGCTTAAGTCATTGGCACAGTAGGCTAAGTGCTGGGTTTAGAAAAGAGTTGCTGGTCTGAGTTCCATCTGGCTGGTTATTATCTTCCATAAAACACAAATTATGGTCATTTTAAGATGGTCAGTTCACCTAACCAAGCTCTCCTGGACCTTTGTCTTTAATTAGTACTCATCTACTCTTCCACTTGTAAGGTTTATTACTACTCCATACACCTGATTAATGGAGGAAAATTGACACCATTGTAAAATTTTCATGAAAGAATATATAACCAGCCCAAGTGGGTTTTGAACCAGCGACCCCTTTGGAACTCAAGATTTTCAGTGTGTAGTCTACTGCATTACAGACCCAGGTCCATAGTAATATGTCTATATCTCTTTGATGGACAAGTATAAGCAATTCACATTTGATGGTCCTATGTTAATTACATGTTAGTGAATAGTGCATCACTATTAATTTATTACAACCTCACAATGTTATTGTCTGTGTTGTCTTATGAATAAAGCCATCCTTAAAAAGTGTATGTTTGCAGTTTTCCGACTGGCCCACCAGATTGCTGTGAAACACATTTTTTTGGCCAAGTATGTACCTAGTAACTAAGGTTAACTGCTAAATCCAGATATTGAGCCTTCCAAGAACAAAGAATAGGTTAACTGACCTCCATTATATAACCTATACAATGTGTTGCTACAGGGTTAAACCCAACCGAAGAAAATAGGTCCGGAAACTGTATACAAACAGGTTTTAAGGATAGCCTGAGTCTTGGATATTATAATTATCATGTTAATTGGGTATTTAACTTTGTAAGATGTCAGTATCATCAACATTTTGTGATAGTAAGTAAATGACATTTACATCACAGTCATCACTGGACCTATAACTGTCAATATAAACTACATCCATTAGTGTATTTATATGTATATGAAATCTATGTTGTTGGTTTTCATAAAAGGACTAAATGAGTGTTTTGTCCCTAGTTTTATATTTATAATAAATACAAACTTTGTACATTATTGATTTTAGACAAACCAGATGTTGCTGTGTGATTCATTCTAAATATTTCTTGTCATTGTCAACATAGATTTAATACAAATGTATTTATGTACCAGTATATATTTACATTGTCACACAGGAGGATTGTGGGATTGTTGCTGTTTCTCAGAAAATATCAGGACTTGTGTAACCATGGCAATGATTATTGTTTACAGTTCTGTTAAAGTGCAACTATGTTGTTGTTTACTTATCAGTATTTCTTATGTCTTTGTTAGAAGTAAATATTTATTCAAACAAACTATGATAATCAAGGCACATTAAATTCTGTTGTTGAAACTAAAGTTTTGTCTTTAATAGGATGGTTTTTCACACAGGTGATTCATAATGTCATGATATTATTTATTCTGCTGTCATTGTCATAACACAAGCCCCAAATCTGAGCCTAATAGTATCATCAATTGCTTTCGGCACGATATAACCTTTCTGTGTTGATGCGTATTAAACCCAAACAAACCAAACCAAGTCCAAGCTAGTGAATATCAATTTGGGCTAGTAAAAATTGATAACCCATATTGTCCAGTTAGTTTAAAATTTTACCCTTGATAGACTTATGGAAAAACATGGTATAAAAACTTTTTAATATCAATCATATTCTCTTGAAAAGTTCTTACTATGCCCCCAATTTTTAACTTAGGGAGTAAACTTACCCTTAAATTTATTTAGTAAGTGAGAAACTGAAATAAAATTTCACTGTGACTTAGTACTTTAAACAACCATGAGAACTGATAAACTTTAAAGTAGAAAATCAATGAAATTAAACTTTCACTTAAATTATCTAACTTTTATCTGAAATTTATACTAGAGTAGTTATGCATTTAAATTAATTATCATGTATTTGTTATGTAGACATTATCAGTTAGAGTATAACTTAAAATGCAGTAATTTATCAATTTTCTTTTATTGATCAATTGTTCAACTGCTTTAATCTTCTCATACATAACTTTAAAGTTTTAGGTTTTGAAAAAAGTGTGTAAAATATACTGTTTTATATGCTTTTGCCATGGGCTATTTTGTAAGTGTGTTAGTTGCATGTTAATTGGGTAAAATTTCAATGTATGGGTTAATATGAACTATAATGTCAATGTCATTGGTATGTCAATTGTAATTTTATATGTTATTTTTATTTCAATTTTTATTCAGTTTTTATTTCCTTGTGATAGGTTTGATACAACCATGTGAATGAAACAGTCATTGTTTTTATACCCCCGCTTCGAAGAAGAGGGGGTATACTGTTTTACCCTTGTCCGTGCGTGCGTGCGTCCGTCCGTTACAAAATTTCCGTCGCAGTTTTCTCAGCAACTATAACATGCAGCAGCCTAATACTTTGCATATTGCTTCATCCCATAGTCCAATGTGGTGTAAAGCGATTTCATGCTCCTTGCTCATCTACTTCATGTTTGTCGCGTATTTTTAGATTTTTGCGGGGGTATCACTAGTGAGCATTAGCTCACAGATTTACTTGTTCTTCTTGTATTTTTAATTGGTTGTCAAATTGTTAATTTTTGTTGCCATAGAAATGTGAAGAATAATTTTGTTTTATTCTTTCTTCAAGGCTCGACATTTATTTTAAAAAAAAGGTTGCCTGGTTGGACAACCAGCGATATATTTACGTGCCCAAACAAAATGCTCAGTAGCAGAAACAGGCCCGAACCAAAATTTAGGTCGTCTGGGGCAATGAGACTTTAATGTCGAGCCCTGTTTCTTAGGTATAATTACTTCATTTTTAAAAGTCTTTCATAGCCATGTTGTTTTATGTGAGCACTCATGGGTGTCAGTTCTGATGTTGTCTATAAGTTCACCATGTAAAACGAGCATCCCATCTTCACCAAAACTAGTGGGAATTTTGTTGCCACATAAGCTTATCTGCCTAGTGACACTAGAGTTGTGGCCCTTGAATTATACAATGTCTTAATAAAAAATAGTGTTGTTCATCCTAATAAAGTAAAACTTGAAAATCTTTTTACTGGTGTTATTTGTTATAATTTGAATTCTTGTTCACAATTGTCTTTAAAAACCCAATAGGAACTGTAATACCAAACCTATGCTCTTCAAATCTCAACTTGATATTTCATCTAGAGAAAAAAGCTAAGGAGAAATTGTGGGATATCATGCAAGATAGTAATAATAAACTTAATGAGTGATAATAAAATGTCTTTCCTCATGCCTGACACAAAATAATGTCTGAAACAAATTACGATCAAATAAACGAACTTGATGATAGTTCAAAATACCCACCAATCTTCTGATAAGAATACTGAATATCGTAGGATATAAAGTGCCTTTCAAAAGTCCGTGGACAAGAGTCTACAATTGGAATAAACAAATCTTTTATCCTATGAAAATAAAACGTGATAGTCATGTGACATTATTCCAAAATCGCATTAAAGACTTCATTTACATGTGATTCAAACTTAGTAACAAGAATAAGCTTTAGTTAAATAAAATTTAAACAGGGGCGGATCCAGGATTTTTTCTAGGGGGGGGGGGTCTAAACTTTTCTGGGGGGGGATCCGAACCTCAAACCACAACCACATTATACACATTTTGCAGATAAAATGCAACATATTGATAATAAAAACTACATAACCACTACATATCCGCTGACCCCCCCCCTCCCCCCTCCCCCCCCCCCCCTGGATCCACCCATGTTTAAACTTGCGGTATGCAGGATCAGTTTTCCAAGAACTTTTGAAGGGCACTGTATATTAAGTTATAAATATAAATTGGATCATGATTACACAGTTTTCTGCTTTATGATTTGCATATTATCATTTTTATATAGCTGTCAATTTCATGAAATATGAATATTATCATATAATAAAACTGTCATTACGAATGTACTTGTAATTAACACACTATGATACAAATGTTATAATGATGATTTTAATGATCTATGTTTATAATTTATCTGCCATATTTTGTCCAATTAACCATCTGTCATATTATAATTTTGTCTGCTGAACTATAATTGGTAATAATATTTAACTTTTGAGTTGATACATGGTCACTCAATTTTGAGTTTTCTAGTTGCATACTCAATATACAGGTATACCTAATCAATATCTTAGGGAAAAACAGAAAAAAAGATATTCTTATAAAGGTAAAATTGTGAATGATTAAAGAAGTTTGCATGTTAATTAACTGTAAATTAAGTGTGAAGCAATTCCAGGGCATCAACTCTAGGGTTCCTTTTGTTGGCTTATAAGGGGTAAGTTTAAATCTTTTAATTATTATTAAAATAAACAAATATCATCCAGTGGTTAGTATACTGGTTTTAAATCTGGCTATTTGGTTATAATTCATGCAGTCACCACCTAACATGGTGGACCGACAGATAAATCCTGTAAAAAATAAAAGGTCTGTCTAGATCTGTAGGTTTACAAGACAGACTTTCCGGTAAAGAATTTGATCTCATTCTCTCAATTTTCAATTCATCTAAGTAAGTAAAATGTCTTCGGTCCTGTAAGAATTGATTAGGTTCTGTCAAGTTTTTATCTTCACTGTACCTATTGTCCAGTAATAAACTGTTGAGTTCGCAGTGAGTGTTCATGGTTGAGACTGGTTATGCCCTTCCATGAGAACAGTAATGCAGATCTTCCACTTTATATAGGAAAGTTTTTTTAGCTGCTTATTAAGAATATGTTAGAAAGACTCAAGGAAAAAGTTGGTGATGAAGATCTAACTGCTAGAAATAACAGAGCTACTTAAATGTTGATAAATCATGCAAATGTCTAATTACAACAATTAATATAAACAAGGTTCAAGCATTTTGTTTAAATATTAGTTTTATTTAAGGTTTTATTTAAGTTCAGACATTTCAATCTTTAAAATTTTCAATATTTATCTTTATTGTTTATCATTCTATCTTGACCTGTATGTTATCTTTTTAAATACCTACTTTCCGTGACTAAAACATATTGTAGTGTTGACTACAAGTACGATAGTTAACATATTTCAGTTGTAATTACATTTTTTACTGTTTGTAATTTAAGTAAACATTATAACATACTTATCTACAGATAATACCAAGTCATGGTTAATATTTTTAGCTTGACTTCATCATGTTTGTTCATTGGATTTATATGGTTTGATCAAGATAGAGTTAATTCAGTTTATAAGAGATAACATTCCTCTTGGCTAGTGTGATAGTATTGTGAATAAATTCAATTAGTTTTGACTCCCTCCATTCATTAAGAAGGGGAAGTATTGTGTTTTTATACAATAGAAGTTTTGGCCCTATGATCTGACTGTATGGGAATTGTCAACAGAAATAAAATAGTTTTAAATTTTGGATTATTGAATTGTTTATGCTGTATGACTCTATGATTTTCACAATGGATTTTGACTACATGATGGTAAATATAATTACAATAGTTTGCATTTTGATTTTTTCTCATAATATTGTCTTTTGTTGGCATTACATGGCATTCTTCATCTTTGATCTCAAGGAATATTGTATTGTACATCTGTGTTAGTGGCGTCAACTTTTAAATGCTTTTGATTTCCTCTCTTTGATGTCATGCAATTTAAATCTCTATTCGCCTCTGCAATGCTTGCCCAAAACTTTGATTTAAATGCCATTTGCTGTTTAAGTATAAAATAAGCTCACAAACCTGACTGACTGTAAATAAGTCCTGTCTATTGTACATGAAAGTTCCTCATAAAGACTAGATTATTGCTAAGTATGTGATTTTAACTATTTTTAAGTCACAAATACTTAATTCAAGAAGATTAAGTCCATATATTAGGACTATTCTTGTATTCTAGCAATTTTGATGATCTTTGTAGTGGAACAAAACTGTATTACATTTTTTTCTAACATTCCTAATTGAGGATGTTTTCATTTTTTAAGGGGTATGACAGTCACTGATCATGTTAATATCATTGTAGTTTGATAGGGGTTCATTTCCTCAAGCAAGACTGCAGTATGTGCAGACTCGATGAGATTAACAATTACACATCATCTAGAATCTTATTTTATGCCATCTAAAGTCTCTGGCTTAACCTACTAGCCTGAAGTCTGTGTCTAGTCACTCCAGTGAAAATTGATTTGGGCTAGTGAAAATAATTTATTTAATATAAATGGGCTAGTTAATAAGTTTGCTTTTTACTGTTGATGTGTACCATAACAAATAAGGCTGATGCTTGAGAAACAAATAAGGTGATGAATGCATTCACATTCTGTAGATGTAGAGATAGATGCAGTCTGTCGTTTGTCCTCACAGTAACCCTATTCAGTATGTGATTATATCATTATTAATAGAAATACATGTACATCAGCTTGCACTTTGACACAGTCCATAGAATAAATATAGGAATGACCTTGATTGTCATTATGGTACTGGTGTATATTAAATTAGCTATACAAGTATTATGAAATGCTTTTAGCAAGGTAGAAAGCACATATTGATGGATTAGTGTGAACTAGTGTACAACCTTCTATATTTACATGTAGTTAGACTGGTTTTGCACTAACCTAACGAAATATGTATATATTATTCATGAGGTTTGTTCTTTTTCAAGCTATTCACTAGTAAGATGACATGTATTATATAGTGAGTTTTTTAAATATTGTAAATTATGACTCATGTTTTGAAATGTCTACTTATTTGAGATATAATATTAGTAGGTAGATTATTTAACTACATACTTTTTTACTTGTCTTAGATAAAACTTGAAAACTTAAAGATAAATGTTGTAGTGATATATGACCAAAACATTCAATATTTAAAGTGGTTTGCTCAAATGATTTTATTTTTATACTGGGTTTTATGCCATTTCAACACAATTTTTTAGGTTATTTACTGCGTCTAGCGCACATAACCTTGCTTTCCTGGACCCTTGTCTATGACCAGGACTCACCTACCCGTCCAAAAGGCCGGACACTTCTCCATATACCTTATAAATGGAGGAAAATTGACATTATTGTCAAATTTTAATGGAAGGGTATAACCTTCCGGGGTGGGATTTGAGCCCTTAACCCCTCCGGGACACTAGATTCAAAATCTAGGTCTGCTACCAACTGCGCTTCCGACCCAGGTTCGGCTCGGATGTATTTGTTCAAGTATGATGTGTAGAAATATAAGCAAGTTCATGTTGTAGAAATCTTCTTCTGTAATGGGGCCTACTATTTACCCCTGCTTTACTTCTGTAATGGGGCTTGCTGCTGTTTACCTCTGTTCCACACACTGGTCATCATCCTCATCTCATGAAAAATGTGCTTTTTACAAGCCCATTGATTTCCATAGATCCTGGTTCCAGGCAGTTTTACATTATAATAATCAAAGTTCACTTTCAAATTTAGATTCAAATCATCAATATCATAAATACTCTCTAAAACTTTCTAATGATTGATTTATCTTTAAAATAAAGAATGATTGATACTTAACATGACTATAAAATACTGTTTGATTAATGTTTTATGGTTGATGAGGTATTTATGACACTGACATTGTATTCTCCCTTGTCTAGAAGCCTCAAACATTCAGTTTGAAGACCTAATAGTAATACTATAATGGAGGTATTAAAACATTGAGAAGAAGCTGAAGAAAGCTTATGATATCTGAGATCTGCGATATAAAAACTGGGTAGTTCCTCAGACAGTAGAGAATACTTTCGGGTAGAAAGGGGATTCCCCTGCTGTGCTTTCTGATATGGCTGCAAAAGTAAAATTCTTGTCCAGTATCCTGATGCTTGCTGCCTAATAGGAAATCACTGAAGGGGAATTCCCTTGCTTCCTTCATTAACAGTGAGTATGTCTTAATGTTAGAATTAAGAATCTGCTTCAGAAATCTGAGGCATGGCTCATAAAAATGTAATAGAGTAGCCCGGACTACAGATGTATGGCTTACTAGAAAACAAGCATAATATTATATTTCTAGCATGTATTCAGTTTATTACCCTACATGTACAGTATTGTCAGAAAAAATCTATGTAGAAATTCACAGTACATTAGTTTGAAGAAATTCAGTGTAATAAAATTGCAGTTACTATGGATTTAAAGATGATATGTGCTACCATGTTGCTATTTTATGGCTTGAAACTGAATACTTCTAATTTCATACACAGCAGGCTAATGGAGACTATGACTTAAAGCTTTAATGGTTTGGGTCAAGATTGACTTGATGTAGTTTATTTTGTAGCATACCAATGATACTATAGCTGACAACTTACTGGACATTCTTGTTGTACTGTGATCATACAATATGTAGGTTGGTTTCACATGTTTTTTGGCCCAAGAATTTTTTTACAGGTATTTTAGGAGTTAGGATTTCATAGATGCAAGAATGTGTTTTATTATTTTTCCATGTAAAATTATGATATTATTAAGTTATCATTTACCTTGTAGCTGGCCTGGCTAGCTATATAGTCGATAGTATGCAAGTCTACTGATTTAGGAGTTATGGATTCAATTCCAAGGCTGTAGGTCTACTTTTTTGAATGTTGGTTATGAAATAATTTCTTTTGGCTGTTCTCCTTCCTGCCACTGATACTTAATCATGTAGGGCAGTTGTCAGTCACCAAGTAACTGGTTAATAGCTAAATCCAGAGATTAATACTTTCCAGGAACAGTCAGCTAAGATTGATTGACCGCTGTGATATGACTTATGTAATTTGTTGCTGAAGCATTAAATCCAACCAGAACAAAATTTTAGAAAATTACCTTGTATTGATTATTTTGGTAAAAAATGACTTGAAAGTTTGTTGACTTTTTTTAAATGAAAAAAAAACCGTCATGAAGTTCCATTTCCATGAATTGATTCTCCTTTCTTGACTATGGCTGCCACTCTGCAAAACTTAAAAATAAGTATTTAGTATAGGCTGGAACATAGAATAAATATGACCTTCTAATCAATAAATGGCACTTTCCTGCACTATAGACTGAGGTGATTAAAGATTAAGCTACTTTTTCATTCATAATTTGATTATGTATTACTTTTGATTTGTAGGTTTTATTTAACAGATTGTTCCCCTCTCTCAACTAATCCAATTTGTAAGGTGATGACTTTTCTAAATTAGGTTCAATAGATTAGTTTGACCAAGTTTGACCAGGGTAAATATATTATGACCATTTGTTATTCATAAACAGATTTTGATTGTCCAGTCGGTCAGTTTGTAGGAATGTAGGATATATAGGAATATATGTAGCTTTGTCAGCAGGTAAAACTAATTTTGTTAATATATTACTTGTTAATTTTAGTTATATTCATGAGCTTGAATTATTTAAAATTAATTTGTACATTAAGAAATGTTGGTAAATTTATTGTTGTAATTTAAATATGATTTATTGTGTAGATTTTTTAAAACATCTACAATGTTTGCTATAACAGCCAATTTTCCCACTCACTTTTAAATTTAAGTTTATCCATTATGTTACAAGTGGGGGGGGGGGGGTAAGAACTATCTTTAGACCCATTAATAGACTACAACACATATTACCACCCCCACCGTCACTATCCTTCAAAATGGCTGCTAAAGGACTAAAATGACAATTTTTCAAATTGGCTGGTTAAATTTCAGTTAAGGGAACTTGTCTGGTTAAATTTGTTTTGTGTGCATCCCCCATTAATAGAGATCTTCAGGCAGTGTTGCCATGGTTAGAAGGTTTTGGGATCAAATGACTATTTTCACTGCAAATAGCTTAAGGAACACTGGCCATGCTGCACCTCTGTCACAAGTATGCTAAAAATGCCCCATTGCATTAATATGGCAAGATTATCCATTTGTGCCATGTCAGAACTAGTAATGGGTTAATCAAGTAGTGGAGTAACTTGTCATCATGATCATACTTGCTAGTCTTTAAGTAAACAATCTCAAAATTTTTTGACTCGGCACAATTTGTTTATTAATATCAAACACATATTATAAGATGTATTGTTTTAACATTGAATTGTTTATAAGATTATAAAGACTGTAGGTTTAGATTACTGATATATATAAGTTAAGTTATATACAGTTAAACCTCTATACAATATCCAGCTGTAGATTTTGTACAAAATTCACTGTTAAAGAAAGGTGACTGTTGTTGAAATGTAATTTTCTCCAAATATTACTTAGAAGGAGGGTTTTATTTGCTGCACAAATAAGAATTCACCATTACAGGGAATTGTAGCTACAGTGCAGAGAACAATAGGATTGATTTTGTGATGTTAGAATCTCCTAGTATTGGTGTCAATGCCAAAATGTCAATATTTATTTGATTATTTTTATTACCATATACTCTATTAAATGTACCTGTGTGTGTTTCATTTTTCAAAAGGGGAATGTTATTAAGAGTATCAGAAAATTGTGAAAATATGTGAAAGATGTTTATTGAAATATTGTTGTAATTCATTTTTTTAGCCACTCAGCTAGCTTAGTCGGTAGCACCAGGTCTACTGGTTGAGGGGTTTTCAGTTTCTGGAAGGGGCATACTTTCCAGTTGTTTGGTCAGGAAATGATTTTTACGGCCATTCTCCCTCCTACCACAAATTCTTAATCATGTACTATTGTAGGGCAGTTGTCAGTCACTGATAAAAGTATGTGCTAGTTATTGGTTAACAGCTAAATCCAGAGATCTAGCCTTACTAGGAGCATAAAGTAGTTTGACTGACCTTTGTAATTTACAACCTATACAATGTGTTGCTACAACATTAAACCCGACAAAAAGAAAAGTTTCTTTTTTTTAAACTTTGGGGGCATTTTTTAGAGGAGGGGCATTTTATTGAGAATATACAGTATGAGTGATTTGTTGGAAGGTGGTTGTTTATAGAGGTTGCACTGTATACAAAAACCTTGTATATTAGATGGCTTCATGATTCAAGCTGTAACATACATGTACCTATGTATGTATAATATTTGTATTTTAATGTAGATTTTATGTCTGAACAAATATCATCTTTAAACTTTGATATCAGTTGATAAAATAAAACTTAAAAAAAACTTTCATAAATAAACACACCTCTGTAATAGTTCATGTGTGCATTTATTTTAAAATTAAATCAAAGCCACTCCATATCCTGGTTCATTATGTACAGTACCCATCAAAAGTTTAGTGACATTTTAACTTTGCTGGCTTATTGAATAACTTTTATCAAACATTTGTAAACCATTTATTTTGAATGCTTTTTAGTTTTGTTTTATTCATTGTTATGATTGTCTTCATTGAAGTTCAGACTACAAAAGTAGCTTAAACTATGTTAAGGAAAAGGATTAGCATGGTTTTTTGAAACTGTGGGATGTCATAATGTAATGCTTTCATGAAATTTGTTTTCATTGTATCACTTACTATATTACTATACTAATTATATTAAAAACTAATGAGTCTACTAAACCAATCATTGATATTTAAGAATTTTAGTTAATTTCCCCATTTGTCTCCAAATTTTTGGTGAGTACTGTATGTTTTCTTTAACACTAAGATGTTATCTAATTTACTGGTTAAAATATATTGTGTCATGCCCATGTTATGCATGTTACATGATTTGTTTACGTAAAGTTGTTAAAACTGTGTTTTTGAAAACATTCAACATCTATGTATATGGAGATAGAAATTTTGAAAAAAAGTCTGGTGTATTTGTTTTGATGAATTCATATTGACTGTTCTGTCAGTCTAACTGACAATTAGTTAAGTAATTTTGTGTGGAATTGATTTTCTTATTTCAAAGTTTTTGTGCGTTGTGCGCTATTCAAGTAGGATTGTCAAAGTGATTTTCCTGTTTATAGGTTTGGAGAAAATAGATAAGGGTGTGTTATTTGTGCAAGTAAGCTTCATATGAGCTTTAAACTTTAAACTTTAAACTTTTTCATTTGATTAAACGCCTATTTCTACATAACATATTCAATGGCGTTGTACAAAAATATAGATTATAAAAAATTAATAAGTAAAAACCCTCCACCATAAATACATAATGTATATACAATAACACAAAACAAAATAAAATTTATCACACATGATGTAATATAGTGTGCAAGTGTACATGTTTTATTATACCTACATCATTCAATGTTCATGATCCTACTTAATTTTACATTTTTATCACTAATTTTACATATTTTTTTATTTCATATTAAAAGTTGGTGTCCTGAACAGTATTACATGATGCTACTGTTAACCGGACATGTTAAGTCTAGGATGAAACTTGGATATGTTGAGTAATAGAATTTTCCAGTTTATTGAATGGCATATAAAACATGGTTTCTTGTACAAATACAAGACATGCTGTAGGATTGCACATCATTCCAAACAGACTTGAATCATGAGCATTATTACTGTCATAGTTATTACTACCAGGAATATTAAATATTCATTTTCCAGGTTTGTTGTATCATGCTTATTAACTCTGCCACCCAAAAAATGCTCCCTGGAGAGATCTGCATATTTTAGTATTGTGTACTGCAGGATGATTCCCAGAGATCACTCGGCAATTTGTTCATTATATTTTTCCCTTGTAAAAAAAACTTGTCCTTGTTGTATCTATTATGATTACCATCAAAAAAATGTTAGATATCATAGTTTGTGTGTGGCATTTACTGTATAGAATTTCTCAGACTTCAGACTCTCACTCTAGATAATCAAGATGAACTGTAAGAACTTGTTGGGTACTCAACCTGTGTTGGACGAAATTATCACCTGGTGTACATTTTGCAGGCTTTAGTCCAAACTAGTTGTAACTCAATTTAAAAGAAGAGTGAGTTACGACCATTTTGCGCTAAGTCTGCGATTAGAACCTTTCTTTGAGGCAGTTTATTGATGATCATATTGATACCTTTAAGTAAGAATGTTCTTTTAATCATTGAGAATTTATCTAAGGTTATTTTTGGTCAAGGCCATTTACTTTATCTTTTCATTACTTATTCTTCAGTTTTAAGAATGATTTAAATCATCTTTTCATTTCTAATTATTGGATATTAATTGTTTATTGCATCATCAATGCTAATTGCAGTTGACCATAAATTTGGTGACCAAGTTAGATTACTCACCTTGGTCATACACATTCCATGAAAATTTGACAGCAATGTTGGTTTTCCTCCAATTATAGAAAGAAGTTTGTGACTATGCATTGTAAGATTTAGTAAGTGCTAGTAAAAGAGAGATGTCCTGCCAAACTGGCTAGTGACAATTTCATGGCTTCTTTAAATAATCTAAAATAATTGTAAATGGCTTAATCCCATTTTAAAGAATTGTTACTGGTGTAAACTATTATGCCTTGAAGTTTAATACTACATTAACTAATTTGTCATAAACTAGATAATTTTGTACTGTTATTATCTGTAATGTTTGTGATTGTTGCCTTATTATCATAGTAACTAGATAAATAATGTTGACTGGAGCCTATTTATTAAATTGCTGGATTTGTAACCTCTTCAAATACAACTGCTTGAAGAATTCTGGGTGGCTACCAGTTAAACTATCTTTATATAGATGTATGGATATTAATATACCTTACTAAGATTTCATTTATTGCATATTATTAAAACTTCACAAACTTTAATATTTCTGCATATTGTTGACACAGGTCTGTGGCACAGTAGGGTTAAGACAAAGCAATTCAATTTTAGTTATTTTCAAAAAAATAACTAAAAACTTCTATAGTTAAACATGTAAAACTATGTATAATTTGTGTTGTTTATGTAAAATGCCATTGAATATGTTTTATAACATAGAAATAGGCGTTTAAGAAAATAAAAAATTTCAAGTAAGCTCAGACACACTTGATTTCAAATCTAGTGTTCAAGGATCTTGTTGGTCCCAGTCTCACTTGAGATTGTTTAATAAATAGGTCCTTCCATGAAAATACAACAACACTGTTGATTTTCCTCTATTTATTAGGTATATGGAATAGGTGTCTTGTGGAAGAGTAGGTGAGTACTGGTTATGGACAAAGGTCCAGGAAAGTTTAGGTAAGGTGTGCTGGTGCTGGTCACTGGTGGCCATAAAAGTACCATATTTTTGTAGACCCCGGGCTCCCCCAAAAAAGTTTAGGTGACCAGTTGTTGTTGTTAGCTCTGCTTTGTAGTTCTTGGAATAGACTTCCTTTAAAGCTTTTGGTGTTATAAATGTCATTTGACAGTATTGCTGTTACAGCATTGAAATTAAGCTGGTTTTGGATTACATGACATGATGAACTCAGAGTCTTGATTAGGGAAGTTCTACCTTTAACTCTTACACTTCTAATGAAATGCAAGACTTATAGCTGGCAGGACTTAAATCTGATGTGTGTGTTGTGTCTATTTACTATAGATATATAATATCTGGTCTTAAAATATATATAGTGATACTATATGATAGTGTCTTCAGCCAGCCTCTATTTGCTTTCAACTACAAAAAATGAAAAACTGCTCATTAAGCCCTTCAAAAATGATAAAATCCACTGGTATTATATTTCAAGTACAAAATGAAATATTTTCAATTTTCTTATTATATTTACCTATTTACCTGTATCCTGGGTATGATTTTCTTGAAACTAATTGGTATTTCATGTAATCATTTTTAGCTCAACTTTTCAAAGAAAATGAAAGCTTATGCTATCTTTTTTGCATCATCATTGGCATCACTTGTGAGGTTAAAGTTTTTTAATGTGGAATTTCATCAAACTAATCAAGATGTTAGACTGAAAGTTGAGATACTAATTCATCAGTTCTACATATACATTACTAAGAGGGGCCAAAATTGTGAATACATATATATATTGTTTTTGGAGTTATGCCCCTTTTACGCCAATAAGCCCTATGTTCAAAGCTCTCTTTTTACTTAAAAAGTTGAGCATGCCATCATTGGAGTGCTCTTGTTAAACCTAAGAAACTAGAACATTCCAAAGTAATCTTGTATGTCTCAGAATGATGTTATGTTTAGGTTTAATGGCATGATTTAAAGTTTTCTCTTGAAAACACTCATTATATAATTTGTGGAAACTGCACCTGTGAACTTTTTGTCAAGCATTGATAATTTAAATGCAATCAGTATTTAGGAAGTAGCAGGTTCTCACTTTACAAGGATGGTAGTTTTCTCATGAAATTCTTCCCTACATAAAATCCAGGTATGTTATTATATTGAAGGTGTTGCTCATTCATGGCTAAAGTATAATGAAACTTGCTACTGGTATTTTTATTGCTAGACCAATTACTCAATTAACCTTGTGATAATTTATTATCAGTGGTTTAGCCTTGAATTTACTGCACCCAGGTACTTGGATTCTGTGTGTGTCAAGGTTATCAATGTTTGTTCATGTGTATGCCTTTAGGTAACTTTTTAACTCATCCAAGTACAATGGGTTCAAAGTGAGCTATTGTGACCAGTCTATCTGGTGTCTGGGTGTATGTGTCCACTTAAAAACACTTTCTGAAAAAATCTTCTTGTCAAACATTCATTATGGTAAGGTCTAGAGCTCCATATTTGGCTTGTGGCATCATCTTAAGGTCCTGACTACATAGATAGTTTAAATTATGCTCATGGGGTCATAATTAGCTCCACATAGGGATCACAAAGTTTTTATTGGTGTTGAATATGAAAGTGGCATAACATCTAGTTCTCAGTCGAGTGGTCAAGACATTACTCTTCAAATTTAGATTACAATAAAATTTAAGGGACTTACCATGGTCACTGCTATTTTACTTTAACAGGAAATATACCTAAAATGGCATTATTCATTGAGGTGTAAATATCTGGTAGTTACATGACAGCAAGGTCAGTGTTCTTTTTAGCTCTTTGTTGCCTGTGTCAAGCAAGACTCCCAAAAGATGTTGATAGATACCAGTAGCCCAATGACTAGCAGTTGTAGTTTTATTGAGTACTAGAAGAAATAAAATACAATTACTTTTCATTAACTTTAGTTTTCTATTTCCTGAAAGTATTATGGTAATGCCATATTGAAGTTTATACTGTTAGTCTTAGACCATTCACACTTTTCATTAATCTGAAACTTTTATAGTTGATGTAGATGTTAATGTATTAGATATATCAGGGTGTTGCCAGGTTCATATAGCTATAAAACTTGGGTATGGACTCTGTATCAGGTAAGTTAACATCCTGTAACTAGCATGTTATATTGTATGAAAGGTTGTTACTGTAGACAGAAGCTTTTATTACTGATCCCTATCTTGGTACACAAACATGGCATTCAGGCCTGAAAAATAGAGTTCTGTTTCTGAGTTCATCTTTCATCAAAAGTCTAAGGTTTGATAGGTAGGCAAACTTGTGAAATGTTACAAATCGTCTCCATCTGGGTCACCATCAAACCAGCACTGTTGTTTTGATTTTGCAAACAGTACACAAGCTCTCAATGGAAATCAAAAGTCAATGAATTTTCTTCTTCAAGACTAAGTTTTGTGTTATTTTCTTATGTTTGACAAAAATTGATTTTGAAATAAAAAATATGGTTTGTTGTTTAAGATATAGCTGGTTAGGAAACCAGACACATAACTGTTTTAGGCCTCATGTATCTGGTCTGTGTCTTTTACTTTTATTTCTTATCTGTCTATCCTGTGAGTGTAAAGATGTTCATAGGTGTACAGACATCCATGAAATCAACATTGTATTGTAAAACCAGGCATGTTTGTTTACTTATCTGATGTCTTTAGGTGCAAGAATTTTTTTAGTTATATGCAAGATTGTGGTTGAAGAGTGCAGTCAATGATTTAGGAGGAGTTTACAGTGTTTATTTGTAGTTTAATGTGTTTGCTATTAAATATTTTATATATGGAAGCTGGCTAAGTTGCTGTTGGTGTGATTTAGATGATCTTGCATAAGTATTAATGTTCACAGTTTATGATGGTACAATAGTAATAATATAATAGTTTGTATTACTGAGCTGAAGCTCTGTGGACAATATTCATTCAAGTGGGCTAATAAATGCAATTAGACCCTCCTCTGTCACGTGCATGTATTTCATCTAAGTAAATCACTTTTATATATAATTGAGTGCAACTTTTGATATTTTTCTTTTAATTTTTTTATTTTTTCCACTTTTTTAACACACTATTTGGTCATGTTCAGTGTCTTACCAAGTCACCTAATTAGTTTTCTTAGGCACTTTGTTGATGTACTCACTATTAAATCCTTCTACAATAGTCAACAACCTTTCGCTGTAAAGAAGAACTTGACATGATTGCTGAATTTTCAAAGGAAGGTATGACCTGCCTCAGCCAGGAAATGAACATCAAAGATCGAAGTCAAAAGCACTACAACTGTATCATGTCTGTGGCTTTCAAATTGTTGTTTTTTTGTAACTGTACATTGTTGATTTTCTTACTGGATGCTAGATCTAGATGATAAATGACTTGCAAAACTGATGGGTAAAAAACTCATTAACAAGTAACTCTCTGTGTGAGCCTATCAGAATGGAGATGATTGTGTTTTTTAAAATTACATCATGAAAAACATCAGATTTTCTCATTCAGATTTACAGTATAGGAAAAATGCTGATGCACCTTCAGGTGTTTACTAGGCGTTGATTGTAATAAAACATTCAGTGTGTTTGAACATAGATTTCCTTTTTAAAATTCCAATGTTTATTGTCCATGAGGTATAATATTGTTGCTGATTAAACTGAGGATTGTAAGGATCAAAGAAAAGAAACATCAATAGATTTTTCTCTCTACATAGTTGTTTAGTTAATCCATTCTTGTTGTGTTGTTAATTAATTCTGAATCTTTCCTTTGATATCACTAAAATCAAGACTAAATCTGTTTTATATAAAGATCCAACAGACTTACATTTTAGTTGTTTCAATGTAGGGTTCAATGTTTTAGTACGATGAAAAGGTAAACTTGTAAAAAGGGATGTGTCGGTGTCTTTTTTGTTGAAGTCTTGGATCATACACTCCATCCACGTTCATTGGGTCTGTGGACATCACTTTTGGGTTCATGTTCATAAGACTTTTGTGTTGACGGTGACAGACCAGTCAGTGCATTGCTCTCTAATAAACTGAGCAGTTTAGAGCAGGTTGTGGTTGTTGTTAACTTCTTTGCTGTCTTGGAAACAAAAGACCAATTTTTAAAATCCCTATTTCAACATTCAGTGTCATATGAGGTGAACATACAGGTCTGTCTTACGTATTGGTTCTTGGTTGCCCCAGTACTTTCGGCCCATGTTCTTCATAAACAATTGCCTACACTAATGTATAGAGAGCAAGATGCTCTGTCTGCTTGAGTATAGATTGATTTGAAATCTCTGACCTTAAGTACTTGACCTTGGAGGCAGGTCAAGGTCATATGAGCAAGAGTTTACTTCTCTGTTGTCTTCACTTGTTAATTTTTTATAAACTATGAAAAAAATAAGTTAATTATATGACTGAACTTGCACACCCTCTATAATTTTCTATTATATTTATCAGGGAAAAAGCAACATTAATATCAGCATGATGCCAAGATAGATGTAAACATGTGTTTATATTATCTATATTTATAATGATGGTTGATAACTGTAGGCTAGAAAGTTGATATTGGACCATAAAGTTTACTAGAGATGAAATCATTTGATAAATTAATCTAGACACTCAATGTGGTTAGTTATGGTTTAGTTTTCACCTCTCTCTTTGTATTGTTTTTCATGATGATTTTTATCTTACTGTCTTAATATTTCATGTCTAGAAGTCCTATGTAGTTGTAATAATATAACTGTCATGTTGGTCCCTTAACCATACAAGAACCTTCTTGTACTGTTAATTTTCCAGGATTAAATAATTATAATGTTATACAATGTATAGTTCTGACATATTTAAGAGCTGAAAACTCCTATTACCCCTGACAGCCTATATTTGGGTTCGGGCAACTTATTACTGCTACTAAACACTTGGTTATAGCAAGTAAAATAAATAGCAGGTTGTCCATTTCCAGTCAACCTACTTTGAAAATTAATGTTGAGCTCTGAAGTAGTTTTTTTACCTTAGTAGTTGTTGTTGTAGATCACATGGTCTACACTTAAGGGTTACTGATCTACAATGACTGTCTGAGCTAATGGCAACACTTGGTATTAGCCTGGTTGTGTTGATCCTAGAATCTCTGTAACAGTAAATTGTTTTATATGATAGATATCTGTACAAAGTGATTTATATTTTATAGATTGTTTTACTACAATATAATCTACAACATTCCAGCATGCTACTCATGGTTATCATGATATATGTGTATGTATGTACCGAGTGGGTGATTTCCAGGCAAAACTGATAATGTAGGATAGATTTTTTGTGTTTTCATTATCATAATTGGATGAGTATTTTCTGTTTATTTGTGCTGGGATTTCCTCACCTTTTAAATGTAATGAATGTACATGTGTTTCTACTTGAGTTAGATGTTTCTGGTATCTCGGTATATTTATTGTAATTTAGGGTATTTTCTCTATTATCTGCATTGAATACCTTGCTGATACCACAGGGCTATGATGTGTTATTTCTGTGTTATTTTGTATGCATAGATAACAATGATAAACCAATAGTATTATGTATTGTAATGAATTCATTGAATTACATGATAATTACCAACATTTTAGACATTCTTTCTATGATGAAGGTCAAAGTTCTATTATAGCAAAGGGAATACACTTATTTGGGAATATAGTTAGTTCACTTTGACCCAAGACTGATAAATACACCCATGTTTTATACCTTAAGATGGGACTTTCAACTAAGATATAAGCTGGTATTTGCATTAAGGTCAACTTGAAAGTCTACTGGGATGTAAATTAGTCAACAACAACATGTTTATTTTACATCAAGCCACTTGGCCAGTTCTTATGTGTGTCTTTAAAGCAATGTAATAGGGCTTGGAGCTCCAAGTTGACTCTAACTAGACTTGAAAATCAATCAAATTTACATTGTCTGAAGATGTCTGATTTTCTGTAATATATTCTCTGTTAAATGCCCCTTGGGGACTTAGCATTTTCTTAAAGATTGGTGTTATTAAAAGTACAGGTATCTGAAAATGTTGAAAATATTAAAATATGTATTTTTAAAAATTAGGAGTAGGAGCATTTATTAGAGGAAGGACATTTCATAGAGTATATATGGTAGTTTATAAAGGGTATTTGACTCTTATGCAAATTAAACTTTCTAGTTTGTTAGCTCTCCACTTTTGAGGATATAATATCTCAGATTTATGCAGCAACAAACATTAGTCATCTACATTGTACATGTATTGATAATAAACAAACATAAAATGTAGGATATAATGTGCAGTATAATGTTATATCATAGTAATTTATATATGTGTGCCATCTGTTATAATGTTTTAACATTCCTTAAGTTCCTATCTCAGATTGTTATGACTGCTAACTAGATTTTATATTATAATATATTTACAATACATCTATATTCACTGATAACTACATTCTTATGTTGTACTTATGTTAATTTAACTCAATATTTGAACAGTGGCTGTTTTCATATGGTTAGTTTGACTTTTGACTTGGGACTAAGACAAAATTTTATTCAAGAAAATCTAGTCCACCAGCCTAGAATACAACAATACGTCAAAGCGCGGATAGCGCTGTCAAACATGGGGTTTTGGTAGAGTATATGGCTGTATACAACTCATGGAAGCCATACAAGGGACCTTTACCTTACATAAACTAGATACGATATACACGTGCTTCTTGTCGTCTGCTTATTAACGCGTAATGCGGACTAAATCAATTGCAGTGGTAATTATCCCTTTATTTGCGCGCGCACAACCGAATGTAATCGTCTGCGACAAATTTTGATGTGGATTTGCCACAGTCCGCTACTAAACATGGGGAAACCCCATGTAAAAATGGTCTGGCTATGTGATTTTTAGTAATAAATGACAATTTATCGAATTAATAAACTAATTATTGATACTTTATCAAGAAAACCACCCTGTTCAGTGTCGGGAGATCCTATGAATGTGGTTCATTAGAAATCTTTTAATGGAGATTGTATCTAGCTTAACTTTGATTGATGCCAGCTACTTAGTAACTTCAAATTATTCAAGAATTGTTTCCAGAAAACTGGAACTATAAATTATCCCTTGTCTATAATCTTAACTAATGTATGGTATCTATCAAGTAAAAAAATTAATCATGTTTTACCTATCATTGGTAACAGACACCAGACCCCTGTGGTATATAATTACTGGTTGTAAATATTAGCTACTGATTAGAGGGAGAACAAGAGAATCTAGTATTTGTACCTGGTTGATACTTGATGGGTTATAGTTACTATAACATTTAACATTGAGTGAAGCTACTGTTGGAGACTGTACAGTTTCTGATTAAAATATATATTGTGTGTTATTTTTTAATTACAATTCAAGTGTTTTTTTCTGTGAAATTTGGATTATTTATTATCCTACTGTGTTTTATTGTGTGTAATAATTTGTATATCAATTTAATATAAAGGTGATCTTATTGTTTATAAGCAATAATAAGGTATGTAGAATTTGTTATCTTTT
Organism: Mactra quadrangularis; assembly: GCA_025267735.1. Classification (NCBI taxonomy): domain Eukaryota; kingdom Metazoa; phylum Mollusca; class Bivalvia; order Venerida; family Mactridae; genus Mactra; species Mactra quadrangularis. Next base: position 29,073,620 of record CM046299.1, on the reverse strand, counting down.
AATTTTGTAGGAGTTTTTGTTTGATTTTAAAAATAGGATATAATTATTGTTTTGTGTGTACTATTTTGTGATTTGCTTTGGTCATTTCTATCAGTTTGTAAAGGTTATAGTTTGAAGGCTGTCCACAAGACTGTAGTAACTCACTCTTTAACGCAATGCACTTACTACGGTCTTGTGGGCAATGCTCGAGTTGTGGTCAGGTGTTTTGCAATGATGCATAGGATTTTCTGTCATTTTACAGCTATGGTCAGTTTAAATATCATATTTTATGTGATTTAAATCATATTGTGGAGGTAATATTTGTGAGTTGCTTTAATTGATAATTTCTATGAGTTCATTAAGTATACAGCAGTCTGTAGGAGGTGTAAGTGGTCAGTTATGATGGGTTGACCTTGGAATTCTATCATTGTTCAGCTGCTGTGGTCAGTTTAGAGATTTATGTAGAAGATAAAACTAGTGCTACAATGGTGATCATTTTACTGTGTAGGTTGGTGTTGTTTACTTAGATAAACCTCAGCTGTTTCTAGACTGTTGAATGAGGCTTGCTGGTAAATGATGTCGGTGAATATAGGGTTTGAAAAAAGTGGTTGTTAGAAAATGTCTTTTTTTACCAGTCTGTTTTATGATCTACTTATTCTTTAGATTGATTGTTGGAACTGATTTGTGTTTGATCTATAAATGACTACTACTGAATATTACAAGGTGCAAGTTGAATATAGATTACACCAAATTTTATTTTGTTATCAAAATGGTTCATTGGCAAGATAGAACTTACTCTCACTTAAACCTGTTGTGCTTGAATAATACTATTTAGTTTGTTATTTTTTTGTCGAGTATATGTAACTATAATTCTGACGTTGGCTTGTTTGTTTTCACTCTATTTTACCATGACATCTATATTTTAATATTGAACACATACACAGCTTTTATTATTTACCTCTTGTTTATGAAAATTATAGGTCAAATTATTTGACTTTTTAGGTTAGAATTGAAAAAATGTACATTTTTTTCTATATTTATTGGTAGAAAAAAGGCATTAAGTAATTAAGTAATTTTTGCAATAGCACATTATTTTATTTGGCATATCAAAACTTGTACCTACGTTTTATTTGACAACTCAGTATACAGAAGTGTATTGTATTTGTTAATCAAATTGTTTAAGGACAACTCATCAATGTTTAGTAATTGAAACCAAGTTCCATTGCACAGTTGGTAACAGTGTGCCAACAGAGGTATGGTTTTTAATCATACTTGGGTTGTTAAAACCCTTTCATGAAAAATTGACAATAATACCAATTCTCCTCAATTAACAAGGTATATAGAGAAATTGATAGTCTTGTAGAATGGTAGGGGGATACTGGTTAGACAAGGTATAGACAAGGGTCCAGGAAAGCTAGGTTAGGTGCACTGGTTGCCATAAAGTGACCTTAGTTAATTTTTGTAAACTGGGTGTCAACCCCAGTTCTAATAGATAAGGTAACAGAGTGTCTGATGTCGGGAACTGAGGTTGTACTGTAACCATGTCTCCTTTATAATAGGATACAGTCATGTTCTGTAAGATGAGGAAATATTTTGTATTAGATAACATAAGGAAATATTTGTTATCTTTGACAGCACCAAGTAGTACCTCTGAGTACTTTAAATTACATGAACATTATTATAATTGCCTCTTAGTTTATCTGCCTACTTAAAAACTTTAGCTGTAAACATTACTCATTACTATTGTTTTACTTATACCTGACATTTTTGTAAATTGTTTTTTTTTGACATATGAACTGATTATTATGTCATTTATTGGCTGTACTTAAACTTTGAATGATAAATTACTATGATTTATTACATAGTAAATTGTTTCTGTTCAACTTAATGACCAGTACACACAAACCTGGAGTCAGTGGTCACTTGTACTAGGCAATATATGAGTTGAAGCTCAATTTTGTTATAATAAATACATGTATATGTCTGTTTGAGGCCAATCTGATAAAAAACCCGATCTAAAGTTTTCTGCTCGCCTACTCGCTAATTTAGATCTGGCCTTTTTCAAACGAAGGTCACATTCAGGTGACCTTTTCTCATCATAATATTCATGACGAGATTGTTATGATACGTAACTTGTTTACATCATCTTCGTTAGCAATTTGAAATGAGCCGTCCAGTCACAGACTGTGAATAATACCGCTGTTAAATTAGCTTGCCAACCTTGGTCTAAAAATAGAAATTACGAAATCAAAATGTTATTAATAGTGTTTCGTCTAGATGAAAGCTACGCATTGATTGGTCGAAACAAAGTTCATCTGGACGCGACCTTCCATGGAGACAGTAGAGATCCTGTATGACAATGCTCTACAGGATATCTGTTTTTGGAGATTGGTTTGAGGCAAGCACATTTCTTTTGCTGCCATTTTTTGGAAGATTTATCATATAAGAAAAGACAGCTTTCCTTATTATAGTTCTACTTTTTGTGCATTGGCTCTTTTCCTTATAAAATTGTATGCAGTTGTATAATATTAAATGAAGCTCATTAATTGTTTCAAGGTTGTAGTTTATCAATGAAATTACTCCGAGTACATAAACAATGTAGTCACCTACTGTACTGGTACATAGTTCTTGCTGAAGTTAGAAGTTTTACCTGTATCATGTCTGTAGTGCATGTAAGCATATATGTTAATGTTACAGTGGAATTTATATATTTGGGTATAAAGAATCTAAGCTAGCTTTATTAAATTTTTATGAGTGATTAAAATTGCCATAAATGTAGCAGACCTGTCAATATAACTTTCATACAGTGTTTTCAGCACTTTGATTTTTATACGCCCGTTTTGAAAAAACGGTCGTATTATGTTACGATGTTGTCCGTCTGTCCGTCTGTCCGTCTGTCCGTCTGTCAGTCTGTCCGTCTGTCCGTCCGTGGACAATTGCTTGTCCGGATGATAACTCAAGAAAGGATGTACCTAGGTTCCTAAAATTTTATGTGTAGATAGCCCTTGGGTGGAGGAGGTTCCCTATTGATTTTGAGACCCCAGGGTCAAAGGTCAAGGTCACTGGGACTTAAAATAGGTAAAACTTGTCCGGCCAATAACTCAACAACGACTGTACCTAGGTTCACAAAATTTTATGTAAAAGTAGCTCATGTGTCAAAGATGTTCCCTATTGGTTTTGGGGCCCCTGGGTCAAAGGTCAAGGTCACAGGGGCCTCATATAGGTAAAAAACTTGTCCTGACAATAACTGAACAACCAATCTATCTAGATTCACCCAATTTTAGGTGAGAGTAGCCCTTGTGTCAAGAATGTTTCCTGTAGGTTTTGGGGCCCCTGGGTCATAGGTCAAGGTCAAAAGGGCATCATATTGAAAAACCTTGTCCGGACAATGACTCTACAACCACTGTACCTAGGTTCACAAAATTTTATGTGAAGGTAGCCCATGTGTCAAGGATATGCCAAACAGGTTTATGGGGCCCCAGGTTCAAAGGTCAAGGTCACAGAGGCATCATATGAAAAAACTTTGTCCGGACAATAACTGAACCACCAATGTACCTAGGTTCACCAAATTTTATGTGAGAGTAGCCCATGTGTCAAGGATATGCTCTATTAGTTTTGAGGCCCCTGGGTCAAAGGTCAAGGTCACAGGGGCATCATATCGAAAAACATTGTCCTGGTAATAACTCAACAATGACTGTACCTAGATTCACCAAATTTCATGTGAGAGTAGCCCATGTGTCAAGGATGTGCCTTATTAGTTTTGGGGAAACAGGGTTAAGTTTAAACCTTCAACCAGAAGATATCAAATTACCAAGCAGTGACTTCAAATGTTCAATCAATATGTTAATAAAGTCAAAATGGCAAACAATAAAAAACTTGTCCGGACAATAATTGAACCACCAATGTACCTAGGTTCACCAATTTTTATGTGAAAGTAGCCCTTGTGTCAAGGATATGCCCTAATGGTTTTGGGGCCCCTGGGTCAAAGGTCAAGGTCACAAGGGCATCATATTGAAAAACCTTGTCCGGACAATAACTCTACAACCACTGTACCTAGGTTCACCAAATTTTATGTGAGAGTAGCCCATGTGTCAAGGATATGCCCTACAGGTTTATGGGGCCCCAGGTTCAAAGGTCAAGGTCACAGAGGCATCATATGAAAAAACTTTGTCCGGACAATAACTGAACCACCAATGTACCTAGGTTCACCAATTTTTATGTGAGAGTAGCCCATGTGTCAAGGATATGCTCCAGTAGTTTTGAGGCCCCTGGGTCAAAGGTCAAGGTCACAGGGGCATCATATCAAAAAACATTGTCCTGGTAATAACTCAACAATGACTGTACCTAGGTTCACCAAATTTCATGTGAGAGTAGCCCATGTGTCAAGGATGTGCCTTATTGGTTTTGGGGAAACAGGGTTAAGTTTAAACCTTCAACCAGAAGATATCAAATTACCAAGCAGTGACTTCAAATGTTCAATCAATATTTTAATAAAGTCAAAATGGCAAACAATAAAAAACTTGTCCTGACAATAACTGAACCACCAATGTACCTAGGTTCACCAAATTTTATGTGAGAGTAGCCCTTGTGTCAAGGATATGCTCTAATGGTTTTGGGGCCCCTGGGTCAAAGGTCAAGGTCACAGGGGCATCATATTGAACAACCTTGTCCGGACAATAACTCAACAACAACTGCATCTAGGTTCACAAAATTTTATGTAAAGGTAGCTCTTGTGTCAAGGATGCGCCCTATAGGTTTTAGGGCCCCAGGTTCAAAGGTCAAGGTCACAGAGGCATCATATGGAAAAAATTTGTCCAGACAATAATTGAACCACCAATGTACCTAGGTTCACCAATTTTTATGTGAGAGTAGCCCATGTGTCAAGGATATGCTCTATTGGTTTTGAGGCCCCTGGGTCAAAGGTCAATGTCACAGGGGCATCATATCGAAAAACATTGTCCTGGTAATAACTCAACAATGACTGTACCTAGGTTCACCAAATTTCATGTGAGAGTAGCTCATGTGTCGAGGATGTGCCTTATTAGTTTTGGGGAAACAGGGTTAAGTTTAAACCTTCAACCAGAAGATATCAAATTACCAAGCAGTGACTTCAAATGTTCAATCAATATGTTAATAAAGTCAAAATGGCAAGCAGTAAAACCTTGTCCGGACAATAACTGAACCACCAATGTACTTAGGTTCACCAATTTTTATGTGAGAGTAGCCCTTGTGTCAAGGATATGCCCTATTTGTTTTGGGGCCCCTGGGTCAAAGGTCAAGGTCACAGGCGCATCATTCAAATGTTCAATTAATATGTTAATAAAGTCAAAATGGCAAACAATGGAAATAATGCTATATTTAATAAGTAACATGAAATTAGTTCTCCAAATTTTATGTGAGGGTAGCCCATGTGTCAAGGATGTTCCCTATTGGTGTTGAGGCGCCTAGGTCACAGGTGAAGGTCACAGGGGCCATCATATGGAAAAACCTTGTCTGGACAATAACTTAACAATGATTGTACTTAGGTTAACAAATTTTATGTGGATCAACCCATTTGTCAAGGAATAATGTGCTGATAGCTCTTTTGTAGAGGATGTTCCCTTTTGATTTGGAGACCCCAGGGTCAAAAGTCAAAGTCACTGGGACTTAATTTGTATTGAAACATTTTCTGGACAATAACTCAATAATGATTGTACCTAGGCTCACCGAATTTTATTTAAGGGTAGCCTAAATGTCTAGCATATGCCTCTTTGGTTTTAGGGCCCTGGGTGAAAGGTCAAAGTCACAAGGAAATCATGAGGAAAAACCTTTTCCAACAACCAACTTTATCTAAGATTGATCACCAAATTTTATGTATCAATACTCTTTGGTTCAAGGGTGAGAACTTTTGGTTCTGAAGCCCCAGGGTCAAGGTCACTGGAAGTTTGTGTGGGGAAAACTTTTTGCCAGTGATTACTCAACCATGGCTGTACCTAAGTTCTCAAAATCTTTGCTTTGGATATCCCTCCAGTTAAGGACCTATTCCTGGGTCATTGGTCAAGGTCACAGGGACTTCATATGAGATAGAACACAGCATGGACTGCACACGGGCGTATAATGCCCCGCCCAGCGGAGCTCTTGTTGTTTCTTCATCTGACCTCTGAACACAGGTTTTACTTTACCAATATTTTGATCAATGATCTTGTACCCTCTAAAAAATAATACATGTACAAAATATTTACTGACATACTTTTTTGCAATACCTTTTAAAGTATATTTTTACATCATCAAACAACATAAGTATTCAATCTCACTTTGATTTCATGATCACAGTTTTTGTCATGTGTAAAATTTCCCTTAGCTGCTGTAGTGACCTAGCTAACTATGTACTTAATGACTTCACAGATTACTCATTTTCAGTTTGAAAACTTCAATTTGTGACATTGGCTAAAAGAAATGAGTTATAAGATTCAGCATCTGAAATCCCAAAGCCAATCTCCGTTAACAGATATCCTGTAGAACGTTGTCGTACAGGATCTCTACTTTCTCCGTGGAAGGTCATGTTGAGATGAACTTTGTTTCAACCAATCAATGCGTAGCTTTCATCTTGACGAAAACACTATTAATCTCATTCTGTTTTCATAATTTCTATTTTTAGACCAAGTTTTGCATGCTAATTTAACAGCGGTATTATTCACAGTCTGTGATTGGGCGGCTCATTTCAAAATGTGTGACGTAGACGATGTAAACAAGTTACGTATCATAACAATTTCTTCATGAATATTATTATGAGAAAAGGTCGCCTGAACGTGACCTTCGTTTGAAAAAGGCCAGATCTAAATTAGCGAGTATGCAAGCGAAACATTTTAGATCGGGTTTTAATCAGATTGTCCCAAAGCCTGTACCATGTAATTCTTTTTTCCATACCATAGTTTATACGCTAAGTACTTTGATTAGTCTCATCTATAAATAGAACCAAATATACAAAAACAAAATAAATGTTTTTAAAAATTTTTCAAATATTTTAGTGTAGCTATTTTGTTGGCCTACAAAATGAAAATGTCTTCAAACTTTTGATTATCACTGTATACTCATTCATAATCATTATGTTTCATTTTCTAGATGTAGGATGTTCATACCAAATTGATTAATTTATTGAAAGATATTTTCAAATGTGTTTTAATTGGATATTTTATATTGAAGAGTTAGGTTTCCACTCCAACTGAAGTTATTATCTAGAAGCATTGAATGGCATCAATATATTCTGGATGTATAGGATTGACTGATGCATATTTTATTGGTTTATTGGAGCAATACAAAGTTATAAACCTCTATTGACCACCTGTCTTTTGTTTGAAACAAAGGAACATAATTATCAATTTTATTAAAGCATATCCTTAAAGTTTGTGACCTTTATATATTAGAATACTGCTCATTTACTGTTGGAACTAATTTCCCTTGCTTATATTTAGTTGTTCAGTATAAAAACAAAATATGTGTTAAAATACCTTAGGCTAGTAAAAATCAGTTTTTTTATAAAATTGGGCTAGTTGGTAATTTTGCCCTATCCCATATAGCATAAAAATTGGGCTGGTGCTGTGGAAAATTTAAGTCAGTGACTGGAATTCTAGGGAAACAAATGTATGTTATTATGAATTCTCACTCAATATTACATGTATGTTAGTCTTTTGACATTAATTTTGTTTTACAATTCTACTAAGATTCTTTCATTTTTTTGTTTTGTTTTTGTTGGGTTTAACGCCATTGCAACACATTGTATAGGTCATATAACGGCCATCAGTCAACCGCCTCTCTCCTCCTGGAAAGGCTAAATCTCTGGATTTAGCTGTTAACCAACTACTAAGTGCATACTTTCGTCAGTGACTGACAACTGCCCAACAGAATTAAAAATCATTGGTAGGAGGGAGAATGGCTGTAGAAACTGCTAAGATTCAATTTTGTAGGAGGGCAGCTATTGTTGTATAAATAATTTAGACAAATGGCTTATTCTGGTATGGAGTTTAGTTTTATTTAGTTTTAAGTCTTTGTTCTTAACAGTGAGATTCAAATTTGTGCTGACTGAACACCTAAACTGCTGTCTTTCTCACAAATTCTATTTATTTGTTTGATTGAAAACGTGTTTCCATCTGATTCCACAAAGAACAGAAGAACTGTATCTCCATTATTTATCAGATAAATGGCACTCAGACTGTCACAGAAACTTGTTAGGTCGTAAAATCTTGAAATCATTGAAAAGATCTTTTTATATTTTATTGGATCAGATCTGGAAGTTACAAGATTTATGATAAAACAAACATTGTAAGAAAAACAGAATCAACAACATCACTGTTGTTATAGGAAACAAGTTTTCTTATTTTTTTTCAGTCGGATGAATTTCTGAAATATATTAGGATAGCGAAAGTTTTGTTGTCTTGCCAACAATATTCTACAAGTTTTGATGTATGATAAAAAGTTGGTTACAGAGGATAATGTTGTTGGCATTAAGTCAAATATTGTCAGAAACTTCTTGGCATTTCTTTTACCTTTCATTCATAAACACTTAATATACATTCCTAGTTTTTATTCTCTCATGGCTTCAAAAAAAACCAAATGGCGATAGTCTTTATTGTTTAATGAGAACATGTTGAGTTGTTCATGTCATGCATGTCATCTCTAGTAGGGATTCAACAATAGGGTCTATTCTAGACCCTTTTCAACTTTTTGTATGTTACTAAGTACCTGTTCTGATGAGTACGTGTTTTAGATATTTTCTTCAAGATAATGTTTATTTTGTTTCTCCTGTAAAACTATTGTTTAATCTCTGCATCCCGCCCACTATCCTTGTTGTCAGTTTCTAGATGTTAAAGTGTAATATTGTATCATGATAGTTCAATGATATTTATGTCTTATATCAGAGAAATAAGAGAAAAAAGTTGAGTGTATGGTTTCATCTCCTGAAAAAGTAGTCACTGTCAGATGAAAGGCAAATTGTTATATAATTGCATCATTTAGGGTACCCTTTAAGGTAGTTCTGAATTAATAAACAATACAAGAGCTCTCACTAGATATCAAAAGTCATCAGTCAATAATTTTTACAACTTTAAACTCAATTTTTTGTGTTATTTTCTAGAAAAAAATATGGTTGGCTGTAAAAAAAATAGTCATTTGGGAAACCTGAAACAATTTTTTTAGGCCATATAAGTGAATTTTTATGACAGACAAGGTTCTCTTTTACGGATCAATACCAAGAAATTCTTATCTTACTTGTGTTATATAACATACTGTCTGGAATACTTATATAATGAGAGAGAAAAAAAGTCAATTTAGATGATAGAAACTTCCTTCTTTAATTTCATTGTCTTTATTGAGTTACCATGTTCTGAATACAGAAACAAGTCTTTTTTTATTCTTCTTTTATGTAAGTTTGAATGATTAGATGTCCCTTATGATCCCCTCTTGATTGCACACAAATCTATAATATAATGATTATATTTGAGCTCAGAAAAGGGCAGAGAAGCAGAAAAAGGGACAGTGCACATCACTAGGTACATGTTTTAAAGTGACTATTTCTGCAAAGAGAGGAACAAAAAGGGTAGAGTGAAGTGAAAAAGGGCAGGGTGCACTGCTCTGATATTCTGCTTTGTATTCTGTAGAATAATCACTACATAAGTTAATTTACTTGTTGTGACTGAAATTCATTCTATGTGCCATTAAAAAAAAGGTCATAACGAGGGTTGCCCACAAGACTTAATTAGTAACTCACTCTTTTACTAAATGCACTTACTACAGTCTTGTGGGCAACTCTTGATATTTTGTTCAGACCTGTGTGTTGAAAGATGACTTGATACTTGCCACTTCATTATGTCAAAGTAGTTATTATCAGTTTTTCACAATTCCCAGTCAGAATGTTTGTTGCCATTTTATAGCAATTTGGCCTATCTTCTATTGGACACTACAGAGTTATGGACCTTGAATGGGATGTTCTGTGACATTTTGACTCATTGTATGTTAAATTGTAAAGCATTGTTGTTATGATGACTTGAGGTCAATGAATTAACATGTAGGCTCTATGTTTAATTATTGTTTAAATGTTTTTGACATCACTTCCTTTATTGATTAAATTGGCTGCAGAATTTGCTGTTTATAGCGTTATTATTACTTGTTTAATAATTCAGGTTAAAATAAAATAAACTATTAAGTATTTATAATTTTATCTCTCTCTCTCTCTCTCTCACTCAATGCTTCAGATAATTATAAATGATATGGAAATTCATCTCATAAACATAATATTTTACCTTAAAATTTGAAATCATGATTTTATGATGTAATATAATCATTTTAGTGAGAGATAGAAGGAAATTAATGCTGGTATCACTTTCAGTATAACAGTAGATTTGTTTTATTAAAATTTGTATGTTTGCCAAGTTGATGAAAGTAACCACTGATAGAAGAGAGATACCAGAATCAGTTATGATTGCTCTTAAAGTGGTATTTGTTGTTATTATATAACTCTAAAAGATAAGAAAATATCCTTTGCTTAGTGTTATAGTTTTTTTGGGGTGTTTTTCCCCCTGGAATTAGGTTATTAGGTTATTTCTTTGTATACAGGCCTCATAGTCCAGGTAGTACAATGGAACCTCGAAAATGTGGAACTTAGAAACATTAACCACCCAATGTACAGTGCAAAAAGTTAGTTTTTTAGATTTCCAGAGTTTTAGACTAGCTAAATGAGAATAAGGAAATTCTGGACGGCCAGAATGGTTTGGTTTATTTTGGATTCCATTTCTCTGAGGTTCCACTGTATCTTATCTGAATGGAAGATAATTTTTATTTTTTTTATGAAATTTATGGGTGGATGTGTACAGCAGCTGACTTTTGACTTATTGCTGATTATAGTTTCAACTGTTCTTGATAAAAATTGTTCATTTTACTTTTGTTGATATTTTTTTCTTTAAATGAAATGATGAAGAGTCATGAGGCTGATACTCTGTTGAATCACAAATAAATATGGACTGCATTAAAATCTCTCTACAAGATATTATAACAGTCAGAAGTATGAAAGGTTGCTTTTGCAGAAGGGTTGTTTCTTTAGAAAATGCATGATAGGGGGTAAATTAATCAGAAAAAAAATCAAACTGAACAAATTGTATATTTAAGTAACTTCATTGTGCTGTTTTTTTTTTGCTGGATTAATTTTGTTTTTTCCTGTCTTGTAGGTAGGTTTAAAAATTCTTATTGGATGCTTAACAAAGAATCAATTCAGTATGGCCTAATTACAAACTAATTAGACTAATAAGTATAAATAACAATTAAGTTCTAATGATTGAACAGTCACTTTCATACTCATTAAAGATATCTTGTTTGTTTCTTTTTCATTCTTGATTGACCATCTTTCACAATTGAATGAAGAAAGGCTTCACATGATTTCTTGGCATTTTACAATTAAATATTTGAAACTATTGATTAGATGTGTTTGGTCATTGTAGAGCTAATAATGGTCAATATTCAGTCCTCATTGAGGACTCCTCACAACTACTGGATTATCAGACTGATTGTCTTTCTTCTAATTTGACATTGTGAAGTTTTTATGACTGTAAGCCTTGGCATTAAATTCCTTGATCAATTCCTGTTTTTAGTTGAATCTCTGTAATGATTCTGTCTGAAGGAGTAGTGTCTTTGAATGACCTGTCACTTACATGTCACTTATAGAACAGCAGTCTAAGACTGTTTGTGCTGAAATTCCCTGGAATTCTGTGATTTGATTCCATTATTGTGTTGATTTATTGAGGTTTATTGACACATTGTTGGAATTATATTGGCCATGTGACCATGGTGATTAGAACCAGTTGCCAAAAGTTCTTTTGTTGTGATTAAGTCTATGATGTTATAAGAAGTATGCTTCCAAGTACATTTAACAAATAATACATGGCCTTGAGGGCAATATGCAAGTTTACGGACTGGTTGGTCAGACTGAGGAAGGTATATGGCCCTCAGCTGCACTTCGGGCCATATAGCTTCCGAGGTCTGACCAACCAGTCCGTAAACTTGCAAATGCCCATCAAGGTCATGTATTATTTGTTATATTATACCGAATTTAAATCCTTTCATCCATTCTGTTACTGGCATTTTTACTATAACCTTACAGAAGTTTACCCTGTAACAGTTCTTGATTCTAAATTTGGATAAAGGTAGTTTTATAGGCTGTTTCGATTATAACATTGTCATACTTACAATGTTTTTGTACACAATCCGGTGCACTTACTGTAAATGTGTCGCTTAAATAAACATTCGACGCTCTGTCTGCAGCTTATTAAAATATGACGTCATAAACGGTCAATATACTTGACTACGGGTCGAGCTTTCCTTGACTACGGGCCATATACAAATTTATTGACCGGGTGACGTCATATTGAATATAGAGTACGTTATGCAAATGAGGTATAATATTTCTGTGTATCACCCCTTTAATGCAAGAAAGTACCAAATTGTTCTTTGATATTATATTCGATGGTACCTTTTTGCTTTAATGAGAAATTTTGTAGACGATCTAATTGTCCATTCTTCACATTTTATAGCTGTATACTATTTAAGTGTATTGTATTTAAATGTTGGCACTTAAGGGTTGATATTATTTCCTCATATTTTAGCCAATCGTGATCAATACTTAGACAAACATTTTGGCTCCTTCTAAATTCTTCTCCATTGTATTGTTATGTTATCATAAATTTGTGATTAATCTAGAACTCAGAAATATGCAGAGAGGCAGATGAAAGGGCCAGTGTGCATCAAAGGCTTTTTGTAATGCTACTGAGAAGTTTTTTCATGCATAGTTTTGTCTATGACATTCTGTTTTTTGTCTTAATATAAAGAACTTGATCTGTAGATATTCTAATTTTCTTACCATTGTATAATTCTTGAAGTATTTGTTGTTTTTTTGTTGTTTGATTTTTTATTGTTTCCATGGTATTGTGTTTTCTGTTTCTTGTTTCAGAAAAACGTATTTTGTCTTGTCTCCAATAACCTTGTGACTCAGTATTATCTATTTCTGTTGGTATTTTGTATGTTTTGATTGTAGACCTAATATCGATTTCAGATTTGCTTAAAATTAAATTGATGCTCAATGCTTACATGTTTTTGATGTTATACTATAATTTTGTCATTTGTATGGTAATCTTAAGGGATGAAAAGATCGATACTGTTATTGTCTTGTCCTTGTAACATCTTCACAAATATTTTGGTCTCGAATAAGAACTTGGAATGTGAGAAGTGCAATATTCAGACTATGTATAGAAATTTGCATAATTGGATCTGTTACAGTATTCATAGATAGATATTTATTCTTTATGTGTTATATAACATTGGTTGTTTTATCTTTTCAGTCGATTGGTTTTGAAGACCTACCCTTTTTAAGGGGACAGCAGCCATGCCTCTCCATGGCCCAGCTTCTGTGTTAGACAGTAGAGAAATTGACAGAGATACAACAACACATTTGGTACGTGATAGATTGACTCGTCATCAGAACCCAGCTAGATCTTCTAATCGTTATAGTTACACTAGCGACGAAGGAAGCGAGGAAGGGGATTTAATTACACCTAGAATTCCTCAACCGTATAAAACAAGCTTCAGTGCAATAGCTCCAGCTCAACGAGTTAAACGTGATCGTAGTAGGTCAACTAGTCCATGTACATCTAGTTTAAAGGGAAGTAATCGAAGTCGTTCAAAAAGTCCAGGTGGACGTAGGGCTCATAAACACGTTACTTACGATGAAAATGTTGTGATACGTGATTCTGATACGTGTGACAGTATCATTACACATCTAAGTGACAGAGATTTAAGTGATTCTGATAAATGTGAAAAACGTGTCAATATGTCAAATTCTAGTCATCGGGATTATTCCTCTGAACTGAGAGAACTGTCTCAGCAGATTGTTCGGGAATATTCTGGTTTAAATAACGAAGAAAATAGTTCTGAAATCCCTAGTCATAGTGAGAAAAAAATGAATGGCAATGCTACTACACCAAATGGTAATGTAAAAGTTGGAGGACCTGTTATTGGGTCACGGAACCCAAAACAGAACGTACAAATATATAAAGATGGAAATAAAGGGAAAAAAATTGTTGTAAATGAGGAATATGATCATGATCGTAGTGTAAGCTATAGAGTGGCTATAAAAAATAATTATTCTGATGAAATAAAACAAAAAGCTGATGAGGTAGTGAACACTAATGGAGATATGTCTTTATCTGAACCTGCGTCTGCTAAAGATAGTGAAAGAGAATCTCGTCCTAGAAGGTGTTCCGAGCCAACTGAAAATGGCGACCATGAACCAAGTCGTCTGACGCCAGCGAAACGTTCTATCAGTGCTAGTATTGGTAATTTTTTCAGAAGGTTGTCTCCACATCTTGGAAGAAAGAATAAAAAAGGGAATCTTTCGAATGCAAGCTCACAAAGTTTATCTCCAGGTGATGATTATGATGGTTCGTTCCAGAGACACAGCAGTACTAGTAGTTTGTCTAGAGGCAAGTTACGTCGCTCTTTAATGAAACTGATGGGAAAATCCTCTAAGAAAGATAAATCATTACATAAATCCGAGTCATCATTTGAAGACTTGAACCAGTCAAACAATAGTCAAGGGAGAGAACCACAGAAGGCACCAAAATCTTCATTATACATGAAATCTATAGAACAGTCCTCAAAGACAGACAAAGATATTTACCAAATATTTAAAGAGAAACAAACTCCACCAAAGTCAGCAGGGGAGAGTAAATCTATGAAACCAATGAAAGTAACACCCAGAGTTACCTCCCATGATTGCCCATCTACTGCTGAAACAAGTATTACATCATCTATATCAGCAGAAGCATTGAATACTGAGAGAGTTGTTCCCCCTGATTCACTAGATGTAAGACTTATACCTAAATCTATAAGATCATTACAAGCCTCACAGATCAGTACAATATCTGGGGATGATTCTATTGGTGAATGTTCTATTGATCCAAACCTAACTGGTAAGTTGAATATCTTACTAATGCCATCAAATTTCATATGTCTTAATTGCTTGTTTCAATGCAATTTTTATGCTTCCAACTTTTTTGCTTTTGCTCACACCACTAGCGTTAAATTACAAATTTGCAATGCTCAGCAATTTTCATTTAAGTGGAATTTCTAAAAAATTGTGCTTGAATTTTTTTTTGGATAAAATTTCATTTCACATAATATTATACATTTGTAGACATTACATAGCCAACAGTCATGGCCTTAGATTTTATTATTCTTTATAGTAATGGGCATGATTATCAACCAGAGTATATGAAATTAATAGTTTTCCCTTGCCAAGATCAATTTTCACTAGTCCCTGGTTTCAGGCTAGTGGGTTAAGGGGATGTCAGAGCTTAGTCTCCCTTGCAGTCTGAGAAGTTTTAGAAATGTCTGTAAATGTCATTACTTGGACATAATTATGTCTAGTGTTCAAAGTTTTAGTTCTTAGTAAATTTTAATGTTTCAATTAATTAATATGACATCTTATAACATTTGACTTAAATCATATAAAGAAACTCATTCAAACACGGCTATATCATTAATGTTCCATTGCTATTTGCTAGTGTTATTAAATGTGAACAAAAGTCAAAACTCATTTTCTATTACTCAAGAATCAGGCTGAATTTACTGAAGGGAGACAACTCTTGCTTAACCATTGCATCATAATTTATAGTAGTAAGAGTTATTGTTCTTGAATATTTATCAGATGAATATTAAATACTACTAAAGGGTGTGTCCGGTGTTGAAATACTCATATATTACAAATTTTTACCAGATGTATTTTATAAACTCTATGTATATGTGGAGTTGAGGGGTGTTATCAAGGTTCTACATACTTCATAAAATCATAGTTGCTTAACTGACATGTTCAACTTGTATAGATGAAAGACTAAGATAACTTGTAGATATATTAGATCTGTTCTATAAGATAATATTAACATAACTAGCTAACTAATCCACATGGTGGTAGCTCACTATGTGTCTAAGTGTCTCATGTATATAGGCTGGAAGTTTTAGTGAGGAAATCTTGTAAATATCTACATTTTATGGTGTTACCCTCTGATTGCTTGTGATGGTATGACCTTAGTACCGTACTTTTATGTGCTTCTATTTGTTAATGTGTGTTTGAGAATGCGTAAGATATAATATACAGTTGTCCATAATTATACCCCCACTTCGAAGAAGAGGGGGGTATACTGTTTTACCCTTGTCAGTGCGTGCGTCTGTTACAAAATTTCCGTCGCAGTTTTCTCAGCAACTATAACATGCAGCAGCCTAATACTTTGCATATTGCTTCATCCCATAGTCCCATGTGGTGTAAAGCGATTTCATGCTCCTTGCTCATCTACTTCCTGTTTGTCGCATATTTTTAGATTTTGTTAAATGAAAGTTACATTATGATAGTCATATTTCTCACAGCGGGGGTATCACTAGTGAGCATTAGCTCACAGATTTACTTGTTTTTATTATAGAATAAAACATACCGGTACCACATTGGCACAAGCTTTGAATTGGGGTTTGACACTAACTGTTTTTACCAGGGATCCAGAGGAACCCCTAGTCAGCTAAACTGGATACAAATTTGCAGTTACTAATTGTAATAAACAATCCATGGCAATTTTCAGGAATCCTTATGTAATCCCTAGCTGAAATTCACTGGGATTCCTCCCAAGTGTTTGGAATCCTCGGAACCCTGGGACACTGTTAGTTTCAAACCCTGTTTTGATGTGTCAATATGTAATAATTACTTCTTTAGTTAGAGTTATTTAATTAGCAAACCAAAATATGTGCTTGTGTTTTATACTACTACAAAATATAGAAAATCTGTATGATATTTTGATTCTAACATAGAAAAAATGAATAATTTGATAGTTATATAAACAATAAGGTAAATAATAACAGCTGTGTTCAAGTTCAATGTTTAAATATAGATGACATCATGTTAAATATATGAATTGAAAATGCCCTCTACTGTTAATGTTGGAATAGCATCTAAATGTATAGAATCTATCACCTTAGTAGACCTCAAACTGGACCTTCTAGAAAATATTCTTTACTTCTAATCTGTCTGTCTAAGATGGTTTGGTGAGTTGGCTGCTTTACATTAATGATCCCCTAATAAAATTGATTTGGGCTTGTGATTTTTTTTTATTTGTTGATTACTTTGCCCATTCCTTTACAACATAATGTATTATGTCAATGCTTGAGAAAAATTAAAGGCGAGAACTGCATTTCCTGCTACTCAAAATACTTAAATAATGTCATAGCTAATTTTAGCATTACAATCTGTAACAGACTAACAGTTCATTTGTTTAAAACAAAACTATTAGTGGAGTAAAGTATAGGGTGTGTAGAGAATTCATGTTATAAAATGTCATAATTATATCCTAGAATTTCTAAATATAAATATTTAATATGATAGCTATCTAAATGTGCCTGAACTTTGATAATATATAAACACTACAACTAGAGTATTATTAGTCGACTACTTGAGAGTAAGAAATGAAAATATATCTTCAAGAATAATTATAATACATTTTCCAGGAGGGTGTGGATTAATAGTTTATAATACTTATTAAATATGGTACTCTTATAATAAATACAGTGAAATAGTTGTCTTTATTTGATATCGGTTAATTAGTATAATAGTTTTCATCGTACAGCAACAAAACAGTTTTGCTTTCAGTCTGACCTGAGTCTACATCTAGTTCGGCTTTCAAAAGGTTTTGCTGTCATTCTGAACTGAGTCAACATCTTGTTTGGCTTTCAAAAGGTTTTGCTGTCAGTCTGAACTGAGTCTACATCTAGTTTGGCTTTCAAAAGGTTTTGCTGTCAGTCTGAACTGGGTCTATATCTAGTTGGGCTTTCAAAAGGTTTTGCTATCAGTCTGACTGAAGTCTATATCTAGTTTGGCTTTCAAAAGGTTTTGCTGTCAGTCTGAACTGAGTCAACATCTTGTTTGGCTTTTAAAAGGTTTTGCTGTCAGTCTGAACTGAGTCTATATCTAGTTTGGCTTTTAAAAGGTTTTGCTGTCAGTCTGAACTGAGTCTACATCTAGTTCTTACTTTCACAGATCTAAAATGTGATAATATTTATTTAGAATCAATTTACTGGATAAATCAATCATCTGATAGGTTCATTAACCTTAGTAATAAATATTTCATCATGTTTATCACTACAATCTTCAATATTTTATTATACAAGATTGATTTCTAGCATCTCACTTTATTATGTCTTTACGCTTCCCTACCTGTTAAAATAACCTTAAAAACTTGATATGTAGACAGTCATTGCCTGAACCCACTAGCCCTAAGCCCAGGAATAGTAAAAATAGACTCAGACAAGTGAAACTAACTTATTTTATATGCAGGGTTCGCGCTGCCGATCGCCAAATTCGCCAAATGCGATAAAATTAAATTTCTGGCGCCAATTTTGAAAAATTGGCGAATTTCGTGGCGACAAAAAAATCGGCCGGTATAATTTTCTTTGATGTAAGTTTTGATATCGTAAGTGGCCAAGTTCATATTCGCGAGTGATAATATATTGATTTTATTGATAACGACATACGGACCGTTTGTGATGTTCGCCTTTTGATGTAATTGACAAATCCGCTCAGCGGGAGGTGCTGTTAGTATACATGCTTCATAGGCCGATAATTAGTGTCTCGCTGTATATGACATCGATGGCCCTTGATGTTAAATGCTCAGCCATGCGTCAAACAATTATTGACAATTACGTATATTCAATTAATAGGCGGAGCTTAAGCTTAGTGATATGCATCATCAACCAATCGGCGTCCGCTAAAAATCAATAGTGTAACACGTCGGCTCGATAACATTGCTTACGTAATCAAACGGGTGCAATTAACAAGCTTGTGACAAACTGTGATATTGCATTAATTTCAGTGGTTTAAACCTACTTTATAATTATGTAACATTGTTGATTTATTCCTGTACTTCTATCCTTACCATGTGCCTCGTAAAAATATTTATATCTATTTATGTACCTCATTTATTCATGTCTATGTGAAATGAGAGAATAAAAGAATTTGTATTGTATTGTATTGTATTGTAAACTGTTTAGAGAAGATAATTGTTTTGAATTTGAGCGTGTTTTCAATAGGCGTAATTGGCAGGTTTTTAAGTCAATAAAAGGTGACAATAACAATAATCTCTGATTGAATAATCAAAATCTTTAAATTCCATAAGAAAATTATCTTAAAAACTTTTTTTGTTTTCACTTTTGATAACAAATATAGTTAATAATTATACTTAGTAACTTTATTTCGTAAAAATGAAATCCCTTCAAACATCATGTCATTATGTCACGTATTTTCGCGACCGACGCTATCGCCAATTCGGGTGATTCATTGTTAAATCTACGTTTGTTATTTAATAATACTGTTATTTTGAGTAATAGTTCTTCATAATTTAGCAAAAGTAAAAAGAAATCCCCTCTATTTTTCTATCTTAAGAATAAACACGGGTTGGTTTCGACAAATTGAATTATTGAAATAATAATAAGTTTTAGTGACATAATCAACTAAAGTCGTGTAACAGACTCTAAAAGTCAATATTAAGTATGCATTGCTACATGAAAAGTAATATTTAAGAAACAAGTATGATAACCAACCAATATGATAAAACATATTTTAACAAAGAAAGGTCAAAATTGAGGACATTGATATTTTCCAAGAAGATATACCTGCAATCATTTAGACTTAACCAGAAAGGAGACATTTTCTATTGAAATGATAAAAAGATTATTTTAGGTTACAGTTAGATACAAAATCACAATGTTCTGAGGAATTTGTGTAAAGTAATTTAACTAAGTAACCAAACATTACGAGGGTATTAATTAATTTTTAATGTAAATTAAATGAATTAATAAGTTTACATTCAAAATCTAATTATTTTGAGTTTTGTTTTGTTGGAATTCTGAGTTATTCGACTTTAATTGTCAGTCATGATAAGATGATAGTGATGTATGACACAATTAATGGGTTAAATCAGAAGTGAAACATAAGAAATTCTACATTTGTGTGTGTAATAATTGGTGCTTCTGACATTCTATACGAATCTATTCTATCATTTCGGCATATGCATTTGCGTGACATTGACTGTTCTTGCTTTATTTATGTAAAAAATGAAAAATCTGCAAATTAAAAAATAATACAATAATTGATACAAACAAGAGTTCAGGAGAGCTAGACTACAATGAAGGGTGTGCTTGCTGTCTTAATACAACAATAATTTGCGTTGATGCACTATAAACTTATTAAACTGTAACAAATTTTGTTGGCTCCAATGGCCCCAAAGTGGCGACAACTTTTTTCATTTGGCGAAAATGTTGGCGACAACTTCTTATGACCCAGCGCCAACCCTGATATGGTCTGGCTAGTTTTGTCTATTACTATAAGTTAACACATTATAAACCAGGCTAGAGCTCATGAAAATTAATGGCAATGATGTGTAAGAGTACATTATGTATGAACAAAGCTTTCAGTTTAAAGTATTTTAAAATGATGGTTCTGATATGGTACTGAATTCCTGAGTTAGAAAGATTAGTTGTTGTGATGGTCAATGTTTGTATATGTACAGGTATACCTGTTGTAAAAACCTTAAATTGTATGTGCTTGTTGAGGAGGGAATGTTTATTCTGAACACTTTTGACCAAACACCGAGTGGCTGTCCAGTTTATAGGCCTTTTTTATATTGTTTTACCCAATATGTCAACACAAAATACAGTCATTTTGCAGGAGCCTGCTCACCCAATCTGGTACAGTAGGTTTTGGGAAGGGATTGTTGTTGGAAGTATGATCTGGGCTGATTATGCTCTTCCATGACAATAGACCTAATAAATCAAATTTGTGTCCATGTGCAAGTGGTACAAACAATATCATAATTGCATAATAGCATAATTGCCGAAGAGCACAAATAAAAGTAAAAATATAACATGCAGAAGTTGATATTAATATTGAGGTAGTCTTGTTATGGAGGTTTCTCTTTACAGATTAGTTCTTCTGTTAAATTGAGTTTTCATGATTTCAAGTTTTGTTTTAATAATTTATTATTATCAATATTAATTTATAGATATTGTAACATTAAAGGTTTTGATCCATTAGATGTTATGTTTGATGTAAAGTAACAACTGTTGGCTGACATATTTGTTGTTAGTAAGGTCAGGTTGTTGTTGCTAGGATGAAGATACCTGTTATTGTTGTTGATGATACTGTTGCTAGTGTAGAGATGAGGGTATTCTCACAGTGCTCTGATGATTTATGATCATTTTAATTGATTTTATTTCATCCAGTTGTTGCATTTTGTTCATGTTTGCAGTCAGTTAAGCTTTATATTTTACTTCACGTCTCATATCAATGCAGCAACATTGAAGTAAACTGCATAAGTAAACTCAAGACTTAATGTTTTAATACTTATCACCTATAATCTTTGTTAGTTCTGTGAATGGGCTAGCTCATGGCATTGTGACATCATAAGTACTCAGTGGTATAGCACCATCCATATAGCTTAGCTGGAAATATGTCTGTCTGTAGAAGAGGCAATAGGTCCATGTATTGGGTCTTTATACCAGTCTAGTATGCCAAAGATGTTGGTCTGCTTTCCTAAATAAATAATAAAATTTGAAAAGGTCTGACAACCTAATGTTTACGTCAAACCCAGTGCACAATGAAATTATCAACATCTCACATGAAAATGAAAAAAACTATCCAGGAATTATTACATCCTCTGAGTTTGAATATTTATTAGACTTTGAAGAAAGATTTTGATTTCTAAGTTTGTATCCTATCAAACACATTTTTTATGTATGATGCCATAAAGACAGCTTGGTAGTTTTGATATTAACGTTTGGACTGGCAAGTCATCATTTGGGCAGTTAAGCTTTCTGTCAGCCTGGATAACTGATAGATTTAAAAGTCTTTGGCACAGACTGATAATTGTTGTACTCATCTATAAATTACTGATATCACACTGTAAATTTACTGGATCAGAATGATGTAAGAAAAACAGGAAATTAAAGTACAGATGTGTGTTGGTTGTATATTATGTACCATGAGATAGTCCCAGCTGCAGATTCATACAACATTTTTATATTTCCAAGGTTTTCTTCACAATATAATCTGGAATGTTCCAATGTTTATCTTATAACTGCATCTATGGCCTCCACTCTATACTCTGCTGGGTAGAATTAATCATGCATAAAGTTTTTTTGAATTATTTACAAATCCAGGTGATGCCTCATTGCAAGCGTTAGTGAGTAGAGCTTGCCCTGAAAAACCAATGAATTCTTAGTAGGCCAGTCATTTGAAGTTTTCAAGCTACTCATTTTCTTCTCCGAGAGTCAGTGGAGACTAGCTCTCTCTTGTTTTTGAAATATTTGTGTGTTAGTAGTGAGCTATTGATTTTCCTATTTGCAGGAGATCATTTTTTTGCCCTGATGTGTTTTTATGGAGATATTTAGTGAAATTCTCTGATTTTTTACTGTCTTGTTATGGTTGAACATACTGGTATTCACGTATAACATTCCTGAGTGGGTTTGTTAATAAAATAGTTGTGGAATTTTAAATATTCTCTGTAAGTCAGACTGAATAGTTCTGTGGAATTTATTCTGATATTCAAGTGGCTTGACTTGTGTTTTGAATGAGAACTTGTATTATACGATATATTTGAATATTTAAATGTGAGAAAAGTCACTGTATATCAATCATGGGTTTGAGTAAAAGTAAAAATTCTAAGATAAAAACTCCTGAAGAGAATGATGTTAAGGATGAAGCTTGTAAAGTTAACAATGTTGGAGACAATGAAGTTGATGGACAAGAAATAGAAAAAGGTAGTAATGAATAAAATATATATTGTATTTGTAACTATATCCTCCTCATTATTGAAGTTATTGCCATGACCCACTAGCCTGAAAACTAAGACTAATGCTAATTGATTGGGGCTAGTGATATTATTTTTTATATTCTGGTTAGTTGATAATTTTGCTCTTTACTATGTAACTTGATAAATTGGGCTAGCTTTAAAAAAATTGTAAGGTGATGACTGTTAGTGCAGAGTAAAGGCCACAAGCTACCAGTAGCCTGCATGGGTGATGTTTGATGTAGCTAAAAATTAAGAATACAAATTAGTTAACAGCTGCCAGTCATTCAAATTTAAATCGGCAATTTATAATCTACAATAGATTGCTGACCCAGACAAATGGGTCAGTGATGGATTTAAGACTTCATCCAGAATTAAAATTTATAATTTTTTTATTAACCCAAGGTACAAGTTTCACTAACTGCTGCATAGATAGTGTAAGTAAAATAATCTGTAGCATTCATTTTTGTGTCACATGCTTTTTATCAGAAACTTCTCCATATTATCTAATCAATGGAGGAAAATTGACATTATTGTCAAATTTTCATGGAAGGGTATAACCTCACCGGTTGGGATTCGAATCTGCACTCCTTCGGGCGTGTGATTCCAAATCCCGGCGCGCTATCAACTGCGCTATCGACCCAGGCACTAGCCTGATTTATAATGTTATATAGTAAAGGGCAATATTATCAACTATCCCGACTACATGAAAAAAGTAATTTTCACCGGCCCTAATAAATTTTCAGTTGTTCAGGGCTTTTGCCTACTGGGTTAAGACTATGACAAAAATATACTGATCACTAAATTGATAGCTTGCATGTTCTAAGTGCAGCAGCCTAAATTTGGCTTCATTACTGATTTTCTCTAGCATTTCTCATCAGTACCTCTCAAGACAATTTAAGTAAAGTTTATGAGGCTGAGACTCTGAGGTTAATTTAAATATGACAGTAGAATAAATTACCAGTCAGTCAATTAAAGGTTCTTAAAGCCATTCTTTGAGTACAACACTAATCACCAGTGTCTTGGAATAATTATACAGCTTAAGTTTGTAAGAAGAACATCAGAAATTAATACTTAAACTAGAAAAGGAAATCACCATTGCAGAGTTAATTGATAAAATGGCAAACGATTGTCCTTATAGTTTCTGTAGAAAACTTTAACACTGTACTGACTAGCTGTAAATGCAAAAAAACTAAATTGGTATAAAACAAGCAATGATGTATTGAGAGAAAACATATTGATTTGGTGCTTCTATGAAAGAACTATTTAATCCCGGGGATAGATGCTTTGTTACTTGACAGCCTTAACATTATAACACAGTAGTCATAGTTTGGTGTACCAATTAAAATATCTGATATCAATATTGGTATATGTAAACAAAACGACCAAAAAAAACCAAAGAAAATCTATGATAGAGTCAGAGACTGCAATTAAACAAACAGACCCAGATAGTTGGAGTGTAGGGGAGGAATGCCATTCATTGTGGAAGCTATAGACAAAAAAACATAAGCGAGTTAAAACAATCATGATCAACTTTGTAACCAGATGTGTCATGCCACTGGGAATTTATAAAGCTGTGAAACTAACAAGATGTTTAAGAGATAACTGTCAAACTATGTGAAGTATTACCTCATGAAATCTTGTCTCTGAGGCTTTAAATAAGCTACATTTGATCAAGTTTTTGTACTGCCAGGGCTTTTTCAGTTTTCTTGGGTGAATTTTGGGGTCTAATTTAATGTGGAACAATTTTAATGCATTTTCGTTTATAGGAAAAAAGAAAAATCCACGGTTAATCCAAATGTGCAGGAAACTTACCATTTCACAGAAATTTCAGGAGAAGCGTCTGTAAACATCCTATGTTATATTAAGAAAAATTCTTGCTTTTTGTATATATACTACATTTAGTCTCCAATGTTGAATTCTAGGCTTTAATCAAAGATAATTGAATCCTATAACTAGTTTATCTCTGTCTGGTTTCATTTCCTGGAACATTATACATGAGCTCTGTAATGATACAAACAGTACATACAGTCTCAGAGTAAAGGGATTTTATATCTTTTGCCTTATATGAAGTTTTCTTTTATAGAACTATTAACTAAGGGGCCACTTTTAGTTAAGGGTTGATAGAGTATTGACTAGTTAGCTCAGTTAGAATATATATCTGTATGTTTCTTTTAAACTTTATAATGCTTGTATTTTGGTCAGAAGGGCTGAAGGGTCACTGTGTCATAATTGTATACTAACATTTTGTTAGTTTCCAGGAAGAAATTAAAAGTAATAATATATCATTTAAACAACCATATAGCTTCACCAATATATTCAGTGATTAACTCTTATTATCCCCCCTCCCCCCCCCCTAAAAAAAAAATTGGGGGGAGGGGTATATAGGAGTCAGTTTGTAGGTCGGTTGGTCAGTCAGTCTGTAGCTTTTACTTGTCCACTCAATTTCTCAGCATCTATTTTATGGATTTGTATCAAACTTCACACATACCAGATATCAGGCAGATATGTGCATATCCAATTTGGTTATGGTCCATTGATTTGTTGCAGTTGTGACCCTTAGATGAAAAATCTTGTCTGCTCATTTTCTCAGCACCCAATTTCTTGACAAAGACCAGTTAGAGGTTATTTTATTACATTCAGTTATAGGTCTAGTTCTAAATGTTCTATTTCAATGTTGATTGTTTCAAGCTGACATCTCACTAACTGAAACAGAAGAAGTCTTATCTATATCTTAATGATGAATTTAGATTTAGTGTTTATTTCATTTTAGAAAGTTAGTTTTCACTCCTGTATTTATTCTAACAATTTTGATTAAAACGATCTAGACCAGACAGTTGGTTTTATTGACCTGATATGTTAAAGATGTTTGTTCACAGACTTCACTTAAGTATCGTTTTTTCTCTTAAACTCCTAAATTGTATAGAAACATTTTTGAAGTAGTGAAGCATTGTTCTAAAATGAAAATATTCATACTAATTGACTTACAACTTGTAATGGTGATGTTATATATAAAAAAACTTATCCCATTAATGATGATTGGAAAGCTTTTAGTGTGGTTTTGTGACTTATCATTTATTTTTCTCAATCGATTTATTCATTTATACTGGGTTTGAAGCCATGTCAATACAATTTTTTAGGTTATTTTATAGCGCCCAGTGCACCTAGCATAGCTTTTCTGGACCCTTGTCTATAACCAGTACTCACTTACCTTTCCATAAGGCCAGAAACTTCTTCTTATACCTTATTAATGGAGGAAAATTGACATTGTTGTCAAATTGTCATGGAAGGGTATAACCTCCCTGGGTTGGATTCAAACCTGTACCTCGTTCAGGACACTTAGATTCGAAATCCAGGCGTGTTACCAACTGTGCTACCGACCCGGTTTTTTTCTATCTGTAGTTTAGTTTGCTTTTAAATATAAAGAATTTATTTTCTCATCACCATTACAGACGAGACAATGTCTGTTAATTTTGAAGTATAAAAAACTTATATCAAATCTGTGAAAGAGTAGCTTTAAAGTTTCTCTACAATGTTTGTTATTTGGTTTTGTATTTTATGAGACCATTGTGTCTGGCTACATTTCTATGAGATTACATTTGAGATATAACTTGGAGATAATAATACTGGAATATAACATTTTATATTATAGTGATGACATATATTGGACTGAAAGTAGATTTTAATTAAACTAAGAGATATTTATGTTGGTATTAATACAACAATGACATTTTGTGTAAGGGTCAAATCGAAGTCTAATGCTTCCAAAGAGGTTTACCTGCAAGTGGATTAATGTTTTATTGATTTCAGTTCTCTCTTGTTTTTTTAAATTCTATTACCTATAGTTATGAAATAATTATTATAATGGTGTCATCAGAGCCAAATGTCTATTGCTGGGCTTTTTTTCAGTATTTGGGGAAGGATTCTGGTGCCTTTCTTTATGTAGAACATTTGGGGAAATTTCATGGCAATTTCATCTAAAATAGGGGAACAAAATATCCAAGGTAAACCCCATATTTTGGGAAAACATGATTTTTAAGAAATTTCAGAAGGGAACGAGTCTGTAAACGGCCCCTGTTATATATGGAAAAAGGTCTGTATTGTCTTATTAAAGACATGTTTAAGGTTTATGATGTTGATATGATTATGAATTATCATTTCTGGGCTATAATTAGTTGAATTGGGCAGTCGTCAGCCACTGGCTGGGTGTATGCTTTGTACTGAGGTTATAAGCTTGAGCCTAAGAGATCTAAGCGTATCTAAGAACCTTGAGTAGAATGACTGACCAAGGCACTATGTCTGATAAAGATGTTGGAATGTGGTGTAAGGCATCAAACATTCCATTACTTTTTTAAACATTGCATAAACTGTGTAATGTATTGACAGGAGCAGGCCAATCGAGAGACGCCATCTTTGAAATCATTAATTTGGATTAAACATGAAGTCTTCCTGGAAATATAAGATTCACTTTAATTATCAAACATTAATTATTAAACATATTGCAGGCTTAGCGCAAAATGGTCGTAGCTCTCTTTTTTTAACTTGAGTTGTGATCGTTTTGCGCTAAGCCTGCAAATTATAACTATATTGAGCCATAAGACCCAAGGCTGTTATAAATTTTAATCTCTCACGTGTCATGATGACTTATTAGCTATTTTTTCTTATCACATTTCTTGTTGACACGCATGGAAATGGTGGCAGAAATGTTCAGATATGTGCAAGAGCTAGACCCAGAGCTTAAATATTTCATAGAGACTCAGAGCATTAAAATTGTCATTATAAATTTATTATGTCATCAATCTATTAGATGCATTATGTAATGACTAATGAGATATTGACGGGTTTTACTGGCTGGCATAGTTATAGTAACAGTAGTGGTTACAGTAACTCTTGTCTGTCTTCCCATTGTCGGAAACCAACTGTACTCATATGTTATGAATTTGTTAACGAATAATAATACCCTGGGTTACAGAGGATGTGGAATTCCATGTCTTCCTGTACCTTGAATGAGGGATTTTCAGTAGGGTATTGGTCCATAAAGCAAGGGAGAGATTTTTAAGTTTATCAAAGAATTCTGTCTTTTGTTTGTTGAGAGAGAGACATTGAATTATTTTCATGATTCATTACAACTAGATTAATATGAATTGCTGCATGGCTGGTAAATCATACTGATGGGTCAAGTGCAAAAATACTCTTAACTACTGAAAATAAAGAAGAAAGTAAACTAGTTTTGGACAGACCCTTTGATATACCCATTAATTTTTGGTTGCCCAAACTAGAAATTTGTTGTCTTGGGCGACTGGACACCCACTTATTTCATAGACTGGGATAGTGCTCAAGAAAATTTTAGGTGATGCTTGGCAAACTTGATATAATATTATTTTGTGACTCAACTGTTGAATATTTAATGATAATGCATGTACACTATGATAATTGTTCTCTTGTATGTTAGATGTGCTACTTCGATTTCCACAGCTTCCAATCATATCTCCATATGCTCTAATACAACCTTTCTCCATTAAGATAAAAACTGAGATCTGAACATATTGTTATTATTTATTACCTTTTCTTCACTAAACCCAAGACTTCGGTTCTAGCAAATATTATTGATCCAAGTTGGTAAATTATATATTTTTATATTTTTTATGATGTTCAGTATTGTTTACGGCATATTGAATATTATTACACTCAGAGGGTTTCATTGTTTTATGTAAAAACTAAGCTGTTAGCAGTCGTTTCTCAAGCATTAATTATTCTGATGTATCATGTTACATAGTAAAAGGCAAAACAATCAATTAGCCTGACTATATGTAATAAGTAAATTTCACTTGCTAGAATAAATATTCATTTATCCTGACACCAGGGCTCGACATTAGGGGTAGCCCAGTATTGCCTCTGACGACTTACATTTGGGCTCTGACAAGTTGTTACTACTAGTAAACATTTGGATTGAGCCAGTAAGAAATACAGCTTGTTTTTTTCAACCATGCAACCTACTTATTAAATGAATTTTGAACATGGGCTTCTGGCTTGAAGGTCAAGGCAATGACTCAGGAAAGGTATCTTCTGAAAGAGTCTGGTAAATCTCAAACTCCCCACAGCAGCCACTTTCCTTGATATCAGTAGGCTACAGTAACAGTTCAAGTAACATACCTTGATGTCAGGAAAGGAGCAGGAAACAGTATAAACTATTGACCTGTCAACAGTTTGTGTTGTGGATAGTCTTTAGAATTTCAAAAAACAGTTGAAAATATCAAATTACATTAATATAAGAAATTAGGTTATAATAACTTAAATGATTGCCTTCACTGAACTCACCTCAGGATTTGTTCAACTTTTATCTATCTCTTAGAATGTACTTCCTGGTAACCTGGTGAAAAATTACATCAACCAAATGTTATGCACATGTTACATTTGGGTTCTGCATGTTGTAATTTTGAATATGAGATTTCAGAAGTGAATATAGGGACCTTTTCATGACTATACTTTAGCATATTTAACAAAATGTTCATGGTTACATATTTATCTGTACACAGCATCATGCTGGACCTCCAGTTCCTAAATTTTCATAATCTGTTTTCCATTGAAAGAATTAGCATACACTTAGACCAACATAGTCACATGTCTTTGGACACTAAGGATTACTTTGTTAAACAAATTAGCCGCTTGTCTAAGGGCGTGGTTATAGTAGCCTCAGCAATATTTCAATACAGCACATGGTTATGTTTGTGGGCAATGGTTCTGATTTTCAATTAAAATGGTCACACAAGAAATGGTCAATTATTGCTTACAGTATAAATTAATGTATATGTTAAGATTGCATGAACTTGGTGAAATTCTTTTACCAAATTTCTTCCTTATTATTCATGTTTCATATACATTATCATATATATTAAATATAATGTTATTGAAAGGTCTACAAGCATAGGGATATATAGAAATATTTTGGCAGCTGTTTCTTCTAGAATTCATGATACATTCTTGGCATTAAGAGTTTTACCTGTCTGAACATAGTGGATTCATTATCATGCTGTTTTAAATTATACAAACAATTTATTGTGGGAGTTTTTATAGAGGTAGAACAATTATACATTGTTTGGGTTTTATAATTATTATGTTATATCATGGAGCAGATCTTGGAATGTTTTTTTTTCTTGAAGGGTGGAGATCCTGGCTCTAACAAAACTGTAGAAAATTGGGTTGATTTCTTTTTCGTTTCATTCTTTTTTAACATAAATGTATGAAAACAAAACTAGATCTGTTTAATGTAAAACTGTGAGTAGCATTCATTTGTGATTTTATAATACCCTTTTTATACTTGAAAAATAGTTTCAACTTAAGCTTTGCTGTAAACAAATCACTCAATAAGTCAAACATACTGTCCTTAGACTGCTTATGTTATATTTATACCCCCGCTTCGAAGAAGAGGGGGGTATACTGTTTTACCCTTGTCCATGCGTCCGTCCGTCCATCTGTTACAAAATTTCTGTGGCAGTTTTCTCAGCAACTATAACATGCAGCAGCCTAATACTTTGCATATTGCTTCATCCCATAGTCCCATGTGGTGTAAAGCGATTTCATGCTCCTTGCTCATCTACTTCCTGTTTGTCGCATATTTTTAGATTTCGTTAAATGAAAGTTACATTATGATAGTCATATTTCTCACTGCGGGGGTATCACTAGTGAGCATTAGCTCACAGATTTACTTGTTGGTCTTGTTAAACATTTACTTTGACAATCAAATATTGCAAGGAACAACAATAAGTTAAAAACGTAATGACATCATAGTTGTTTCATTCTAAATCTTCTGCCAATTACTGGACTGGTTTTACATTCTTATAGTCTCTTATATCCACCAACTTAGAAATAATTTCAATTTTCTTAACCAGTCTGGTTGAGAGAGATGTTAGTCATGAAGCAGACTAGATATTACTCAACATGTAATATCAGAAAACAATAAAACTTTCCAGGGTTCTGATTAATATCAGGTAGGGGGAAAAATCAATGTTGAGGTTTTTACAAGGATGCAGATCTATTGTCTATTCTACAATATTAGTCAATAAACACCTTTATACTTTACAATGTGTTAATTGTAATACTTTGTGTATCTAGTTAGGTTAGAGTTGCTTCCCTTTGTAATTATCAATGTCATAGCATGTACAGTAAAACCTCTCTACAACTACCTATTGACTATAGCGGGAATTCAAATATATTGGTTTTCCTCTTGCAGTACAAACAATTTTTCACAGTCACGATGAAAACATGTGTACAAAGAATGATAGGATTTAATCCATAGTTCATGCTTTTCAGCAATAATGTATAATTAAGTTTGTTACACCTGCACACGGACAGAATAACCCATAAATTTGAGTTTGGTATTTGGTCTATTGTAGCGATTTACTTTATCTGTTAGGCTCAAAAAGAGTTCTGTTTCTGGTTTCATCTCCCCGCCCCAAAAAAGTTGAGCTTGTAGACAGGCAAAAAAATATTTTGGCAATTGTTCAGCACTATTTTGGGTAAGTTGGTCTCAATTAAGGTCTCTTTAAACCAACACTTTAGTTCTGAATTTATAAATAGTATAAGAGCTCTTTCTTGACTTCATTAAGTCACAATTCAATTAATTTTATGTTTCAAGTCTCAATTTTATGTCTTATTTTCTAATGTATGACAAAAAATCTTTTGTTTAAAAAAATTACAGTCAACAATAACAAGTAGGGTTGTTGGGGAAACCAGAAAAATAACTGTTTTAAGGCCTTATTATGGAAAGATAACTGTTGTTGGTATGTCATGAAATGCATAAAATTGTTGCCTGTTTAATGATTTGCTGATAGGGGCTATTCTTTGAAAGTGGCATTTATGCAGAGGTTTTGCTGTATCTAACACTATTGACTTGATATTGACCTTAATGTAAAGTAATTTCCCTAGTGTGATGTAATTAATATTATTTTAATGATTGTAGATATTTGTGGCTTATAATTGTATGAATTGATGTTTGTTTATTCCATTGTCACTGTTAGTTGATTCAATGTGATCTATTTTGTAAATACTCAAGATCAAATTAACAATATAATGGTACTACATTTCAAACATCAGCTACACAGTCTGGAGATTTAACAAAAAGATACAGAGAAATTTACCTCTGTACCATCTGTAGAACTGTCACAGTTATCCAGTTAATCTACTCCTATACAATTTCAATGAAAAATAGATTTCAATTCCTAGAATGGGTTTATTGTTCTTTTATACATTATTGCTGGATAGTGTGCACCGGACAGTTTATAAACTTTATGAACTTTAATGCATGTATATTAATTGATTCAACAATGGCTGTGAGCCAAAATGGACGACGATAAACTGATTGTAATTGATTTCAAGGAAACATGTATCCTTAAGAAATATGTATTAACAAATGTCCCTGGAATGCTTTTCAGTGGTGTAACAATGACTAAGCACACATATATTTTGGTCACATGAAGCCAAAGAAGAACCAACAAACAGTTCTAATTCCTATGACCACTATTGTTCATATTTGTCTTAATTTAGGTGTTATCATACTAACCCTTGGGTAACAAATCTTTTACATTTTATTCTCATGGGTATCCTATTGTAAAATATATACATGTGTCTTCCTTGTATTGTATCCAAAGCTACATTGACCAGCCAAAAATCTCTGTTTATTCATTTATTGGTACAATTATGTTTTATTTAAACATTCATTCTATGGTATATTGATAGAATTCTTTGCTTGTTTGGCTCTCAATCAAACTTTTTATGAGTTAGATATATCAATGCTTGTTGTGCTGTTTCCAGAAAAAAATATTCAATGAAGCATTGTATATGCAATGATAAGGATTTCACATCACAGCCAAGTCTTGAACAATCTATACTTAATAGTATTACGGTTGGTACAAAAAAGCAAAACCCTGTTTATGTAAACAGTGCTATGAACTAATCCACAACAGGGGATGATGCTTATGAGTGTCTTGTTGGTGTAACAGTGAAGCATTATTCTGCTACAATCAAATTCTTGATTGGCTAGGGGGATGGTTTATCCACCACTCAATTTTGTAAAAATAAACTATACAAGTTTTAATTTCAATAACGCCCTACCTTTGGAATGGATTAGTTTTTTGTAATGTTTATACAAAAAGGTTATGTTATTTTGCACTGTACAAACTAACATTTTTATGTTGTTGGCCTATGAGAGATGAAGAATGTCTATGAAATGTTTATATGACCTTGACCTCAGAGTTTATCATCACTTCCTGGTAAATCAAACATTTTGTCTGATATCCTATGATTAATTCTATTAATTCTATATAACCTGTCTGTCTTATGTCTACTTCTGTATTATTATAAGGTAGACAACTCTGTCAGGTACCAGTAGTTTTGTATTCTGTAGTACTGTCGGAGTAGCCTCCCTTGGTATATTTTAATTATCTAAGTTATGCGGAAATTTCATGTGCTTTTATACTTACCATATTTTATTGAAGGTTTTAACGCTACAGTAAACACTTAAACAGGAGTGTAAGTAAACTAAATCTACTGAAAATGTGCATGTCAGTGAAATGTAGATAAAATATAAAGGGTTTTGGATTACATAGAGTACATAGTGTAATAACTGTGTAAACGTGGTATAGTCTTGTACATGTGGGATTGTATCTGGATTGTTTTAACTTTTAACAAGGTATTATTTTATTTCCGGTGACATATATTTAGTTTATATATACAAATATTTCAAGTTTTTATGTCAGGTTTTATATATATACATGTATATTGGTTTATACATGTATGATAGATCCTGGGTAGATCTATATTGAACTATTCTGTTAGGGATTGTTGTATTATATAGAATAGAAGATATTGTATATACATGTAGATCACTAGTTTATGATAGTTATCAGAAAAATGTGTAAAATCCCTAAATTCTGTAAATGTTAGTTTATAGTTCAGCAGTTTTAACATGTTTTTCGTGACTATAAATTCTCAGACATACATTAAGTTCAAAGTGTGTCGCAAGTTAAGGGTGACAGGTTAAATTCTGTTTGATTTCAATAGTAAAGTCATATATTATCAGTGATCATAATTGTGATGTAGGAGTGTTAGAATTATGATTTATAGTTAGAGATGTCAACATACTTTATTAGTACCTAGTATAGGAGGGGTTGGTACATTGAGTTTTTCATGGTTTGAGTTGTCTCTACTTTGGGTTGTACCGGACCCCTATACGATTATGTCAATAATGTGTATATTTTCATTAAGATTATTCACATTTCATTTTGTTCATTGCCTGGCTACTTAATCTTGTTATCTAATATGGTCATAACTCAAGTAGCTTGATTTGAATGGTCAGTTCAATCTCTTAACTTCATGATATTGACTGCCATGTAACTGAAAATATTAACCTGGGTCCATGGTGCAGTACTCTATGTGCTGGATATTTAATCTAGTGTCCCTAATAGGTTGCTGGTCAAAGCCTCATCTGGGTTGGTTATAACTTTCCATATAAATAATGTTTTTTTCCTACATTAACAAGATAAATGAATAAGCTGTCAACCTTATGGAAGGGTTGGTTAGTACTGGTTATGTACAAAGATCTAGGAAAGCTTGGTTAGGTGGGCTGGCTCCCATAAAATGACCATAATATGTGTTAGCTACTAACATTAAACCCATTTTGAATTTATAGTTACTGAATATCTTGAATGATTAATGACAGATATTAAATCACTAGTTCAATGATGATCAAGAGTGATATATTCTTCCTGAAAGATTCAGTTTAAGCTTTTACAGTGGAGAGATGCTTAGACAAGCACACTTGACCCCTTTACCTCCCTTCCTTATATAGTTAGTATGAGTAAAACATAGTATTGCTAACAAGAACTTGATATGTATATATAAAGAGTACTTGACCAGTCATTTAAAGAAATCTTTTAACTGTGAACATTAAGTGTTGATGTTATTTACTTTGTCTATGTTTTATGTATATCACATATCGCAGGTTTAGTACAAAACAGTCGTAACTCAAATTAAGAAAAGAGTGAGTTAATAACCCTTTTGTGCTAAACCCTCAATATATCAGTGTATAGAAGTTTTAATAAGTTAAGATGTTTGGTAAGAGGAAGTGAAGACTTTATGATAACTGTTTATTATATTGTTATAGATACTGTCAGCAATCCATTGTTTTATCTTGAAGTGGAAAACAATGGGAAATTGATATCAGCTGTAAAACTTTTCCAAAGGCCATAGAGAATTTTTCAGTCACATTTTGGTTCTGTAACTTGCCATATTTTTCTCTTTACTGTGTTTTTTCACTCTGACAGGATTTTGCAGTAACATAGCATGACTGACCACAGCCTAGGAGTCTGGTCATGATGCAAGTTTGCCTGGAGTTGACCAACAGTGTTTGAATTCACAAAAATTCAAATTGAGATTTGTATCAAGTCTTATTTTGATATTATGATACATGTAGTGTCCATCAATCATTAATATCAACATAACATAAGTTATGTCGAGTAGTATCATTTAATAATTGAATAAAATGATGATGTGGCTGTTGTTGAGAGGTGGCTCCTATTAAAAGGTGAAGTTCATTTAGAAATGACCAATATAATAAAGGTTTATTTGTGGAATATGGGAAACGTCTTTACCGATTTGGGCCATCCTAAAAAAAGTGTTTGCTTGTTGTTTCCTGACCCAAAATTTTGAGAGTGGATAGATATGTACAAACGACATGTGTTTTTCTTTAGAACTTCTTTTTAAGAATCCAATCTGACTACTGGTACTCGGTAAAAAAACATTTTAACATGAAGCATTTAATCTACATTAATACCATTGCAAGAGGGATTTTTTCTGGACATAGTTAAGAAATGCATGTTTGGGATTGCTGATAAAGAAAGTGAGCCACGCCTATTATGTGGGTTGGTGTGCAGGAAATTGCAAACAAACACCTTTAAGGATGGCTAACATACATTATGTATATCTATTTTGTGCATAAATTGTAAAATAATTCTGTATAATTTCTGTCATACAATTAAACAATACATAGATGGTTAGGTTATTGATGTAATATCTCATGCATGTTGCGTGGTAACTTATTTATCATTGTACAATATGACTTGCATATTACCTTCAACGAAGACAATTATTATAATGTATGTTAATCATTTAACTGTATTCTATTGTTATACAAGGTTTTGTTGTCTGTTGATGAATATTGTGTTTATTGTTGCCAGATGAGCTGGTAACATGTTTAAATGCACCTTTGAAAATCTGAAAGTACAGTGAAACTTGTGTCGTTTAATGTTATAACATGCATTAACTGTTAAAATGCCAAAAATCAGAAAATATTTAAATATTTTAATCTACTTAACATACCTTTAAATGATTATAATATAACTTGTAATACCTCTCTTATTTGGTGCTTGTCAAATCTAGTTGAAGTATGTCAAATGATTACATAGCAAATTTAATGGGTTCCCTTACTATAGTTAAGAAATAGCAGATTAATTTTTTACTTGAAGGAATTAGCTGTGTCCTTGATGGGGTTTGAACTCAAGACCTCTTGATCCCTAAGAGTGAGTTCTACCACTGGACTACTTCTTCTATGTCAACATAATTGCACAGTGATTGGATTTAATTGACTATTTTAACAAAATCCATTTATTATTTATATTTCTATCAAGTATTGTAACCATCATCACTTCCAGTTCATGTATAGTTCATGAATCATGCATTCAAGTTCATGAACAGTTCATGGGATGTTTGTGAAGACAAAATGGCACAAATTAGTCTGTTCATAGAATTTTAATCCATGAAATATTTCTGATTCACTAACAGTTCATGAACCAATTACTCATGAATAATTCAAGTCCATTAATATATTAAGAATCAGATTGTTCATGTTTAGTTCATGAATATTTTCTGAACATTTATGTTAATAAACTTTGATTAAGAATTGTTTACATACTATTCATGAACTGTTCATAATTGGCTGCACGAGCTCATGATTTCATGAGCATGATTTTGCAGGGAATGATCAATTAGCTTATGCAATATCATTTTATATTTGCTCATGAATATTTGAAAACAGAGAGAGAGGTATTTTTGTTATTTTTTGAGTGCTTTAAATATGTTTCTGTATAATGGAACAGCCTTTTAATTGCTTCTAGTCAAATTTTGTAAGACTGCAGATAGAACAGTTTGCTTTCAATCCTTTATTTGTAATTTAAACTTAAATCAGCTGGAGGAAATAACAAAATCTTATGTCATAGTGTAATAAAATGTTTCAATGTCACCAGTTGGTCAATATTATGTGGCAGTCTTGATTTATCTACTGAAATATTTAACTGTAAAGCTTATTTCAAACAGTCTAATCCAGTCTTAAAAGCCATAAATTTGTATCATTATTGTAAAACATGTTGCAAGTTTGTGCAAGCATGACAAAATTTCTGCCAAATCTTGATAAGATCATGTAGGGTTTTAATGATTGATTCAATATGTTTGTTTGTATAAATAGTGTAATATAGGTCAACATTTAGTCTATTCAGCTGGATAGGTAAATAAATACAATTGTAAGTGTACCATGTTGAGATCAGAAAAATCTTCAACAAAATAGTTAGGATTGAATGGTTTGTCCAATTAAATATTTTTATCAAAAGTAATATTACAGCTGTGAAAGACATCACCTTTTGTAATTACTGTAAACTCTCTATTTAATGCACCTGGGAGTACATTTTCCTGAAGGGAGTGTTATTAACAGTATTAAAAATGAAATAGACCTTATTAAGAACTCCAATATATGGGTTTTTATTCCTGCACAGGAGTTTTTTTACACATAACTGCTGAAAAGCACAAAACACAGAATTAAATACTATTGTTCTTTGTACATATATTTACATTGTAATGTTGAAAGTTTGTTTGCAGGGAAAACACAAAAATTTGACATTCGGATATAATCTATTACAACATGAAATCATTGTATACGTCTATAAAGAAGTCTAAAAAGAAATAACTTTTTTTTTCACAAAAATGGGGGGAGTTAATTAGGGTAGGGTGTTTAATAGATACTTTACAGTACTTAGAGTATAAAGTCACTGGTTATTAATAAGGACTACTACATGATCAGTTGAATGAACCCTTCTAGATTAGCAATACTCTTCACAAGATAATAAGGAGAGTATATTTAGTTGTGTTGATGTTTTCAAGATTTCATATCGCAGCTTATATGGCCCTCAAATCAACAAACAAAAGTTTTAAAATGTACCGATGCATATTCTGTATAGATGCACCTCTCATTGCAAGCTTCTAGGTACATCCTTCAAAACCTAGATATCTGTTTACAAAGAAAGGTCATTCTCAGGCAAGATGTAAAAAGCATATTGCCTGTCACTTGTAGTCTATTGACAATAGAAGTTTTTCACTTGCCATTGTCATTAGGTTAATGTCTGCCTACAGAAATTTCTCAATTTGCTTGAGGATGATAGAACACATATCTCATACATCAATAAAGGTTGTGTTTATTGTTACAGTCTATTTGGTTGATGATATTTTATACTAATATATGATTAGATTATCATGTGATATAACAATATTGTTGAAGTAGTTTATACAATATTCATGATTCTATTCTAGCCAATTTGCCCTGAGTGCATCTACTATATGTAATATTGTCAGTATATTTTATATTGGTTTACTGTATTGTTCCTGATAAGCAATTTGTTGCAGAATGGGAAGTTGTATTTGAATTGGTTATCTGTAACAACTGTGGAATTGTTCCTTTGCTTTATTTTGGTCCCTACCTTACCTTTCTTATAGTTGAAAGGGCCATTGGAGGGCTGAGGAAGATAACAGTAACTTTCCTCCAGTTCTCACTTCTATTTTGGTCACTCAAGTGTGTCAACTAATCAATCTGTAACTTTTATCCAGACGAAACACTTGATAGTTTCGAAATTTCTAAAATTGCTAATTTTAGATATCTTTTACAAGCTATATTGATTGTGTTTGATTTTCACAGGCTGTGATTGGACCATGTGTTCTGCATTGTCTCATAAGTATTATGATTGTAAAGGTCAGCTGAAAGTGACCCTTACTGCATGCTTGTCAGATTTAAAATAAATGAATACACTAGTTGATTGTTTTATATCAGATTTTAATCAGATAGACAAACGTATTGCTGCTGTTCTTATTCTGAACATATTGCTGCTGTTCTTATTCTGAACATATTGCTGCTGTTCTTATTCTGAACATATTGCTGCTGTTCTTATTCTGAACATATTGCTGCTGTTCTTATTCTGAACATATTGCTGCTGTTCTTATTCTGAACATATTGCTGCTGTTCTTATTCTGAACATATTGCTGCTGTTCTTATTCTGAACATATTGCTGCTGTTCTTATTCTGAACATATTGCTGCTATTCTTATTCTGAACATATTGCTGCTATTCTTATTCTGAACATATTA
Organism: Mactra quadrangularis; assembly: GCA_025267735.1. Lineage (NCBI taxonomy): Eukaryota > Metazoa > Mollusca > Bivalvia > Venerida > Mactridae > Mactra > Mactra quadrangularis. Next base: position 29,034,289 of record CM046299.1, on the reverse strand, counting down.
CTGCTATTCTTATTCCAAACAATGATGTTGATTACAGTCTGATATCAAAGTTTGAATCAGTTACTTATCAATATATCTATCTATTATATAAATGTTACTTATTACTGATGAAATATCTAAGTATAACATAGCCAACAATATTTCAGCACATTGCTTTAACATTTCAATGTTTAAACATCTGGAAAAATGTCAGATATGAAATTGGAAACTGCCTTTAGATATTTTATTTAGCTAAAATTTAATTTATATTGAAGTTTGCCTGCTGGGTGCACAATGTGTTTCTGTGTAGAGTATTATGTATGAGGTCAGCTCTGAATTCAATTATTTAAATTAGAATCAATTAAAAATCCTTTATCAGCAGCACAGTAATGAAAGTTATATACTGACTGAGGTCTACTTCCCCCCCCCCCCCTGGTCATTACTGTTAACTAGAGTCTAGATGTTCAAGTAAGGATGATCTCTACATAATGTCAAGCTAAACTCCAAGACTATTATCTCCATTGTAAATCAATGACAACCAAAGGTATTAAGAGCTCGACTTTAATTAAAGGTAGTCCTGTAAAAACAGTTGCCCTTGATGATCTATATTTGGGTTTGGGCAACCTGTTACTGCTTTTAAAGATAATTTTTTTTATAGTCAGGATATGTTAAAAAGAAAGGCTGGTTGTCCATTCAGGCAACCTAGTTTAAAATTTAGTGTGGAGCCTTGGTATCTGACTCAATCCACCAAATTCATTTAATAAAAAATATATATAGGGTGTATATAGTGTCAAGAAGTATTGGACAGTGCCTGATGCTTTTGATGACAAAATTATGAGTTGTCATAATTTGTATGACACAGAATGATGACCATTCATTTTGTCAATGTCCATAAAGGAACAATTGAGTATAGTTGTTAAATATTAGACTTGAGGGAATAGTTTTTATTTTTCTAACAATAATTATGATGACTAATATAGTGAACTTCTGTGAGCTAATATTATAACATGATTGTCAATATATGGACAACAATATAACAATATATGTATTCTCTAGCCTCAGGAACAAGCTGTTGTATAGTTAATGTACATTATGGAATGTTTGAGATCAATATCACAGTTTCTATATATAGTCATGTGACCAGTGTTCTATAATCATGAGGATCATTTGTGAATTTGTTTGTTTTGACTTGGTCAGGGTTTATCTTTGAAAATCTAAATTTTCGATTTTTAAAGGCTGAAATTTTGAAAGTACGATTATTTTTGGACTGTTTAAAGTGATGAATGTCAGCTTTGTTATATAGTGAAATGTGTTGTTGATTGTGAAATTGTTTATTTATCAGTTTATATGAATCAAGATTTTCAACTTGTGATTTGAGATTGTAAATATGTTTGTTTTGGTCAGGTATATAGTAGTTTAAATTGAAATGTTTAACTGTAATGTGTTGAATTGTGTCATTTATGTCAGCGATAGTGATTGTTGAATGTTATAAACAATCTTTGATAAACATTAGATTGAGATTGGATGTTAAAATAGTGCGATAAACTGGCTGACTGATGGCTTGCTGAAACACTTGCTTAATGAATGCAATGAATTGCAGTTTTATATTTACTTAAGAGCGTGATAACTTTATAGTGCATTAATTATATGTAGATTAAAACTGACATTTTATCTTTCAGTTAGTTTGTTGTTGACAAATTATAATAGTTTGTATAGCAGTGAATAAAACAATGATAGAAAGATGATCCAGGGATATTATATCATCAGATTATAGGATTAAAACATACATAAGTTTGTGTTTGAACATATTATATTACTTTTAGTGGAAGTATTTTAACTGATTATCAAACAGTTAAATAATAAAGGATTTATAACCTGATATCACACAGCTGGCTTTAAACCTTTAATTAGTATATAAACAAGTTTAGTCATATACCTTTAGTCATGGGTGGATGGCTTCGTTTGATAATGTATTGAAAATAATTGAAGGAATTCTATGATAGCTAAATAAATATTTTACATTATAATTGAACAGTGTAAATTTTTATATAGATAGTGGAACATAATTGGGGTGACTTTGAATCAATAAGTATTCGGAAGAATAAAATATATAAATCTATTCAAAAGGAAAGGATAAATATTGATATTTTTGTACAAATTTATGATCATAGAAAACATGGTCATCTTAGATGAAATTCTTCCTCGTATTTATGAAGGTATTTATTTTTCTTTTATTTGTTTTAATTTCTAAGTTGGTATTTAATTTTTTTACAGTTGATGAAGCATTCAACAAAATAAGTGTACTCTTTTATGAGTTCTTTAACTTGCTATTTTGTTATTGTATTTTATTATTTTGTGATAATAGTCTATATATTTATAAAATTACTGTGTTTGGTAGCTTTAGTGTTAATACATTCAGCTTCAAAACATTCATGTCTGCATTATAACTCTGCCACTTTATTCATGTTCAGACAATTCAGTTACACCTATATATAATTATATTCATGGAATGATATAACATTAAATTCTTTCTTGGATAAGTCATATACAAAGCAAACAAGTTAAGTTTCTTGCTCAAGGAAGTTTAAGTTTCAAACCAGTGAACACAGAGGCAACTTAGGCTATTCATTATCTAGCTCTCCATAGAGTCCAGACTTATTTAGCCCCCGCTCGGCTAGCTCAAGTCTACTGATCGAGGGATTGTAGACTCCATTCCCGGGCTGGGCATACTTTCATGGAGCTTGGTCATGAAATAATTTTCTATGGCCATTCTCCCTCCTACCACTGATTCTAAATCATGTAGGGCAGTAGTCAGTCACTGACGGAAGTATGCGCTTAGGCTTGGTTTACAGCTAAATCCAGAGATTTAGCCTTTCCAGGGACAGTGAGTAGGTGGACTGACTGCCGGGATATAACCTATACAATGTGTTGGTACGGCATTAAACACCCCCCATCCACCCAAAAAAAGAGGCATGAAAACTTAAACTTGACCAACTCTACAGTGGTCAGATACCTTTTCTATCCTACTAGAATGAAGATTATGATATACAAAGTTATATTATAAAATGTAACTTAGTACTTATGATAAGATATTGTTTGACAGTTATCTTAACATCAAATGTTTGTATCAAGGACCATGGTCATTACATTGATAGTTATCATAAACTTTGACCATATAATGGCAAATCTAGATCATAATATTGAAGATGACAGATCCATCTACTCTTAAATACTGTTTATAAACTATAATCTCAAAGACTTAATGCAACACTGCTCTAACTTAACTTTTCAAAACTCCTAGGATGTCTATTAACCTAACTATAATGTAACATCATAATAAAACCTCTTTTAATTAAAGCAGAGTGCCAATAAGTCTCTATGTCCCCTAAAATTTGAAATATGGTCAAACCTATTTATTTTTTATGCATTAGTATAATGAAATTATTTCAAAAATTGTTTTGTTAAGAAAAAATATGTTCAGAGTAGCGTTGCACTTAGTAAATGATCTAATTCCAGCTGATTTTCTCTTACTTTCATATTTAATACAAAACAGACAGATGTAATAACTTCAAAATATCTCTGCTATACAAAATAATGTAAAATATCATTCAAGCTGAAGACTTGTACTTTGATGTTTTTGAGTCTGGTTCTTAACTCATTATTTTCAAGGTTTAATATTCACTTACATAATGTACGTATTGTAAATATGTAAGAGTTAAAACCTTAGAGCATTATTCATTCATTATTAAGTCTATAAAACATATGTTGAAATATTGAGTCATCAAGACATCTAGGAAAAGTTCCCCACAGCTGTGAACTAGATAAAATTGTTTTTAATACAGGAAAGTTGTAGTCATAAAAATGTCAGGTTTAGGTCATTTATTTAGTAGTGGGAGACAATTTCTACTAATGGCTTAAGAGGGATTTGGTAATCATGAAAAATGACCAGTTTTGGTTTGCACAGTTTAAGATGACTTATTAAATTGGAGAGGGGTGACTGGTGTATATTGTGATCATTTAGAGAGAGCTGACTTGTTTAAGTTAAGGATTTTAGTGATCTGATAAGTGATCAGAAATTTCGTGATTTTTGAAATCTTGAATTTTGACCTTTTTAAGGGAGATTCTTTTCCATTACTATTGATGTAGCATTAGGAATATTCAATTAAATGTTAGAAAAGCTCATTGTTTATGAACTGTGATCATATTTTTGTTTACCCTTAGTATAACCTACTACCTTGTGTCATAAGGTAGTTGAACTGTACTAAACCCTTAGTGTCCTAAATTACCTTCAAATTGTCCATATAACCATAAAAATATGATTACAATGTTTATGTGATCTAAAAGGTTGATAATGAGTTAAATGTAATAAACATGAACTACATATAAGTGCTGTATTCATCTCCTTTTAATCACATCATTAGTAAAGGTGATATAACTGGCTTGGGTTGACAGTGATAGCTAAGTTTCATTAACCATGAAGAAAATATTTAGTGCAGTTGGTATCAGACTTCAGGGATTTCCAATCTAGTTTACTAAAAGGGATCTGGAGTTGTTATATCCTATCATGATAATTTGACAATAATGTGAATGACTTTTTGGTGATTTTTTGTCATGTGGCACGATAATCAATGCACCAAGCTGAGTCACTTGAGACAGAAAAGATAAAATTGAGCATTTACAACCAGCTCTTGGTATCATATCAATTTGGCAGGAATAAAGAATCCAAAGAAACATTAATGAAAGTCAGTTAGATCAGTTTTGCATTCATCTGCTGTATTTTTCTATTTGTCAAATAGAACAGTTATGCATTCAACTTAAGTATTTGACCTTTCTGACCTTTGGTTCAGTAATATAAAATGTTTATATACCATTTAACAGATGATTACTTGTGGTATCTTGTTACTGACATTTTCACTATTTTAATTATTAAGTTGTCACTTATATCAGTTCTCAACTCATGTGAACTTTAACATATTCTCCAGGTTTCCCATGTTTACCAGTCCACTCTATATTTTCTGTATGTATTGACATAGGTCTGTAGTTTCACACTGGGGGAATAGATTGATATGGTCAATTATAGATTCTATTCTAGTTTTAGTTGTAAGTTAATTACTGGTCATACATTCAATATACCGTATATATGTAGCATAGTTGGAACTAGATCCTATTCACTCTTAAAACTGTGACATTCTAGCCTATTAACAGCAAGTTAGAATACCAATCCAAACCTACTCAGTTGTGTTAGCAGGACTCAACTTTAAAGGTCATCTTATCCCCCCCTCTCCCCTCCCCCCCCCCCCTGTCTTATATTTGGGTTTGGGCAATGGTCGAGCCCTGGTTGGTAAGCATTCCTCAGATTAATGTTCTTTGGAAATCTATTGTTTGATAAATTACTTACCATCAATTTTTATGGTCCTAGCTTTTATATGGAACTTTACCACAATAGTATTCCCTATTTGTCAACTCGGCAGAAATCATGGTATGGTCTTATCACATGTACCAGTATGTCTAGGGGATGATACTTATATTATACAAGATAAGACAGGACAGAGATAATATAAATATAACATGGTATATATATCTGGTGATAATGTTTCTGGATACACTAACAAGTTCAGTAATGAGTTATTTTATAGATATAATTAGACCAGACAGTAAGGGTCTGTTTTCCCTGGCAAGGTTTTTACCATCATGTTGGAAGTACTTGTAGATTTTTCAAGAGATTTGATTGGCTCCCTAGATTTTACCTGAAATTTTGTTTGTCTTGTCTGTCAGTACATGCTACTAGGTGCATGTTTTTTGTTCCCCCAATATATTTTCTCTGGGATATTTTCTCAGATTTGTATGTTTGTATTGTACAGATCTTCTTATATCTTCTTATACTTAGTGATTAGGAATGTTGATAAAAACTTGATATTTGATTTGATTTTACCATGAAAACAAAATGTAAAGTGAAAGGAGTATTTTACATGTTTTATGTTACTTTAAGTCTGATTGCCAGGTAATTGAAAAGCTTTATTGTTGTGAAAATTAAAATGAAAGGAGAATTTTACATGTTTTGTGTATGTTAAATGTGAACTGCTGATTAATTGAAAAGCTTTAATTGGATTGTTCATTTTTTGTGATACGTGAATAATTGATTAATTTCACTTTTGGATCTGTGAATTAGTTTTTTATACTCACTTAGATATGTGATTACTTGTTTGGTGTGAAATCAATGTGTTTAATGTAGGGTTTTGTGTTGTTGGGGTTTTTTATGTCTTGATTTTATTCACTGAGGTTATTCACTGAGGAAGTATGAATGAATAGTTGAAAGTATAAGTTTTGTATGAACAAGTTTCTCACCATGCATAATTGACTTGTCAAGTTTCAGACATATCAATGAATGAATGAATGATTGTATTGTTTATATTTGATAGAATATCAATATTCTAGGTGTACAAGTGATATGATTGTTTAATTTTCTCTGTGTTATTTATAGTTTGATAAATTACATGATCTGGTTTAACCTTGTTAATTACCCTGCAATTATTGTAATGTTGAGGTTGTGGATTATAGTACACTTGGCATTTTGGGTTAGATTCGGGGTTGCAGCACATCATTATAACTCTATGAAAGTTTACACCCTAGCATTAAGAATTTTACCTTGGTCTGTGGCACATTAAGCTATGCACAGGATTTCAAACCCAGTATCTTGTAGGGCACATTGAGAGGGCTAAACAAAACACTTCTGTAATTCCCTTTGAAAATAAAGGGAGTTACAGTAGTGCTTCGTTTAGCACTCGATTGGTTCAAAACCCAAGTCGTCTGATTTAATCCCTCCTAAAAATTGACAATAGTGTTGATTTTACTCCATCAATAAGGTATATATGGAGAATTATAGGCCTTGTGGAATAGTGTTAAATCCTATAAAAATAATTTTCATTTAAAACAACAATGCTGAATGTTACCAGTTTAACCCAAACTTTCTATTTGTGATAAAATAGTAATTGTTGATAGTAATTGAGCATGCCCAGGTCAACCAAATTAAATCCATTCTAAATTGACCGTAAACTCCATGTTGTATTATAGATAAGATTATTATTGTATTAATGACACATGTCTAATTAGTCTTATATCATTAACAGGTATAATTTGTAATGATATATACCTGAGATAATTGATACAATTACTTCTTTATAATCACTGATGAGTATAACATACATGCCTTGGACCAGGACTTGTTACAAGGTCAACACCTCTCGTCATATATATATAGATTTTGTACTCACTTTCTTATAATAGTCATTGTTTCTTGTTAATTTAGCTTGTTGTTGGATACAGTAAAACATAATCTGACACCATCATAAACATGCTATCAATTTTGGCTTATATTGCTCCACTATTTTTACACTACAGTAAATATGATGGATTTTATCTCAGCTATTCAGAGAAAAGTCAAGGCTATCCTAATCAGTTGTGAATCAGCACAACACTTCTTGATTAAGCCCGAAAAAGATAATAATAGTGATAATAATATTAATAAAGACTTGATTTAACAATGCTACACACTTTAATAAATCCAAGTTAAATGTTTAATAATAAGATAAATGTACCCTGAGTAGAACATTGTAGTTTTGATGATAATTTTGTTTTTTTATTATTCAAAATACAGATGCTGGTACCCAGTACTTTGTACCTGTATGCAGTCCTCCCTAAATATTATAAGAGTACAATGTATTTAGTTTCATATTGTACAAGTCACCATTGTATACTTAATATATATACTTAACTATCCTACACCAGTCAGTATGTATTTTGGTGCATTAAGTGTTTGACTATAAATGGTCAGGTTGAACTAAGACAATTACTTTGTCATGTTGATAGTTCAGTATTGTGAGAAGTGAATTAATATACATGTTTACTGAGAGGTATTATTGTTGTTTAGAGTATCTATTGTTATGTGGAACATTGGTTTATTGTTATACATGTACTTTTATTCCCTGAAGATTTTATACATCAACTGGGATCTTGCATTTTGGTATGAGTTGTAAATTTACTTATTTTATTCTGTCTGGCTGTATCATTGGAATTATTTTGTGATCTATTTATTGTTGAATCCTTGGAACTTAAATTCTACTGTGAATGTAAACTTACAAGTTTTTTTTGTCTTTTTTGGCATTGAAAACAAGATAGTATTTCAACTTTGTAATATATTTTGCATGAATCTCTTTGTTGTAGGAAATTAGGACATATTTTCATGTACAGCAGTCATTGCCTTAATATTTCTCAAGCACTAGCCAGCTTGATAGTTTTGTATAGTGAAGTGCAAAATTATCAACTAGCCCAGTTATATGAAATAAGTATTTCTTATTAGTCCTAATCATATTTCACTAGTTCTGGGCTTAGGGGTAGTGGGTTATTAAGGCCTAATGACTGCATGTACAGCTGAAAACTGTGAGTTTAACTTGCCAGTGTAAATAAACCTGTATTCAATTCAAACTTACAGTTTACTAAGGTTAGTCAGGACAAGTTCAGTGGGGACAGTTCATCTAATAAGTCTACCTGGTAGGTAGGAAAGCACATCAATGTTCCAGTGCAAAACTGGTCTAAACTAAATGTAAATATAGAAGAATTTAGAAAAGTTCTGTGCTGACCCTCATTATTATACATGTATATTGTACTATAGATGAAAATATTTTCTCAAGGTTAAAGGTCAAACCTAGATAGCTCATTAATCATTTAATGTTTAATATTGAACATTGGTTATTTATAATTGCCTCTGGCTAATTGTATTGAAAATATTTAGTCAGCAGTAATGAACTTATGTTGATATAACAGTCATGAAACATGACAGTATTATTACATGTAAGGCCATCCTTAAAGTATGTGTTGGTAAATTCCCAACCCAAAATCTTTAGAGTGATCTTTGGTAGGTAGGATTTTTTTTGCGGTATTTTTGCGAGTGGTAAGTTAAATCTTACCTTTCACAAGCATTTAATGTACATTTATTCTCAGTGACTCAAGAAGGTCATTGTTAATAAAGGTATTTTGAAGATTAAGATAAAAAACATTTATTTCACATCATATCAGTGAGTCATTTTGGAGACTGCAAACAAACACTTTTTTATGGATGGCCTAATCATGTTGGATGTAATATAAAACAGTTAAATATAATTATCATTTCATTAAATAGATATATTCTATATTATGTGTTGTAGTGTGTTATTTATAAACTGACAGATATGTTATAAAACAGTTAAATGTAATTATCATCAAATAATTATACCAGCATGTTGTATTAAGCTGCATACTATACTAAGCATATTTATGTTTTATTATTGAAACTTTCTGTTCAAAGATAACAAATACTTAAAGATAATGAATATTTTAAAGTGATAGAAAACTCTCTGGAATGTTAAATATGTTACATTTACTGATAACAATACTCTGAATTTAATATATATTTTGTGTTTAGAAGTGACAAATTTATTTGTTAATTTTGGTTTTACTCTATTGTAAGTAGTTTCATTTTCTTCTCTTATTTTATGCTCTCTTAATGAGTATGTTGTTGTCAGTCTAGTAGTGATAGACAATCAATTTGAAATTGCTTTATAATTTTAATATCTATAATTATACCCCTGCTTCGAAGAAGAGGGGGTATACTGTTTTACCCTTGTCTGTGCGTGCGTGCGTCCGTTACAAAATTTCCGTCGCAGTTTTCTCAGCAACTATAACATGCAGCAGCCTAATACTTTGCATATTGCTTCATCCCATAGTCCCATGTGGTGTAAAGCGATTTCATGCTCCTTGCTCATCTACTTCCTGTTAGTCGCATATTTTTAGATTTCGTTAAATGAAAGTTACATTATGATAGTCATATTTCTCACTGCGGGGGTATCACTAGTGAGCATTAGCTCACAGATTTACTTGTTGGTTCAGTTTTGACGGTACTTTACTTATTAAACAATATATATGATTAAATTTCTTGGCAAGATTGTATTTAACCTTCCAGTATGAATACAGTTTGGCTATTAAGTCAAACTTGGTTATTACAAAATCATGCAATTTTTGACAATTTTAAAGTTCCAAATATGTACTGTTAGATGAAAAAAGTCCCTAAATTTAGATGGTTCAGCTATTAAGACCCTCATTGTTGATGGTCGGAATAGTAGAACTGTACTGACTATATGTTTAAACCATATTTTGTCCTATATTTTGGACTCAATCTCAAGACTCTTATCTTTTTTAATGATAAAATGTAATACACGTTTTAATTGAGTTTTATTTCCATATATCAAAGATCTATCAAGAAGTCACTGACCTACCAGTCAATGGTATTCTATGTATTGGAGATGTTAACTTGTCATGAAAATTCTATACAATTGATATTATTGGTCTGTCCCTATCAAATACTTAGTCTTAGATCAGTCATTCATGTCTGTACATGCTACACTGTATAATACATGTAATAACATTTTGTACTGATATAAAAATGTCCACATATCTCACAGCTTGTTCCTTATCCTCATATTTTTATGTACTTACAAGATTTAAATCCCCATCTGAGTCATGCAAAAATACTCATATACATTATTTCAGCTGTTTCCATTGATCAATAAAACTCAGTGAAATTAAATCTGCAATAAACTGTATCTGTACTTCTAGTTTTGGAATATTTCTTTGAAAGGGGAGGTAACAAAACAACTTTATATCCTGCTATTGGTAAATTTATTAAACTCTCAGTGGCACATACATTAACCCACTGATTTAAATATTTTCTACAATACTTCTGTACTCACAATCAATAAATTAGACTGTCAGTGGCGAAAATATTATCCTGCAGATTGAAATATTTACTACAGTACTTCTGATCAATAAACTTTATATAATTAAGCAGAGATAATTTATTCGCCACTGAAGTTCAATAGAATTTTACAATATAAATTCACAAACACTATAGCGTTATCTTGTATTTATCCTGTTCAAAACCTACTGTTGGCAGTAGGTAAAACATGGTCACCTGGACTGGACGTCTTGTTTTATCACAGCTGATCTCCCCCTAAAATGTAGGTAAAACATGGTCACCTGGACTGGACGTCTTGTTTTATCACAGCTGATCTCCCCCTAAAATGTAGGTAAAACCTAACTGCCAAGAACTCATATGGTAATAAATGAAAAAATGTCAAACTTTAATCCTGTCAAAGTATGCTTGAAGATGTTTACCTATGTCACTGTTGTATACATCTAAAACATCTCAAACATGATCTGATGTATTGACGTCACTACAGTTCATACTTCACAGATTTTAAATACCATCCCTTTTAATTTATGAGTCTATACTTATAGTGGTGTATAGTGTAAACTGTGGTAAGAAGGCTGAGCTGTGGTATTTTTTATAACAAAATTGAAATCTAATTTTAAATATAGAAGTATGATTCATACTGTCATGTCATATAAAATCTGTTGTTTTCTAATCTCTGGTCATACTTGGTATTATACTAAAGTCATACATAGTTGGTAGTATTTGGACTTTTTGTTGTGTTTTTAAAGTTTTTAATAGTAAAAAAGTTGTTTAATTATTAAAATGGTATATTGTGATTTGACTCCCCTAGGTAAGAGTATCAATATTTCATTGCCTTAATTGTTCCGTAATTCATTATTATTATTTATATTTTAATTTTTTATTATATTACAATTTAAAAAATAGGATTTACAGTTCTAATATCAGCTATTCAGAGTTACCATAACACTTGTATTTGTTAAGCTTTAAGGGATGTTTTTCTCAGTCACACCTTTAAAATCGTCTGTTTTATGGTATATATAATTATGGTACTAAGTATATATGCATTTATAAAATACACTAAGTTATCAAAATTTTGAATACTAGGAAAAGTTTAATATCATCAGTAGTGATATAAAAGCTTATTTTAAATATCACAATATTAATGAGATACAGTACAATGTTAAGATTGTAATGTGTTGGCTTATTGCAACAAAGCTCTAACTCTGTTTTTCAAATTTTTCACATGACCTAAAAATTTGCACAAATGAAGCTGGCGTTTTTATGTAGAGCAAAGTGTTAATTTGTCCTTTAGCCCAAACAATGTCAAGTCTTAGGTCAAACTTTTTTACTTTTTGATAAATAACTTGGAATGATTTTTAAAACATACAAAAAAGTGACTTTCCAAAAAGTGAGTTAGAACAGTGTTGCATTAAGTTGATGATATGACCAGAAAGAGAGAGATATAAATCTTGTCAATATTGATCTCAATACAAATCTATCTATATATCTATATAATATTGATTATTGATTGTCTATCTTAGATTGTCTAACTGTCTAAGTATGTTCTATGTGTATTGTGTTCACTTTATGTTTTGTTGGATTATAAGAATATGTTTTACTTTGTGTGCTTGCATTCTATAAATCACCAAATGATATTTTCAGATGATTTTTACATTTGATTTTTTTTCATGGATTTTTAGTTCATCCTTAGTGAACATGTGAGTACTGATGTAGAAACTGTTCTTGATTATATCTTGATATATTGGAGGATGAGAGCAAAACGGTCATATCTCAATATAAGAAAAGAGTGAGTTACGACTGCTGTGCTTAACCCGCGATGTTTATTATAAATGGTTCTTTTTGTCATTATAGCTTTTGTCATCACTTTCATTCTATTACATCATTGATTTGTGTTCTTTGAATTTGAAATATTCATTGTTATTAACTGAATCAGTGAAATCATTTTGTTGCTAAAATTGTTCCGTTGTTTCAATAGTATACATGTATGATACATAAAAACTGTCTACCAGCTTGCTCAGTTTCAACAAGTTAACTTAGTTTAAACGAGTTGGCTTAAGTTAGTTGAATACCTTACAATACAATCAATTCATTGGTTGTTGGTTTGATTTCATGGCTTGGTGGGAGGCATGGGGTTAGGTTTAATTTCTTGGCTGGGATAGGGGCAAATGTACCTTCATGGATTTTGGTCATGACATTGTGTAATATGTCTGATGTGAAATTTAGTTATATCATGTAAAAAGAATTGCTGATTTTCATCTTGCATGTCTAAATCCATTTACTGAAGTTCAATAAACTTAAACAATTTATAAAAGAAAGTGGTCATATTATTTGATATGTACCAAATTCAAGACTTAAGGGTTTATATAGTCACATGAAATTTTATTGTTCCTCATTTAGTCAGAATACAAGAATATATTGATGCCAGAGTTGTCTATGTTTTCTTATAGTGCCAAAAGTTGTTGCTAGCTTGATTTATTGTTTTGCTCATATACCATGACATTTATAAGAATCTTAGTAACAGTGCTAGTGATTGATGTCCTAGGTTTCTATGTTTGGTTAACTATAGAATCTTCTATTGTGTCTCTTTGATTTGATTGAACTATGACCTACATACAAGGTTTTATTATACCACTCTATGACCTACATACAAGGTTTTATTGTACCACTCTATGACCTACATACATTTTATTGTACCACTCTATGACCTACATACAATGTTTTATTGTACCACTCTATGACCTACATACAAGGTTTTATTGTACCACTCTAATTAGATTGATAGGAAATATTGGAACATGTCTATGAGGTCTGTTGTGTTGTGTTTTTTAAAAGTTCTTTGTAGTTTCAATGTCTGGTTTTACCTTAGGGAGATGATGCTTATACTGTGAACATTATTGTTAGAGTGTTAACTTCAGTTTCTATAGACTTGGTATGAACATCATTTCAGTGCTTCATTGTTGACTGTATCATGACAAGAATGTGCTTGATATATTCTTATTTACTGAGGAAATTTATTTGTCATCCTGGTTTTAATTGCTGTAAAGTTCCGCTATCAGAACCATCAAAATTGTTGGTCTTTATATAATAGGGACATTTCTCTTCTCATTTTTTAAGAAAAATCATAAAAATCACTTGATTTGGCAAAAATCAAGATTGTCCTCAAAGCAGAACTTTACTGTACTATAGTGAATGATTTACAATGTGTTACATTGATGCAGTCTGTTTTATTATCCATATTTCAACATAAAACAAAGGTTTTGTTAACAATTTTCAGAATTATTTGGAATTACTGTGCTATTGAAGGTAACGTAAGAATGAAATATATTCTGATTACATGTACCAACTTTGATATTTATCTTACTGTCTTGTACTTGATGTCTTCTCTCTCTTGACAGTGTAAATTGCAGGCATCACCTTAAATTTCTTACATACTCCAAGATATCACGTGTTTCTTATTTCTCATGATCATATATCATGATCTCACATACTCTTAAGATATCATGTATTTCTAAATTCTCATGTGCTCAGAGATTTTCATGCTCTAAGATATCATGTGTTTGTAATTTTTCATGTGCTAGATGATCTCACATACTCCAAGCTATCATGTGCTTCTAAATTCTAATGTGCTCAATGATCTTACATACTCCAAGATTTCATTTGTTTCTAAATTCTCATGTGCTCAATGATCTTACATACTCTAATATATCATGTGTTTCTAAATTCTCATGTGCTCAATGATCTCACATACTCTAATATATCATGTGTTTCTAAATTCTCATGTGCTCAATGATCTTACATTCCTAAGAATCTCATATGCCTCATACTATATTATATTCTATGACATATTTTATCATACTTATAGAAAATCATGCACTATCTATGATGTAAAAACTATTTCCTGATATAAATTCCATGTCTGTTATTCATGTTTATTTTTAAAACATTTATGATAGTATTCACATTATGCATACTTCACTGTGTTGTCCTTACTTTAAGACTCAGCTTTCCTTTATAGATAATCAATAATATCGTCTGTTTTAAAATCTCTCTGACTTCATCTATGGATGTTTTCAGGCTTCATTTTGTAGTTACTAAAATCTTGTGTTATTTTATGACTCACCTTTTACAGTATAAATATTTAACTGCCAGGTGAAAAAGTATTCTGTCAGCTAAAATGAGTTTTGAGATTTAAATATACAATTGAAGTGTGAAATTTAAATGGCTTTACTTTTCTTATGAATAAAGTGCATTGTATTGTGAACTTATTAAATATTCAGTTGGGAGTTCTTTTCTACATTGAATTTTAAATGACCTTCTATGGAACAGTTTGTATTATTGTACATTTGGTAATGTTTATATCTGATTTAAGGATTGGTGGTGTTTTATGATGCATGTTGAGGGAGTGTGCAGAGATTATTATCCATTGTGAAAGTCAGGATATGCAAATTTCTGTCAGTGACATGAATTAATTGCCATTTAAATTTTGACTGATTGTTATTTTATGTGCATGATTTTGTAGTGTTTAGTTTTAGTCAGTGATAAGTGATGTTTCATTTTGTGATTTTTGTGTATTTCCAGGAAGTGAACCTTCATTATTGAGTGAAACGTCTGGATCTAAACAAGTAGAAGTCAGTCATACTTCACATGAAAATGTGACATCATCACAGAATCAGTCATTGTCTAACGAGTTTGAACAAAATGAGGCCATCTTACAAAGAACGGAGAGTGATTCATATAGAATAGAACGTAAACGAGTGAAAGAATTAAAGCTAAGTTATCCACAAATGCCTATTATTGCTGATTCATCAGAATATATACCAAGGGATATACCTCCGAGAACACCGTCCTACTTACGTATAAGTAGTGCAGTAAGTGGGTATGGACATTACAGTAAATACAGTGCGTATAAAGGAATAGAAAAACGGTCTCCATATTCAAGCACATTATCTTTGAGATCGAGTCGGTCTGATCTGACCACTCCTCTTTCACCCGTGGAAATGCCTATCGGAAAAATACCAAACATACAACCCCCTACAAACTATCCCCCACTGAAGCCTGAAATCTTGTCCCCTAAAACGCCTACAGCAGTGAATGAAATAGGAAGTAATTGTGAATCAATATTGAATGGTGCTAATACTGTGATAAATTCACATGTAAATGGTGACACTGGTTGTGATGTATCAGTTAATGGTGAAAATGGACATGTAACACATGTAGGAAATTTTGTGTCTACAGGGGATATCAACAAGGTGAGTTGTTTTGTACTGTGTGAACATGTATCAGTGTTCTCAAGTTTATGACATGTGGTATGGTCATGGTTTTTAAGCAGACTAGTCATTTATCCCGCTCATGCTTAAATTTGAGGGTAAGTTTTCCCCATAGGTTGAAAGTCGAGGGGTGAGAACTATTTTTATAGGGTATATTGTAAATTATGAATGCAATATTAAAAACATGAATATCAATCTATCAAACATTGCAGTTACAGAATTTATGTTGCATGGGGTTCAAAATCATTCCTTAAAATATTCACACCATATTTCACATTCTGTTTTGACTTCATCTGACAAATAGCATTTTAAATATCATAAAAACTGTATATTAACATATTAAAATATGCTTATTAAATCATGAACTGTTGGATCAATCTATAATGTTATGTATTGTTTGCCTGTATAAGTTCAGTAGTAGATGACTTAAATTGCTGTCATTAATCTGTATTGCCTTTTGGTTATTTTTACTTCAAAATATTGTTTCAACATAATTGCTTTGCACTTCATAAAATTATAGTCTTACATTTTGCTGCAATACTTCCCAACTATTCATTGAGATAGCCTGTTTCTGATTATTGCCAATTCATTTAAAACTATTAATACACTGCCAAATGTCTACAGACATATCCCTATAAAGTAGGTACTTAATACAATTTGAAGACCATAGTTTAGCTTATATTATCTTGATTGGTAGAATTTAATCTTTTAGTATATAAGTATATGACATAGGTAGGGAACATTGCCAAGTTACAACACTTTAATAAGCTTAATGCTTCATTACATTTTATTTACATTCTTTTGGTCAAGGTTTGCGTTACATTCTCAACTTTTTGTTGAATAAATATTTTTTCAAATCTGATATTTGATTCTTACCTTTACAATTAACAAAACTTTCAAAATTTTATCAAAAGGTTTTTTAAAGTCGGCATGTTTTTAAAAGTACCCATATTTAATGAAATTTGTTACTTGAATCCTATGGGTTTTTTTTAACTTTAAATCCATTATATGCCCTCATTACACCTGACTTATAATCATTGAAGTAAAAGCTTTAAATAAAGGTGCTCAATCACAAAGTTCAACTTAAAATATCAACTTTTCCTAAAACACAATTTTGTAGCACCAACCCCATTATTCTGAAGGAGACAATTTTTGTGCAAAATGACATTCAACTGTAAAAGATGGTCATTGTCTGTATAAAAAAACTTCCCCATTAGTAACATTATAAATGATGTAACCTATGAAAATCAAGCTAGTTAGTAACAGTGTAGATAATTTAAGTACTTTTTGTGACTTTTATTTTGTTTCTTTATATAAAGTCTAAAAGTCAGTTTTTGTTTAAATATTAAGAATTCATTTCCTCTGCTTTTCTCTGAGGTTACAATGGTCTAAAGTTCCTGTCTCATATATTATCATTAATTGGGTAGAATGAGTTTATTATCAGAGCACTAGCACAATTTTTTATGTTTTGTAGTGAAAGACAGAATTATCAACTAGTCTCTATATGAAACAAGTAATTTTTACAAGCCTGAATCATTTTCACCATTCTGGGTCTTTGGGACCCTGGGTTAAGTCAATGACTGCTCAGACTTAAAATCACTGTAATTTCTAACTGATAGCAGACTGCTGGTTCATTCCTTGCTTCAAGTTGGTTCCAGAAGATGACAGTCTTGTTCTGATGCTTCCCTGGAATAATAGTTTGTTGAACGATTCATCTTCCATATCTGTTAAAATGTGCCTAAACAAAAGACAGCCATAAAACAATTCAATAACATAATTACATAAATTCTTAACCCTTACAATGGGGATACCAAATAAGAAAAGCCTTTGCCTCTAGAAAAGGGCCACAACATGTGCCAGCTGACCAGGTTCTTTGCTGTTGGCTGCTTATTGTCCAATTTTTATCCTGAAATCATTAAAAAAGACAATGGATAGGTCTAAAATTGAAGACAGACTAGTCCATTGTGGACATTCAGCATTAAAAGGGTTAAAAATTGTAAGAACTGCTTCTTTCTTTTTCTTGAGACAGTTATTAAAATTGACCATATATGGTATGTTGAGTAAGCCACTGAGAACAGTATTATACAAATATATTGTTGTCTGTACTTGTATTCTTATGTTCTCTTATCTTGTTAGGTATATGTAAACAATACTCATTGATTTTTTACTTGAATACTTCATTTACTACAGTAAATTCCTTCAGTAAACTTTAAATATCCTGTTCAATTTGTTTGTATTGATTTTTGTGAATGATTATCACTTTACAGTATTTAGGTCAATACTCTTGTTGAAATTTTGCTGAAATAAGCACTTTTATATTAATCCTTTGAAATTAAGGACCACAATGGAAACAAGGTAATCCACATTACCTTTTTAACGCTATCCTAAATGAAAATATGTCCTAGTTCAATGAATGTATTATACTTGCAGTATTTTTATTTTATGTTTTTACTGGTTTTTTTTAATCATTCATGTGCTGTGTATATATTATTTTCATTTATGATTTATTGAATTAACTCTATCAATCTAAATAAGTTCATTGTGGGGTTTTTATGGTTTATTATACTTGTTAATAAATGTCTGTAGATAAGATCTAAGTAACAATTCAATGTCCTTGCTGATGATAGATTAATTCTTTCACTGTTCTAGATGGTGATAGGTCTTTTATACAACCTTGACTATTGTTAGGTAGTTTACTGTCAAAAGATATTGACCACACCTAATAATTATCATGGTCTTATATCTCAGGACTTAAGTTATCAGTGTGCCTTAAAATATCATAATAAATGTGTACCAACAAAATGTTTGTTAGGGTAGATTTTTTCTTCCATAACATTTCTACTATTCTATCAGTTTTTATGAGATTTTGTGAAGTACCCACCCTTTTAATAAGTTACGTGGAAAGTCTATTGAAAAAAAAACAAGTACTTTTTTGCGAAGTGAAGCAAGGTGTTGATATGGTAAAAAATCATGCCCTTTCACTTTACTAAAAAGTACTAATTTTTTTACCCTATAAGCCTTCTACATGGCCAGACTGGTGACTTTCTAGTTTCAATGTGTGGGGATATAGATTATTTTGCCTATGGTAAATATTACTTGCAAATTTCATTATAATAGGCCAGTTGGTTATTTAACTTATTGCTCTAAACATGATAAATTGGACTAGTGCTGGTAAAAATGTTTAGGCAATGACTGTGCCAGAAGGTACATGTAGGGAAAAAACAGCAGATAAAAATGACAGCAGTGACCTCTTCATATGCTAAACATACACTTGTATATACATGCATATTTTATTATTTCACAAGCTATAAAAACATTGTAATATATTCATTGTCCAAATAATATTATGTTAATTAAGATTGTATGTTTTTGTTGATAATTAATGGAAATAACATTAAAGATTATTTTGTTCAATACAATAAGTAATTCATATCCTTTCAAGATCCTTGTATAAGTTTTATAAATCAATAGAAGTAAATAAGATTACTAATACATTGTGTTTACATATAATAGCAGTCTCCGAAATTAAAATATGAAAGTGGTTGCCCAAACATGTCATTTAGGTAGCAAGCAATCAGGGCCAAAACACCATTTTTGGGGAAGGGACCACAGCCTTTTTCTTGGGGAAAATTAGAGTGGTTTTCACTTATTTGGGGAAAATGACCCACTTCATTGCCAGTATAAGAAATAAATTTTAGTCTTACAAAATCAATGAGATAATCCAGTAAATTATTTGGTTAAAGGCCGGGCTTCAACTATAAAAGAGAGAGAATCTTGAAAATGGCCACTTCTTTCTGACTCTCTGACCAGTGAACATGTTAAACCAGAGAGAGAAAATCTGGAAGTGTTACAAATTTACTGATCAGATTTTAATTAATTTTGACATACTGTTTCTTTGACTCATTTTCAAAAATATTTAAAATTTTCTGTTTTCTAAGTTTCCTAGAAATGGTACTTTCAAAGAAAAATTTTGAAAACAATTTAAAAAATTCAAATTTGACTGACATATGCTAAAGGATTCATGACCTTCATCGAGCCAATCAAAAGAGAGTTCATGAACTTCACAGAGCCAGTAATATTATCATCTGGCTGCCCCTCATAGAAAGTTCCCATGACTGTTGATTCATGGATTAAGTACCTGCAGTATTTTTACTGTCTGTAAGTGTCTGAAACTTGTCTCAGAGCATGCATTGGAATTTACAATGTAAACACTGTAGTAAATTTAGTGAGAATTAATTTTTGTTTACAAGCATTGAGGATTTAGCCGTTGGTAACCTCTGATAACGTAGGTCAAACCCTCCCCCTTTCTCCTTATCGGCTTAATTGCTAACCATCCGCTTTTTTCAAGAAATGAAGTCCGGCCTTTAAGGAAACAACATTGACTATGTTGCGAAGATATCTTAAATATTTTTCCCTTCCTTTTTGAATTGTGGCTCAACATTCTTTGGGGAATTTTTTTTAGATTGGGGAGTTTTGAGGATTAAACTGGGGAAAAAAGAGTCAGTTTTTTGGGGGGAAGCAGCCTGTATTCGGCTTCTGCCGAGAAGAGTGTTTTGGCCCTGGTAATATATCTTCTTTGTGGATTTTTGGTTGCCCAAAAGAATGTTTTGGTTGCCCATACTAAAAAGTGGTTGTCCCACTTCCAGACACTCTTTGTAGACTGTGATAGACCATTCTATTTTAGTCTATATAAGGAAACTATGAGTCTAAAGTCCAGGATTGAGTTCAGTAAATATTTTGAATAATTAAGTAAAATTAGGACAAATTTATTTTTAAGAAAACAGAACATTCATTACCCAAAAGTTGAACTGTTTTTCGCTATTCTAATCGCCCTTAGGTGACTGGAAACTTTTTGAAGTGCAGGAGAAAATTAAAACAATATGCTTGCACTTTTATGGTGTTAATATTGTTGAAACATGTTTTAACTAAGTCTACTAAATTAGAATATAAAAGTGGTTGTCCGGACAGTTCATTTTAGCAGTAAGCACTATATTCTTTTAATTGATTTTTGGTTGCCAGAAAGAAGTATTTGATTGCCCAAAGTAAGAAAAGATTGTTGGGACAACGAGGCCCTCACTAATTGACAGTTAACATTTTTACACTTAAGAACATTCACTGATATAATATACCATGTTATAATTGTTTATATTCTGGGTCATGACACTAAGGTTAATTATACTGACCTTTCTTGCTTTGAAATTCTCTAAAATATGTAATATATATAACAACAGTTGTCATTGTATTTGAATTATAAGTCACTTGGAATTCAAGTTTTATGTGTTATGTGTAGGCAAAAATGTTGTAGGAGAAAATATCAAAATATTATGTCATGTTTTAGTGGGTAGATAAAAGTACAGATTGCTTCTTACATGCTTGTCTCTAGGACTGTCACGATACGCCATAAGCGTATCGCGATATACTGCAATACGCTGTCATCGTATCGAGATACGTACTTTAAGATTCATTGTGCTTCCGCTGTATTTAACAGAAACATTGCAAACCTAACATGCAGCTACTGATAGAATCTAGCCTCTTTAAGTATTTACAGTCATTTAGGAGAGTGACGCGCCCCAATCGTTCAATTCTTGTAACTTAATGTTAGATGGAATGAAGAATGGAAAACTGACGTTTCGCTACTTAATTTCGCGAAGGGAAGAATTTTCCAATGAAATAAAAAAATATTGCCAAATACTGTTACATTAAAATCGTACCCTGGTATGTATTGCCGCAGCTACGTATTGCAATATACTGGTATATCATGACTGCCCTACTTGTTTCTATACATCCTGTAGATCCTTTGCTGAAATTGAAGCTTTGAATTAAGTCCTATGTTATTTTGCTTTAGTGGTTATGTGATTTTAGAAACTTTTTGTCCAGATATTGTGAGATGTATGTAATATAACATAGAATGCAAAACAACATACCCTGGTAGTTATATTCAGGGCTTTTCCCCCTTATAAAACAGGGGCTGTTACAGGCCACTTCCCTTTTATTTTTTTTTTGGAAATCATGCAGTTTATTCAGATTTGGAGTTGACCCATTTCTTTTCCTTATCAATGAAATTGTAATAAAACTTCCCCAAATCTTATGATATAAAGTGCGATCCTTGGCCTCTTCCCTAAATACTGAAAAGAGGCCCTGGTTATATTACACTGTAAATGTTGATCAATCTTCTATATAACAAGCTGTTGATTGATCTCTATCAAATATTTATAGCTGTTACTTAGGTCAACCTACTATCTACTTAACAAATTATAGTCATTTTACATTGACAAATATGGCTGTCAGAGTGAAAGACAGCAAGTTTTTAATGCAGATTCAAGCTTTCATTAAACATTGGTATTTAACAAATTAATGTCACAGCACTGAAGCTCAGAATCTAGATGCTCAAAACTGTGGTAAACTAAAAGTCTTGTGCTTTACAATATTATGTTTACTTTACTCTGCTCGAGGCTTTGAATACCTAGTCACTCACTACTTATTATATTTATTATAAACTTTACCAAGCATGTTTGATATTTATCATACGTTTGTATATACATTTCAACGCGTCTGTAATAGCATGAAGAAAAAGAATTCTTTATATTTTGAAACAAACTGACCTATACATGGTGAAAATATAAAATGAAAGTCACA
Source organism: Mactra quadrangularis (assembly GCA_025267735.1). NCBI lineage: Eukaryota > Metazoa > Mollusca > Bivalvia > Venerida > Mactridae > Mactra > Mactra quadrangularis. The sequence continues at coordinate 29,011,621 of CM046299.1, read as the reverse complement.
AAACTTCATTAAAATCATCTATACCATTACTAACGAGGTAGTTTTAATGTTTATACTTACCATACAATTCTTTTCTAATTTTCAGGATGGTGATTATTTTTTGGGTGTAGCTCAGATAGAAGAGGATAGATTACAATTGTTGTGTTCAAAATGTGAAATGGAACTTCTTAGTGAAACTATATCAGAAGAAGGTTTGTCTTGTTTTGTTAATTGGATTTAACACCATGTAAACACAAATATGGTCATGTTACAGCAGTCCGTTCACCAATACTAGCTTTCCTGGACCTTTGTCTATAACCAGAATTTGCATTTCCTTTCTTGTTTCAAATTCAAGTAAAAAATCTATGTGAGTCGACTGAAATTAAAATTTTCTTGTAAGTATTTTATTATGCTCCCCCTTTACTTGGAAAATGGGGGTACCAGTATAATTATGGTTTTGCAAATGTTCTTTTCTGTCTTAGATTTAGAGCACCCCTTCATCATGTTACTATAAATGGCAATCATCCATTTCTAAACATTTCCATACCAAATATCTAAATTGTCAAACAGGCACTGTCGGCAGGGGGTATAATGTTTGACAAGTTTTTCTTGATTCAATTCTGTTGTTACAGAATGTCACTGAGTGTTACCAAGGGTTACTAACATATTTTTGTCTTGTCTAATTTCAGCCAGTGGTAAAATCCGAGCAGCTGTAGGGAAAGCCAATTTATTAATAAGCCAGAAATTTAGACAATTCCAAGATTTGTGCCAACAACATAAGGTAATACTATAATGTAACACATTACTGTAGATATTTACTCCCTGTTTTCTAGAATCATAAAAATGTGCATGATATCAAATAATGAATAAGATTATTACATGATTTTGAGCATAAATTAAGCTGCAGTTGTGGTCAGCACACTCTACTTCAAATTTAGTGACCCCAGATCAATTGCCTCAGCTAGTCATACCCTATTATGACAATTTTAAGAAAAATAATGATCAGTAGAAGTCGGCTGCTCCTTGTTAGTTCCAGTCAGTTGGTTACCGTCAATAATCTCTAAATATTACTTTTTTTCCTACTCAGATATTTTCTTTCCTAACTTGCCAACTTATACACAATGTGTTATCTATAAAGAAAGTTGTTTTTTGACATTGACTTTTATTTGGTGTAATGCAGTGTCAATGCTAATTACAGTCATTTTAGACTCATCAGCTTACCTACTCACCTAAACTAGCTTCCTGGACCCTTGTCTATAACAGCAACTCATAACCTTCCACAATAGTGACATTTTCTCCAAAAGCATTATTAGTGGAGGAAAATCAACATCATTGTAAATTTTTCAAGTATAAAGGGAATAACCAGCCCAGGTAGATTTCAAACATTACACCCCCCTGGGACACTAGATTTAAAATCCTGGGGGTTTTGTGAAAATGGAATCTAGTTTTCTGAGGAATCTAATCATAACATGAACTGGTTAATCATGAAAAAAGCCTGTCTGGCAAGCTCAGCTGGTAGCACACAAGTCTACTGACTAAGGGGTTGATACCGGTACAGGGCATACTTTTGTAGAGTTTAGTTATAAAAATATTTTCTTGGCCATTCTCTCTCCTACCACTAATCTAAATCATGTAGGGCAGTATTCAGTCACTGACAGAAGTACATGTATGTGCCTAGGCTTAATCCAGAGATTTAGCCTTTTCAGGAATGGATATAATCTAAACTATGTGTTGTTTTAAACCCATCCAGGAAAAAAAATCATGACAGCCTTTCATAAGGAATACAAGGTTTGATATTATGAATGTTTTATGTATTGTAGAATCCTATACCTGATAGTAAAGAAACAAAGTGTGAAGATTTACAAGGTTTCTGGGAGATGGTTAAATTACAAGTAGATGATGTTGATGATATGTTTACAGAAATTGATATGATGAGACAAAATGGTTGGAGAGAAATCAAAATACCTGTTAGTATTCATTTCATTTAATATACAGTAAAGTTCTGCTTTAAAGGCCACCTTAGCTGGTGCAAAATTGTACAATTTTTGATGATTTCTTGTCTCAAATGTTTCATTTGAGAAGAAAAAAGGTTCCTATATTAAGATCATTTTGATATTAAGACCATTTATTATGATGGTTATAATAGTGGAGCTCACTGTATTATTTTAGGTACCTGTTTTTGGTTGTTACATTATGTTAAAGTATTAGCATCTGTGGTCATGTGGCTAAGTTGGTACTCATCAAATCACCAATCTCTCAATGATAAACTGTCATTTGTTTGAGCCCAGCTTCGGACCATTGCTCTTTGTGTGATATAGTAAAGGTTGCTTACACAGATTGGGAATCTAGTTACTGCTGTATCCCAGAAACATGATTAGGTGAAGTTACTACTTTATATGACTGACTAATTAAAAGGGGCTTAAGACAAAGGTAGCCAACAAATACATATCTTAAGGACTGTATTGATAAAATGATGGCTGTTTTAGAGTCGTTTGATAAATAACATATAGACTGATTGATTTCACATTATACTTGTATTCTATGAATCTGTTTGAGAGAAAGTTGCTTTTATGTCATAGGCTGAGCAATGATTTAGTTTATTCTTAGATCCAGACATAGCTATCTTAGCTTGATGCAAATATTACATCAGAATATCTATACTATGAGACTTGTATGTAAGATCATTGTTAGATTGTATGGTATGATATAATTATAAAATGACCTCTTAGGTGCATCCTTAACTGAGACAGATTTACCTCTAATACCACTGAACAATTGATGAAAGAACATTATTTTAAACAATGCCTACAAACTGTTCCTTCATTTTTGGTTTGATAAAATCAAAATCAGAAATCTATTTTGGCCTTAAGAACCAGAATAACAGGCCACCAAGTTAGTTGTGACTTGTTTAAATCTAATACTTGCATGATAAAGGTACTAATGTATTATAACATGATTACCTTGACTAAATTGACACCTGTATTTTAACCTTTCAATTTAAACTGTTTTATCACACACAAAAAACTTTAAAATAATTAACATAATCACTCATGTTTAAATGATACATTACGTTTTTTTTCTATTTCTTTATAATGGATGCATTAGTCTGTAATAACCTGACTTGTCGCCTGATTTCATGTTAGCAAACTTTGATCTAGGATGTATTTAAGGTAGTTATAGTAACTAATTATAATGTTAATTGATTTAATTGTTATGATCTTGGGTGTTCTTGCTGTAGTACAAGAGATTTACCAACGATATCAGTCATAAGAATTTTTGGAAAAAAAGCTTAACTTAAAAATCAGTTCTGCGGAAATCTTGCTTTGTGGTATTGTGGTTGACAAAAAAATTCAAATTTGCGTAGCCATTTTACATGGAAAAACTGTCTACCTGTATTTATTTACTGTATGAGTAATATCAAGAAGGGAAGTGCATGGATAGGTAACCTGCCTTTGAAGTTATCAAGATTGAAAAAATCTTTTTTTTTCTTTTAATTGAATTATTCCTATATCTATGAATGAGCAGTTTTATGTTAGTTAATGTAAACTTGTTATTTGATATTTTGACTTTGAGCCAAGTATTATTAAATTATGTCATAGAATCAATGTACCATTGTTTGTTTAGGTGGTTTTATTTGAGATTGTATAACTATTCTAGTTACATTTTATCTTAACAGACCAGTAACTGTATGCTAAATTATAACTTTGTCTATATTGAGGGTTTAACACAAAACGGTCGTAACTCACTCTTTTCTTATATTGAGTTAAAACTGTTTTGCACTAAAACTGCAGTATGTACGTTCATTTGTATGTTTTTAATTATAGCTTGCTATCTTACAATTATTTAAAGGTGTGGTTTTTGTAATTTTTGTATGGGAAGGGAGATAACTGTCATTTTTACCATCAAATAAATTTACATGTGTTAAGCTTCCTAACTGAAATCAGTTGATCACCATTTCTTTTTGTTTCATTGCATGTCATAAGTAAAGGCAAAACATTGACCTTAGAAAAGAAGTTCAATTTGAACATCGTTATATCAGTTAGCTGTAATGTATTTGCTATATACTTATATATGTCTGGGGTCAATTAAAACTTAATTATCAGACTATGTGTGCTGATCACAGTTTTGTGAAGATTTTATTCTGATTCAGTTGAAGATGTGTTAATCCTAAGTATGTAGAATAAAACCTTTGTAGTAAGAGATAATTACTAATCCCCCAGCTAGCTCATTTGGTAGCAAACAAGTCTACTGATCGAGTGGTTTTGGGATCCATTCCCAGACAGGGCATTCTTTTGTGAAGTTAGTTCAAAAATGATTTCTTCTGCCATCTTCCCCCTTAGTCTTCCCAATGATTCTTAATCATGTTAGGCAGTTGTCAGTCACTGACAGAAGTATGCGCATAGTAACTGATCAATTGCTTAATTGAGAAATTTAGTCTTTCTATGAATGGTGAACAGGTTGACCAACCACTCTGATATGACCTATACAATGTGTTGCTTTAGTGTGAAACCTGACAAAAATGAAGCTATGACAAACCTCAAACTTTAACTGTAGGGTTCTATAGTTGTTTAATTTATGAAACACTGTGTGTTTTATACAATATTATATATAATTGTTTCTATATTACAGTCAAGAAGAAGTTCATCAAGTTCTAGATCTAGTCCTAAATCAAGTAGTTTAAATGTTAGTAATGCCAGTACTCCTTCACATACTCCTGGTAAGGTTTATATTTATATAAATTTTTATATTATACATAAATTAATTACACCGTGTATTCTTTATTTAACACCCAAGGGACATTAAACTTACTAAAAGGATGGCATTATCAGAAAATGTTGAAATTAAAACATGAAACATGTATGATGTTCTTTTTGCCCCAAAAAATAAGGTCCCTGGTTTGAACCCCACTATGGGGCACTGCTAATCTCCCTGAGCAAGAAATTACCATTAAATTGTTTCTTTGATCCAGGTGTTAATGGGTATTTTGAGGGGTCACCTACCTGAAGAGAATTTCAATATTCAAAGGTTATCATACAAAATTATAAAGTGGTCTGAACAGGTATATGGAAGTAGACTTTAAAAAGGTCTTTAACTTAAAAAAAGAATTGCAACAAACCTTACTATCATGTTGGACCCAGTGCCTAATAAACTTATATCAAATATCCACAAACAGTGGAAATACAACTTTTCATGTAAACACGTTGTTCAAAAATCTTTACATCCTCTTAGATTTTAATAAATCATTGAAATTTAGAGAATGTTTGCAATTTCTTAGGTAACCGTTATATCCTATTTAACATATATGTGACACCAAAAAGACAGCTCAATAATTTTGATACTAACATCAGCACTGACAAGTTATCATTGGGTTAGGTTATCTTTACCAGCCTGGCTGACTCATGTATTTTAGAAGTCTTTGATACAACTGAACTTTATCATAAATATTTCTAATTTAAATCTTCTTTCAATTTATTTATACTGTTAATACTATTTACAGGATCTCGTAGACGAGCAAACCGAGTAAAAGACACACCAGAATCTTCCCCTGAAAGGTCACAGAAAGCTAAAATGGCTGCTAAAATCAGGGACGATGCTAGAAAAAAGATGTTGGCAGAAAAACGTGCTGCAATGAAACAACAACGTCAACAAGAGACTGATGCTGTGGAAATATATGTAGCAGATAAATCTGATTCTCCGGGACGTACTAGTGGCTCTGATGGTGCAGAGGCATGATGGGATATTATTTGATGCATTTTGTTTTAATCATTATTTATTTTTTATTCAGTTTTGTTACTGACTATTTATATATTTCTAATGGAATAATTCTGCGAGGAGAATCAATGATAAACAGACTTCATGATATTATATGATATCAAATGTTGGCTAATGCTTTAAAGTGAAACAAAAATGTGAACAATGGAAGTTACATTGAAGATTTTAAACTAAAGCAATGTGATGGATTATTTTAAGGATAGGAAGGAGGACAAATGAATGATATTTTAATTAAGTGATAAGTTCTCCTTCCTGTCAGTTTCGTTATTTCTGGATAAGGATTTTTTTTTTCGAATATTGGCTTAACAAACACTGGCTTAAATAGTTACTATGTTGATATGGAATGACTAGAAACTTATGTAAAGTGCAATTCTTTGTATTCTGACTTGGATCAAAACACTTCTGTTTTTGTTATATTGTCATCGTTGGTTATCCCACGATACATTATTCTGCTATGCTATATTATGTACTGTGGACCATTTGGTTAGGAAAATCTCGCAATCATGAATTATTAATGAGGCAGTTTTATTGGTTCCTCAAGGAAACAACTGCGGAAAACTAGCCAATGAAATTACGTTTTATATCTAAGGTTTGGTTTACCATTTAAAATGGCGGCCTCCATGAGTTATTTTCTGAAGGGGGTGAAGAAAAACTCCCGTATGACGTCATTGTTATTTAAGAGTATTTAATTGTAACATGCAATTTATTGGAAGAAGATTGGTCTTCCCCGTCTCATGCATATTCATGAAAACGAAATTTTGTCAGTCAAATTGCCCATGGTACATATGATGTCGAGTGTAAAGGAAGAAAGTACTGTGGTTTCCAATGATTTTATATTGTATAATGATTATATAAATGTATAATTGTTAGAAAACAACTTGTTGTATCATCTTTTCTACCTTACTGTTGATTACTTCTTATTTGTTAAAAAAACTTTAGCACTGTCTGTTACATGCTGGATTTCGAATCTACAGTCTTTATGGGTTGCTGGTTTGAAATCTACCAAGGCTGGTTATACCCTTCCATGAAAATGGGCCAATAATGTTGATTTTTCTCTATTGATAAGGTATTTGGAGAAGTTGTGCATCTAGTTTAATTTATTAAATTGATATTTGGTTGACTGAAATAGTACTGCACAGTACAGACATTTGCAGCTTTTTCTTTATTTGCCTGTCTCAGGGTGAAAAATGACCATGTATTTGTTGAGTAGGGCATTGAAGACTGGATTTAAATATTTGATAATATAGTATTGATGTATAAGCATTCATTGACGTCTATTCTTAGCTCTAGCCCAAATTATTATGTTATATAGTAATGGTTAAAATAATCAACTAGCCTGACTATGTGAAATAAGAGATCTGAATCACTAGCCCAAATCATGTCACTAGCCCTGGGCTTGAGACAAGTGGGTTAAGGATACGGCTGATAAGAAGTAATCTATTGTATTATAAAGATAATACTGTAGTAGCCTTATGTTATGTCAGGATGTTATGATGGTTATATTGTAATGATACTAGCAATATTCCTTGATGATTAGGATGGACACATACCTTGCCTATTATTTATTTAGATATTTTCTAATTATTTCTCTATTATTTTTGTATACATTATGTAAGGACAGATTATTTTTACCAGGGTATATAATATATATGTATTGTTGTTACATACACATGCTATCATACCATTTAGTCATGGTTTCCATTGTTGTGAATTGTAACCACTTACCATGCTGACAGCAAAACCCGTGACATTGCTGTGAGAGACTTAAGAAAATCTGAGATGATACTGTTATGGCTGTCTTAGGTTTTAGTAGGTCTGAAATACCTTCTTACAAGTATAGAGTCAGACAAGCCCTCACCTTTTGTGAGTCTGAACTGGATATATATTGGTAGCTGCTCATCTTTGCATTTTGAAAATAGATCTCCCTTGAATTGACAATGGACTGCTCCAAATTTAAGGCAAGACAAGTCCATTATTATAATTAAGGGTTTAGGTTTACTATATCTGATTTAACAAAGAATTCTCATATTTTCACTCATGTATACTGTATGCTTCTTGTCTTGTCTATGTTTCTCACAGAATTTAGTCATTGTTTTGTGTGTCTGTATAAATATAAACATTGTAAGTCAATATACCTCATGTTGAATTTATTGACGAATAAACTTTTTATTATTTCTTTTATTTTTTTGGCCTACAATTTTGATCAATTTTTTTTTTAATCCATTCAAGACTTCATAAATCTTATGATGATATAAGTCATGTAATATAGAAGTATTTAAATCAAGAATTAGTTTAAAATGCTCTGATAATATCTGGTACAGAGTAGTAATAGTTCTGCTAGTAAGATCACATTAGTAATATTTGACAATTTTTAGGTCCCAAATGCCTAATTTGAGAGGAAGCAGATCCTTTACTATCTACGAAATTAGTGGGTGTCCAGTTTCCCTGGACAATCACTTTAGTTCGGGAAACCAACAATTTCTTTCAGGCAACCAAAAGACCTTTCTGATATTAAGTTCATTGATTTTGTTAGTCTTAATAGTGGAACTTTAGTGTATATGATATTTATGAACGTATGTTGGTTTATTTCCTGTATAAATCTGTGAATCAGGGATCCTAGGGTTCTATTTTTGATTATAAATATATCTCATGTAGTTTATCCTGTTGTGCCAAAACATACAGAGCTATATTTGTTAATAGTGTACAAAATATTTATTGAATTTTTGAGAATGGCATCATGAAATGCTACTATATCTGTAATTTAAATAAATGAATTGAATGGTACAAGATAATTCTGTATACAATGTAACTTACTCCTGGTCTTAAGATAACTTCTTCATTTGATTGAAATTAACAAAGAAACAAATCTATTTGAATTCTAAGTTTTAACTAAAATTATGTGAAATCCAAAAGATTTGTAGAACTCTGAGCTATGGTTCTTCTATTTTTAAGTCAAATTGTTTTCCATTTTGTAGCATGTTAATATTGTTAAATATTATTTCTAATCAATGAACATTTTATTTTTGTTAGATTGAATGCGTTTATTTTAGGTTTATTACAAAAAGAGCTTGCAAGTATAGTAACATATTTTGATTATCACATTTTTCGTTTAATACTTTACCATGCACATGAAAGTTTATCTTGTTGAATAAAAGCAATGAGTATGAATTCAATACGTGATCATCAATGCCTAACATAGCTGTCCTCTAAAATGACCAGTCCAAGATGATGACCAATGGTATAAATATTATATTTTTTTGTCCTTCTAATTTGTCGCCCCTGTGTATGTGAATTATTCATGTATAATAAGATTCTTGTTTTTGCCTCATAGAATTTATTTGCAATATTTTTATGTGTAAATGAACTGTATAGACAGTAAAATCTATAGACTATTTTTTAACATTTTATTAAGCTTCAATACATGAATGAATTTCTGTATTTTTACTTCTGTTGTTAATATGCTTAACATTTTAATACACGTATTGTAGACTGGTTGTGTTATGTGATCTCCTAGGGCAGGTAATTGGCTAGGTGTGTATGTCTAAGATGACTTCTTTGTTAGTCAAACAGTTATCTTCTAAATCTTCGCCAGACTGGCAGGACTGTCTTGATTACTAAAAAACTGAAATCAGTTGTTTTCTTGAAATCAATGAGAATCAATAAATCTTTGGCCTTTTTGATATACACTTACAGATTTTGCAATAAGTCCATAATTTATTATCTGGGGTCAAACTGATATGGGATCAAAAATGTGGTCTACACCAATTTGTAATGCCTGCTTGCGTGTTTAATTAATCCCATCATCCTTTTTGTATTGTATGAACAACTTCTAAAAGATGAAACAACCTGATATATCACAAAGTGTATGGAATCATTTTATAAACCTGCATTTTAAACATATTCAGTTTATTAATCTTTTAGTCTTTATTTATTCAGTGATCATATCAATTTCAGGAACTGAATTTGATTTCTTATTGAAATCAAATCAGCGTCATTTAACTGTATAATTGTGACTGTCCTCCAGATTGGTTGGAATATCTGTCAGCTCAGATAAGTTAGTCAATCATGCTTATCTAGCTGAGTTCACTAGAGTCATGTCCCTTGAGTTGCATGATGGATGTAGTCTATGACATTTTGACACATTGTTAATGTTAATGATAAATTTTCAATTATAAAGTCTCATCAAAACTTGTACAGGAAAAGAAAATTTTGTACTTCATGTTATAAATGTAAAATATTGTGCCTTTATATGTAAGAATACAATCATATGTTTCTTTAACATTTTGCCATAATTGATTGAATTAACAAACAATGTTTTAACTACTGATAATAATTGATGTAATGATAATTCTCTGTTTGGTTGCTATGACTCTGATCATGTTGCTTAGCAACCAATCAGTTTGTTATCATTAACTTATTGTTACTGTGATTAGGATTCATGACAAGTATGTTGGTTTCCAAAAGAATAACATGTAGGAACTTCTATGCTATTAAATTATGCCATTAGTGCAATATTGTGCACACATTGTTGCTAGAGTATGTTGTAGCAAAAGCAACTCTTTCAAGGGAAATTTCGATTAAAGGTCAATGTTTGCAAGCCTTGACTGCCTGTTGAATAATATAACGTAAAATTTCGAGTATATTTTAGTTCAGCTTGTTGATAATTGATCATTAACTATATATTATTATCATACGTATTGTGACCTTACTTATGATTATATTGTGACCTTGACCTAAATTTGATTATATTGCGACCTTGAACTAGATTCAAGATATCTCCTTCACAGAATACATAATTATGTAAATGCTTCTGCAGTGTTGTTATTTCACATATATATATTTATATATAAATGTTTATGACTGCATTTTTAAAACAAAGAAATATTTGTTTTCTCTATTTATGTAGCTGTATTATAGTTTAATAAAATGTAAATATATCCATGTGTAATTTATACATTAAATTAGGGGCCAAGATACCCTACAATGGTTGTACATGTATGTTAGACTCTTATGTTAAATATAACATAGAACATACCAGATTTCATTCTTTTCTTTCATTCAAGTTACAGTCTGTTGCTTATACTTGTACAATATTCAAGATATCATTAAGTTGTCTAGCACTTTGCTCCACTGCTTGACGTTTCTTGTCTGACTGTCCGATTTTCTTGCCTCTCACATCATAATATCCTTATATTAATAATATCCTAATTAATCATTATAATACTAAATCGGGGAAATGTTGAGTACATTGTTTCTAACTCTTGTCTCGAGTTCAAACACAAATACACATGAGCTAAAACATTAAATGAACAAGAATGTAAAAACTCGCGGAAAGTTAAGGTATGAATGTTATATGAACTTGTCACTGTTTATCTAGCTAACAGAAAGTTCGTGTAACCGTAACCAGTACAATCTGGATGGAGTCCCGACAAGGTCTGTTGAATCTCATTGATCATGGTCAAGTGATACAATGGTCTCTTTATTAAACTGTGCTTATAATTTGATATTATCTTTATTTGTTACAAGTAATCTTTAGGGCCTCAAGGTCATTTGTGTCCAGTTGATCCACTAAGTTTCTTACCTTTCAAGATCGTATGTAAAGTAGATGTCCGACTAAAATGAGCTGGAGCACTTAAACTTTCATAAGCAGGTGTAATTCTGTTGTTATTCTATGAAACCATAGTCCCCGAATAATGATGTGTATTTTATGGTGTATCCTTACATATGATATAAATTTCTGTTGTGCCTTCACTATTCATTGCTTTTTGACCGATAATATAATAGTGTTCAAAGTTTAACCATGGAGTTATACATGTATATATATTGAATACATGTAATTTTAACAGTTATAAATTGTTGACTTTCTAAAATTATGTGCATGTATTCCAGAATGAAATATTCTTGAAAATAATACATAAACTTTTACACTAACATGAGTATGCAAGTTTTCATACCATATTTAATGCAACACCATCTATGTTTTAATATCAAACACATACACAGGTGTTATAACACCCCCCTTAATTATGTAACTTTATAGTCTATATTTGTTGTAGTATTAAACATGAGCACATATCCTGGTGCTCTTATAATATTACTCATGATCTTACTATTTAAATTTTGGCACAGCAAAGTTTGTCACTATGTTGTATTGTACAATAAAATATAGACAAATTTATGTTATTTCTTAAAGATAATCAGGAGAGCTTTTAAATTCTAGAAACCGAGGCAATATATCATAGTCTCTCAATTGTTCCCAGTAAGGTTCAGCTTCATAGAAACATAATAATACAGCAAATATTTAACCATGAGGTAAATAAACCACATTTAATGACCAATGGTGTTACTGGATTTAAACTCTATATAGTAGGCATAACATCAGTCAGTGTCTGTTATAATAGTAAAAATAATTCTCAAGATTTATACATGTACAAAAATTATTGGTGCTGAGTTAGAGTTAGTTCTATTCAACAGGAGAAATTAAAAATATTCTGGAGTAGACATTTCATACCATATCATTGAAAACACAATACTATTGTCTAATCAATATGAATAATTATCTGTGACTGTAAAATAAGGGCTACATGAATTTGGAAAGCATAGAATCTAGCCCCCCCCCTACTGTATTGTCTTATGATTGTTCAGTAAAGTATTGCTATCAAGACCAGCTTGGTTTTTGCAAAGTCTTGTAGTTTTTGACAATTTTGAAGTCCTTATTGCTTATTTGTGAAGAAAAAGGTCTTAATCCCCTATTACCATCATTGATTTTCATGATCATTATAGTGAAACTTTACTATAATTACATTAAAAAATTGGTCACGTACAATCATAAAAATACTGGTAATGTAGTAACCTGTATATAATATATTAGTTTGTATATTCATCATGTAATATATTTTAGGTTTTGATGTTTTTGTCATTCAGAAACTTTGCTTTATTTTTGTTGTTTTATGCTATTGAACAAATTGTAACAGAAAACTGCAGTAAACAAAACAATTCTCACTAATTGTTTGTCTTTGTATGAGTAATAATTAATACTACAAAACATTTTCGACTGTTTGTTTCTATGAACCAGAGAAAGTTCATACAACTTGAAATATTTGCAAACTGAAGTTTGTATTTCTAGAGCGTTAATGTCAACCACCTTGAATGTACTGATATGCGACATTAGTTTTTTAAATAGTTTGTCCGGATGAGCAACCAGCTATATTTTTTGCTCGAGCCAAATTTTTACTAACAGTAACAGGTGACCAAACCCAATTATAGATGATCAGGGGCAATAAACATTAATCAAGTTGTATTATTAGTAAACTATACTGCATGTGTTAATTCTCTCATTTATTTGTTGGTCTATGAATGAATCATGCATGGAGCACAGCTCTGTTGGTAAGTTATACAGCACTTTACCCCACATCTAATGGTCGATAGTTTATTGCTTACTCAACTACTGCATTTTAAAAATTTTCAAAGCTATAATTTGAATTAAGTCTGAGTCTGTGATTACATTTAAACTATTATGATTGTATATCAATTAGAAATAGAAATACTTGTATGATTACATTCACTTATATATTAATGTATTCAAATCTCTGCCGCCCGGCTAGCTCAGTTGGTAGCACGAAAGTCTAATGATCGAGGGATCGGGCGGGGCATACTTCCGTGGAACTTGGTCATGAAATTAATTCTACGGCCATTCAATCTCCTACCAATGATTTTTAATTATGTAGGGCAGTTGTCAGCCACTGACGAAAGTATGCGCTTAGTAGTTGGTTACAGCTAAATCCAGAAATTTAGCCTTTCCTGGAGGAGTGAGTAGGTTGTCTCTGACTGCCGTTATATGACTTATATAGTGTGTTGCTACGGCGTTAAACCCAACAAACAATATTTTTAAAATATTTCTCATTGCATAGAAATAACGGCTACAAAAAGTTGCACAAAGTGAGCGCAGAAAACATATAATTAAGAGACGTGTAGTATTGTAAAAGGGATCATGATTCATTGATAAAATTGAAAGAAATGTGTGCAATGAAGACCTAAAATATGATTACATGTAACATATCTACATAGCTTGGTATCATGTATATCTCATCTATGTCCTTTTTCCCTATTGTAACTCTATTCAAATGCATCATGTGCAGAGTGTAAAATTAACTGTGAAACTGAGACAAATTATAACTAAAGTAGAACATTTAATTTCAAAGACATGAGATGTTTATGTATAAGTATAATGATACTGAAATATTTGTTTTTGGTGAAGTAAAATTTATTAAGTGCAATTTAAATCACAACAAATAACATACATCGTAATTAGTAGTTAAAATCTACAATAAAAGGTATATAATTATGACGTTGCAAATTACATGTACTAACACGTTACAACATAAAATATAACAAGATATTTGCGCTTAGTTGATCAATCAGTAATTGAAGACATCGACAATCCAATGTTAGATTAGTTTGTTATAAATATATAGCAAAAACAATTTGTAAACAGAGTTAGTCTCTCACACCGTGTTATCTTCTAAAATACTCACTTCACAATAACTAAAACACGAATGTATTAAGCTTCATAAAGACAACCAGCCATGTCATGCTGATAGTCACTAGTATTCAATTGATAATCTACACATATAGAAGACACAAAACTATTTTAGACACAAAAAATACAATAACATTATAATAAGTGAAAGGTATCTAATGCAAAATATTACACTATATAAAACATGGCAAAACATTTCTAGTAGATATATATAATTTCTATTTCTTTGTAAAACTACTCATTAAGAAATTTGGTAAATTTCCGCAACAACCTATTTTCGGTCCCAACCAATATTCGGTCGGCACTGGAAAATTTTAGTTATGCTGACTAAACTCGCCCGTTCCACTTAGTCACGCACATTTTGTTTACATACGCCATATGCATGTCATTCAAACATTTTCAAAGAAAATTGGGGATAAAATTGGTTAAAAAAAACGTATAAATCTTACCTACAACAAATCTTTACTTGTTTTTACTATTCCCAAAATTTTACATCGTAAATATGTGTTTTAAATATTAAATCCAACTTTTTCACTTTGTTCGAAGCGTGTCGTCTGACACACAGCATCATTTTATATGGCTCCACTTACTTTTCCATATTTGGATAAGTATACTTCACGGAAAAGTTGAGAATTTGTGATATATGGCTCCTTACGAACTTTTCTTATTTTTTCGAATATTTGGAGTTGTAGTTTATATACATTATTTACCGAATGTTTCACTCGTTGTTATTTTTAAAAACCTTGTGCCTACTAGCGGGTCATAAAGACCCTATTATCATGACTAAACGGCTACTTTTGCGATTTTTTATAACATTAAGGGTCATTAGAAGAAAAGACATTCCTGTGTCCAAACTGTGTTTCCTCCACATGTAAACTTTAAAAACTATCACGAAGACACACTGTAAATAGGTTTTGAGAAGTTTATTCGTTAGTAACAGTTAAATATTGTGTTTAATATTTATAATAATGGTATATGACATCTTGTCACGCTATCTATGACGCGCAGTATACTTTATCAGCATCTGATCGAATATTGGTTACGCAACTTCCGTTTAGGTAAAATTAGGTCAGGTACGTAGAAAAAGGATATTTAGAAATGACATGAGGTAAGTTTGTTTTTTTTGCATATTTTTAGCGCTAAATAGTTGTTGAACAGTATTTCAGCGTTTATAGACGCTGTTCGTCCCTTATGCATGCCTTTCACGGCAATTAACCGTAAGCTGACCGAAAATTGGTTGTACGGGATTCTTTATGGCTCAAAATATCATAGATAATAAATATCACTTGGATGTAAGTTACCTTACTTTTGGCTATTATGAAATGTAAAATACTGAATACAAACATAATTTGTGTTGGATTAATTTATCCACATTACCACCTATTCTCTGTGTTGTATACATCTCTAAATAAACTCTTCATAAGCCATTGTGAAGCTTTTGTGGCTGTTGGTGCCCAATCAAATGCCTTTCCATTAGGCAAACCATGGTACAAGTCATTGAATGGGTTCGTGGGATCCATGATATAGGGTCGACCACTAAAATAAATGTAAAAGAACATAAAAAGCTCAAAGTAAAATAATTTTGCTTGATTTTGAATATTTACAGTATCTAACAATTCATCAAAACATTTGGTTCACATAACCGCAGCAAGCAAGTCTACTGATCGAGGGTTCGATTCCCGGGCGGGGCATACTTTCGTGGAGCTTGGTCATGACGAAAGTATGCGCTTAGTAGTTGGTTAACAGCTAAATCCAGAGATTTAGCCTTTCCAGCTGGAGAGAGTATGTTGACTGGCCGCCGTTATATGACCTATGGCTATACAATGTGTTGCTACGGCCTTTAACCCAACAAAAACAAACAAACTTAACCGCTTTCCGTACATGGAAACCGACATTAATATTCATATGTAAGTGTTTTATTTTAGTCACATAATTCTAATTAACTAACTTCTTGATTTTATGAGTGCCTTACCTGCTCTGTTATCACAATGTCTTATCAATATTTATTTGTATCAATAATTATTACTACTTTTCACTCTCTCTTGGAAGTAGCGATATTTATCATTAAGACAAATTTAGTGCAAAACAACAAACCTAGGTCTTGCCATTCCAGGATCGTATTTACAATAATTCTCCAGATGAATTGTCCATGTTCTATGATTGATCAATGACGTCAGAACACTGTGCAATGCTCTTGTCATGTCAAAGTTCTCTGGCTCACCCGCTCGAATCCAGCAGTTTAATATGATCAGCTCTAGACTGTAAGAGTTTGGCCACGCAGAGATACTAGCAAAACTTGGTCCAGAGCTTCCCTGTAAAATTGTTATATATTATATAAATTGTATAAATGCCAAGTTAAGTTGAAATCAATCTTACACTACATGAGAAATATTGACCAGTCTTTATAAAGATCATAAAAGGTCTGTTACTAAATTTACATCCTGTTTGCTGTCGGGGTAAGTGTGTATTTAAAGTAACATCTTGTAGCTTTATTTTCAATTGAAACTGGACGTAGTTTTATTTTTAGTAACTGTATCAAAGTGAAGCAAACGACTGAATCAGTTAGCCCATTTGAAATCTTATTATGTAATTAGTTTGTAACATGCAACCGCACCTAACACGGTACAAACGAAATAAAAATGTCACAGAAACTACGTATAGTGGACAGTATAGTTTTCGTTCCAAATGTTTAAAATTTCTTTCTCTTTCAGGAGCAAGCTGCTTGACACTAGAACCACCTTTTCACCAACTCTAAGCGGAGGCTTTATCTATGTCTTTGCTCTAAACGACTGTTCTTACATGTATTTAGCATCTATTTTATTAAATTTGCGAGTTTCCTGTTTTGCGGAAGAAACTGTGCAGCTTTGAATAAATCTTTTGTTTGTCGCTGGATCACCTATTTACAGGCATATCAAGTTGACAATTCTTTTTTGACAAAGCCTCTTGATATTTGCAAAAACTGCCAAAATCAACAAAAAAGTGGGGTTTTTTGTGTCTATAAATAGTTCTAGATAAAACTAAAAATAGACCCCCCGAAGCGATTATTTCCCTTTATTGTCATTACCTAAAGCCCGTGCTTGCACGGGCTCCCATCTAGTAAGCTTTAATCATAGTTATTTTGTAAATCAATGAGTTCGTCAATACAAATAACAACTATATTTGTACTTACTTTTAGTTTGTTGTTTCTCCAATATTTGACAAGACGGATCAAACTTTTTACCTTGGTAGGAAGATATTTAATTATTTCCAGCTGTAGTGGTGACAAGGTTACTGAGTATTCGTGAATCAAACTACTATCTGCTGTTTTCATACGATTGTAAATATCTCTCAATGGTGTCCCTGTAAGTAGGAAAAAGAAGTGATTCACATGTAAAAAGTTCAGTACAGAGAAGCAACAACGTGAGTTTATTGTTATACCACAAGTCATCTTCCTGTGGAAGATATACTTCCACTTGAATGGCCACATAGATTCGGATGACAGAGGAACTAGCAACTATTGGCAAGAAGTATTCCAGGATTATTGACAGAGAGAAATAACCATGACTTGTTACCATGGCAACTCCGGTGTGGGACAAAATGCAATGTTTGCTCAATCAGTTTTGATTGTGCTCCACCTTATCAGAGCCAAAAAAGTATTCTATCACCGTTTTGTTTTGTCTATATCAAGTGATCCAGATTGCTTTCTTCATATGAAACTCTTCAAACCACAGCTTAGGAGGGACACACCCCTTCCTTTAGATATATTTTTTTGGGTAGACGCACATAAAATTGTGTCAAATTTGCTTTAGGAAAATCCATGAAATCCAGCTAAAACAGACCATGCAACTCGTTGAGGGACCTTTTAACTAAAGAGAAGTCGGTAAAATGTGTAAAACACATTGTTATCTGTAAACTGGTAAATTTATTTACTGTCATCCAAAATACCAATTTATTAGTCAGGTTTCAAAAAGATATTTTCAGATACTTGCAGATTCCCCGTAAAGACAGAGCAGAAAACTGATATAACGAATGCAACAAATCTGATCTTGTACCTTATGATCCCTACGTCACTTACCTCTTCCTATCAAATCCACTGCTGGTAAAATATCTATCTCAAGCCAGTCACTATTACAAAGCATTTTGGCTTGTACTGAAAATCTTGTAGTTTTTGTATGCTGAGCTCTAGTTTTCTCTTTTATAAAGTCTTCAAGACGTTTCAGAATGTCTGGAAGTTTTCTCATGTGAGTTTCAACATCTGAGTGATCGTTTAACATTACAATAAGATCAATGTCAGCGTAACCTCTCACTGATGTACCTTTTCCTAGAGAGCCACTCTTAAAATAGACAAGATTTTGAAATTATAAATGTAATTCACCAGTTTGTGAAATAAAATTAAATTAAAACACCAATAAATATGAAACTTGTACTACGCATCACGGCCTTGTCAACACCACAGTGGGTGTAACAACTTAGCTTATCTTTGACATCTCTGCAAAAGTTTGCTGGCAACCACGTATAGGGTAATGGTTTTTCTAGCGACTTTCACTTCAGACAGAAAATCTTAATAGCATGAATATTTATGACAGAGGTGAGATAAATATTTAACCAATAGAAACGTGTGTTGTTCCACCTGGAACAAACTGTAGAACCCAACTTGCATGTTTCAAAATAGTAAATCAATGCATGAATACAAACTGTAATTGCATTGGCTCAATTTCCAACTTATGTAAAACCTTGCGAAACCAGTGACTCTATACGTATTAATTAATGAGACCAGCCATGATTATGGCCGAATGTTACACGGTGCACTACGAGACACAGCGTAAGTTTTTAGAACACTGAATTGTTTACACTAAAATGGAGGTTTTTGCTAGTTCATCTTCGTTGAAATAGTCGTAGTATATTTAAAGATGCAACTATTTTCATAAGTAAAGCAGGTTTACCTTGATAATTTCTCTAGGTTTGAATGGTGAATCTGGACCTTTTAAATAATCAGCCATTTCATTGACAACTAAACCACATTGTGTAAGTGAACTGTCGTCTGGTTGTATTCGTTCTGCTATAAATTTATCAAGGTTTGAACTATCAACATCATACAGATCTGCTGGAAGATTCCGTCTTGTTGCCATTCTGTTATGCTGAGTACTATCTGTTAATACAAAATTTATAGGATTTAATCCATATTCGTGCTTTCCAGCAATAATGTGTAACAAACTCTGTTTGTACCGCCTGTGCATGGATGAAAAAACCAAAACATTTTATATTCACAATAAAGTGTATTTCTTTGAGGAGAGATCTATAGAATATGACGTATGATTTAGTGTTTTGCCTCCATCATGATAAATGATAAACTAATCTGTAAAACCTTGATGGCCCTTAATTTATTTGCCAAAACTTATATGTACATGTCATATCTGTTGTAATTAGGGACTTTAGTCAGTTATCTTTCCCTAATATAATCTGAAGCAATCCAGTTGGTAAGAAGGTCCTTACAGTTGGAATCCTCGGATTTTATCTTTGAATTCCTATGTAAGGATAACAAAATATTTCATCTAATATCTTTCTTGTTAATAAAGCTATTAACAGCAGTGATGAAATTTACGTAGTTCTTTACTAGGGATGGGTATCGCCGGAAATTTCGTATTGCGATATATTGCGATACCAAACAGCGTATTGCAATACGTATTGCGGTATATTGTAAGTTTAGAACATAAGCTTTTTAAGCACCCATGCTTGTATTTTACTGACAATATGAAGATTCAACACAATTATACATTGTGAAAGCTTTATTTAAGCTATTGCAAACATTTAAGACTCAACTTTTGTCCAGTAAAATAAGTATTATTACAAATCTTACTTTAAATCGAATGTTCCTTTGCGACACTATGCTGATAGACTGATAGTGTCAGCATGCCAATTGTGAATTGCATATCACGCATTAACTCATTGCCGCATAGAGCGTCCTCTGATTTGCCAAATGATAAGTAAAGCATCCAGTGTAGTATACTGTTTGCACGGAGGTTTACCGCGAAGTGTGCACGTTTTGCTTAGTACTTAGTTTAATAGGGGTCAAGAATGATTTGTAGCTATTTATCTATAAAATAATACGGACAAAAGATGTAGGAAACAAAATTTCCTGTTCAGTGATATATTTCTTATACAACTTATTGAAACAGTTTAAACATTTCAAAGGGTGTGTTAAACACGTTGCAGAAGAATTTCTTAGAATCTAATAACTGGCATTAGTTTAAGAGACTATAAGTGCCACTATTTTCATTTATTGTCATATTATAAAGTAAAGCTCTAATACATGTGTATATAGATGCACATCGCAGATAAGTCTTAAAGGTGGACGCGTTAGGCAGACGATATAGATGGAAAAAGGCGGTCAACAAAGGATAAGAGCACAAATGCGGTCGCGTACAAAATAAGAAAAAGTTAAGATTGAAATAAAATATTTATTATGCCAACTAAATTTTACGAAAACACATATTATTTTCGTATCTAACTCAATGCCAATTTATTAAAAAATATTTATCAGTTCCACCCCTGCCCCTACTTATTGTTAAAGTCGTAACAGGTAGATACGTCAATACTTTAAACTAGACCTTTATGCTAAAAATGGATTTAAAGGAAACCTAAAATTGAAATAATTTCCAGTCAAATGCATCCACAAATAATGCAAAATAGGTTCGAGTATGCACTATTAGTCTTTTAGATTAAGATAAAAATATCGCGTTATATTGCGGGACCGTACCGGTACGTATTGTGTTTGAAACGTATTGCAATATACCGGTGTACCGGTATTATCGCGCATCCCTATTCTTTACCCTAAAATACTTAGCTTGAATTTCAAACATATAAAATGATTTACAAAAAAGTTATTTAAGATTAATTTTGGCAAATTGACATTGAAAAATAGGGATAAAATCTGAGTAATCCAACTAATTGTACCTACCTATTTGAAGAGTATGCAAGCGGAAATAACTGACTAAAGTTGCTTATTGTCTTATATGATAGTCTAGATTCATTCCAAAAAAATCCTATTTTATTTAATAGAATTTTATTGGATCCTTGTCAAATATCTTCGAAACAATTGCTGGTATTACTAATAGGGTTTGTAAGTATGTCGGGCTAATTTCTAAATTTGACCATCAAAAAGCGGGACAAAGAATATAAAAAAACCTGTTAAACGTTCCCGGCATATGTGTTGCCTGCAGTAATGTATTAATCTCTAGACATCTCATTATATTGACCCTTAGTAAAGAAATAGTAGGAATTGACTAAAAGTGAAGCCAATAAGGTAATATTATATGTGTTATCTCAGAAAAACTTTATCCTCTTCTTAACTCGGTCACCCCAAATCATCATTATCACTGAAAACTTGGGAATAACTCTAGCGCTAAAATATGATTTGTACAGCCACTTAGGATGGCACCAGTGTCCCTCACAATATATGTCAAAAACCAACTCTTTGCACGCACTGGCGGCGGATAGTCTTCGTTTGACAATCAAAATCTGTCATATAACATAAATTTATTCTTTGATAGGAAACTCACAGAATTAGAGAGGTTTCTACAAAACGGACGACGTGCCACTTTTGATCAGCAGCCCTTATAAAGATTACATCTGTTTCAGAGCGGTTTTGTCTTTTCAATTTAGTCATGATTTTTCTATTAAACTTTCAAGTTTGACATTAGGGATCTGTACTTCTATTTTAACTGAGTCTAGTTTCAGGTCAAAAATATGATAACAGAACCTTGTCCAACTGTTTTCTCGTCTGCAGGCATACATATTTCCTCACGAGATGCTTTAGTTACATCCCAAAAGTCATCTAAATAATGGATAAGACGTCACGTAGTTTTTTTTACTGCAAATTCTAAAACAAGCAAATTTATCGAAAGTCTTTGGCATTATGCAAGATCCACATGGTAGAGTTTTTTTAAATGTCTATTTAATTTACAATGTAATGATTGCAAGTCATCTGAATGTATTTGTAGAAACCTAAAAGCGCTCGAGGTGGTATAACTAAACAGCAAATATGACTCATTTAGCGCACGCTCGAAATGGGTTTTCATTTTGTCAATGTGGGCCGCCATTTCATATTTCTGTCAAAATTGTTGATGTTCGTCAGAAAGTAGGATAAATTGTTTGGCCATTCTGAAAAGAAGTAATTTTAACTGAAAATCCATGTCAATATATTGATTAAAGATGTTTTTAATTTTAGAATTGGTCGTATTTACCAGTTTGGCAAATGTAGCGAAGTGGCAATTATTCGGACATAAATTGTTAGTTGTGACTGAATTGCAATTTCAGAAAAACTACTTTTGACCTAGTTATTACGTCGTACATGGCCAGCATTTATACTTCAAACAAAATCACCCAGCATAGCGCCGAATATCTTTTTTAAAGATATTTCTTGTAATTAAAATATCCGTGTAAACACGTATTATACTAAAGTAATTAAATATCAAAATACAGAAACCACATATAGTTAAACAGTATAATTTTTTTGCACCAAACGTTCAAAATTTATATATTTTACTCGACTTGCTGTACCAAATCGAAACAAGGTCTTAAACGCAACCCTTTGTTATAAACAATGTACCGTAAATCATGTTTCATAACATAAGTTTTTTAAAAGATTTCATGCAAAACGTTTCCTTTCAGACTGTTAACAGTAATTTGAAACATAACACGTTAGATAGAAATATTGAGAAATTTAAATTCACAAACTAAGGATATTTTAATGGCCACTCATGAAAATAAATATATTTTTTGTTCTTAGCCTAGAAACAAACAAATATTAATTATTACCTTTTTAATCAAATATCCGCATGAAAGTATACACGTCTTACGCTAAAGTAATATAAAATCAAAATATGTATTATGCTTGACTTGCTTAAACAAATCGAAACTAGATTTTCCGCACTACGTCTTTTGTTGTCAACTACGTAATGTAGATTGTATTTTCGGAAAATATCATATAACTCTACAGGGGCGGCCCTGAATCTTTTTATGGGGGTCCATTACCAAATATGTTCCATATGGGCGACCGAATCTATATTTTCACTTTGCACGTATTTTAAACATTTCATGGTATCAGGTCCACTGACCTGGCTATTAAAGTCGTCATGACTCAACTTATCGTCACATGACTACCTGTTTTAACATGTTTAAAATGCATGCAGTTAAAACCGCAATTGAAATGGTAGGTAAATGATAATGAAATGTTTTTATTCATTCTTATTACAGATAGAGAGACATATAACAATGTTTCGCTAAGACATTTGAAAAATTATAGCAAAGAGAGTTTTCAAGCTAGTCTTTTATCTATTGATTGGAATCCGGTTTACTTTGTGATAATGTAAATGAAGCTTGGAAAAGTTTTAATAATTTATTTTTATCTGTTATTGACAATTTTGTATCAATTAAGCAATTGATAATAAAACAAAGAACTAAACCTTGAATGGACTCTTTACAAGCAATCAAGGATAGAGACAGTTTTTTCCATAAATAAAGAATTAATAAAACTGAAGAAATTGAAATACTTTTAAAGCTTTTAGAAATAAAGTTTTAAATCTTGGGCATTTTGCCAAGATGAACTATTTTACAAATTCTATTGAACAGAATAAAAATGATTCTAAATCATTATGAAAAGCTTTAAAAAATCCAGGCCTTCCATTTAAGAAAGGTTCTTCTGATGAAAATGTATGTTTAAAAATTAAAGATAAAATATGTTTTGATGAAACACTTATAGCAGATTCTTTTTGTAATTTTTATTCAACAGTTGTTTGTACTCTTGTAAAGAAATTACCTGCTGGGCTTCATAGGTAGGGAAGTAATTTGTTAACTCTTTTCATAAAAACAAACTTGGTTTTTCTCAATGTTGTTTCCTTTCCATTAGTTTATGAGAGTAAAGTTTTGAAATACATTGACTGCCTGGGCATTAATAAAGCAACTGTCTCAGATGGCATACCTTCTCGTTTCGTTTTGGATGGATGTCCTATTATTGTTAGTCCTTCAACTTATATCATTAATTTATCACTCATACAGGGTTTTATGCTTGAAGATTCAAAGTCCATAAGAGTTGTCCCGTTTTTAAAAAAAGGTAAATTATCTGTTGGAAACTACAGACCAGTATCAATTTTAAATATTGTATCTAAAATTCTTGAAAGGGCAGTGTATGACCAAGTTGAATCATATTTTAAGAATAAAAAATTATTGTACGAGTTACATACTGGTTTTAAGAATGTCTTTTCTTCTGATACCTGTTTACTTCACCTAACAGATTTTATTAGAAACAAAATTGATCAAGGCAATGTTGTAGGTATGATTCTATTAGACCTTCAAACAAAAGCATTTGATACTGTAGATCATTCTATACTTTTAATGAAACTTCAGGCATCTATACTTGGACAAGTTATGTTAAGGTTGTTTAGATCATATTTGTCTGTTAGGCAGCAGTAAGTAGATGTCTTAGGTACATACTCTAAATCAGCTTATATAACTTGTGATGTTCCTCAAGGATCTATTCTGGGCCCGTTATTGTTTTTATTCTATGTCAATGACTTGTCTGCAGTTGTACAAAATAAGTTGTTATTGTATTCTGATGCTCTATACATGTATTATATAGTTTATGTTAAATCATATCAGTGGTAGAAAAATCTTTGTCTGAAGACTTACAGTCTGTTAGCCACTGGTTAATTGATAATAAATTCTCTTTACATTTAGGTAAAACTAAATCTATTGTCTTTGGTTCTAAAAGAAGTTGAAGGCATAGTCTAGTCTTAATGTAACTTGTAATAATACATCAATATCTTCTAAGAGCTCATGTTGATCATAGCTATTTTAAATCCCTTAATTGGTTACCAGTAAATGAAAGAGTTAATCAAACTATTTTATGTCATAATTTTAAAATTAAACACAAACTTGCACCTGTGTGAATGATAAACTTATTTCTCAGTGCACTGTTCATTGTTATAACACTAGGCTCAGCCAGAAAGAGGGGTTTGGCCTAACAAGGGTCAAAGGCTCTGGCTCTAAGTCTTTAGTTTTATAGGCGCTAAACTATGGAACAGTTTACCTACCAGTATCTCAGACATTGACAATATTCACTCTTTTAAAATTTTCATCAAAAATCATTTTTGGAACGATGTTCTGAACATCGTTCCAGAGTTAACAAACCATAATTTCAGCTCCAAGCATTGAATCTAAGCTAAAACCCCGATCCACTCCGCATATCATTACTGCAAAATTTGATTCGGATGTTTTCGGCTAGTATATTATGCTGATAATCGCTTGCTACTTATTTCCATAGATTTGATTTTTCATCCGGCAATAGAGCAACATGATACGGTTTACTGCTGGTATGACTAAAACACGCAATAGAGAATTAGGGGCAAAATGGACGAAATGCAGTCAGTAGCGAATAGAGCAACATGATACGGTTTACTGCAGGTATGACTAAAACACGCAATAGAGAATTAGGGGCAAAATGGACGAAAGCAGTCAGTAGCGAAATGAAGTTTTAATTGTTAAATAACGTTTTTGGTCGTTAATATATTATCAGCAATAAAACAACAGAATATGACTTAAATACGCAATGGAGAATTCTGCGCAAATGGACGAAATGGAACAGACATTGGCGAATCGGAGATTTAACTGTATAAATCCAGTGTTCAATCTAAATCGCACCATTGCGCAAATGCACCCTTATGTACACAAATGACATAATGTCAAACGTCTATTGGGCCCGTCGGGCACACGAAAATATGGCTATTTGCCTATATCAGACCAGGGACTTTATGTTCGTGTCTCTAATCGATCAGGCTTTTGACGACTTTTCGTTTATTCTGTGCCCGTCCACTCTTTAAACCCATTTCGTTAAGTAGTTATAGAAAGAAGAAGAAATAGTTCTAGCCGTGTTAGAGACAAACATAATTAAATTTCACATTGTTTGAGCGACTGTTCAGATATTGAAGACAAAAATGTTCATTTGACATCGAATACTGTACATATGCAATAATTTCAAAATCGATGGTTTTCCAATCGATGGAATGGCAGTAAACGACCACAGCGATTGACTAGTTAACAAAATAATAGATTCGATAGTAAAGTTCCAAAGATTACGCGATGCAGACTGCAGGTGTACGATTAATTTAAGAAGATAAGTTCTCTCGCATACAATTCACAGGCTGTCGTCACAAAACAGTCCCCCACCCAAAAAAATCTTTTTTATACACACACACATATTTATTGTAAAGGTATGCTATTGGTCAACTCAGAAACCAAGAAAAAATGACCGATCTTATTCAACGGGCTCTTGTGCTTTATTTCTTGGTCGATTTTCAAAAACTTGGTCTTATTTATCAAACAAATGCTTAATTTGTCGATTGCATATAAAAGCTTATTAATGAAAAGCAAATGAAGAAAGTTATCTGACGTTAAACAGGAAAAAACGTTTAATCGTACCCTATCTGATCTATCAAAAACCCGTTTCCTTCCCGAACGTAACACATAAATGTGCAAGTGGAACTCCGATAAAAATGAACTAAAACAGAGAAAATATTATTTAAAGTCACTAGCCTCTCTCACAGTGGTCTAAGACAAATCATTTGATCACTATCATAAATTTCCTTGGTTTGCTGTGAGTTTTGTTCCGTAAAACGGCATGAGTTTGGTTTTAGCCTAGACTTCTTTCTCAAAATGAAAGAATTGTTGCAATGACATAATCATAAAGTGTCTAGTTAACATGTGCATACTTTAAGTCAATTAAGATATCAAAATGAAAATAGATGTGCTAATTCATTGATGGTACGTCTTCTTAAATTTGAAGGGACTTTACTACATGTATGGACTAATGTTATAGCAGTTCTGCCTCTTTTGTATTTATATTTTATCAAAGGTATAAAATTTTAGATATTGTTATTCAGCATAGGCTTTTTAATTTGATCTACACATGTACTAATTTGCTTTGTTATTAGTTTTATTATGCCAGGATGCTTTCATGTTCTAGGTTAATTGTTCGTCTTCTTGTCACCTTCTCAATTAAGAATGTGAGTAAGCGTCCTTCAATTAAATTAATAATGTGATACGTATATGTGATAATACTATGTATTTCATTTATTACAAATCTGTGATAATTCTTGTGATGTTATTAATGATTAATCTGCATGATATAACGATACCGTGATACTTTATGTGATATTCAATTTTTATTAACATGCATCACATTTAATAGTGTTCTTGAAATGTAGGCACTTTTATTTTTGGACGGTTTGGATATATTTGTGGCATAAGAATTTTATACTGCGTATTTTAAACGGTTGTAGCTACATCCTGACCCGCGTGGGCCAAGTTAGAAAACACCACAAATATGAAAAGAAATTACGGAAATATTTTGAAAATCAATGTACAAATGTATCAGTGTGTCACAATTATAATAATAAAATGCAACACCAGGACATTTGTAACTGAAACTTACTCTATAAATTGATCGAATTGTATTCATCTAAAAGTCGCTTGTACTCTAAATAGGTAGGTATATTTAAAACAAAAATTAGGAATAAAACTGTGAAATAAATGTACCAAATGTATATGTAATGCCTGCTAAAATAACCTGATATATCACCCCATATATAGACTAATTTAAAACACAAGCAATTAAAGTATATAAAGTTTATAAATCGTCGAGTCATTCTTTATTAAGTGATTTTATAAAAAAGAACAATTTATCAATTACAGGAACTGAATTTGATTTTAGAGTCGATTAACCGGTTATCGTGACAAACCTACAGATTGGTCAGAATGTATGAAGTAGCCCGGATAAGTTCGGAGCTTATGCTCATATTATTCACTAGAGTTATATTCATTTAGTTGCATGATGTGTGTAGTCTATGACATTTTAATGCATTGTTAATGTTACATTTTCAGTAAGTCTCATCAAAACTTGTTGTACGATAAAAGAAGGTTTCTAATTTTGTACTTCATGTTATAAATATAAAATATTGTGCCTTTATGAGTAAGAATACAAACATATGTTACATTAACATTTTGCAATATTTGATTCAATTAACAAATAATGTTTTAACTATTGATAATGATAGCAGTTGATGTAATGGTTCAAATAATGATAAGTTTCTGTTTAGTTGCTATGAGATTGATCATGTCGCTTAGCATCCAGTCACTTTGTTATCGTGATAATTACGGTAACCATGTTCCGGATTCATGACAAAATATATTGTTTTCAAAAGAATAAAATGTAGGAACTGCTAAGCTATTTAATTATGCCATTAGTGCATTATTGCGCACATATTGTTGCTAGAGTATATTGTAGCTAAAACACCTCTTTCAAGGGAAATTTCGATTAAAGGTCAATGTCTGCAAACCTTGACTGCCTGTTGAATAATATGACATAAAGTTTCGAGTATATTTTAGTTCAGCTGGTTGATTATTGATCATTCACTATATATTATCATATGTATTGTGACCTTACTTATGATTATATTGTGACCTTGGCCTAATTTTGATTTTACTGCGACCCTGAACTAGATTCAAGATATCTCCTCTACAGAATATAGTTTAATAAAATTTAAATATGTCCATGTGTAATTTATGCATCAAATAAGGGGCAAAGATACCCTACAATGGTTGTACATGTATGTTAGACTCTAATGTTAAATATAACATGGAACATATCAGATTACATTCTTTTCTTTCATTTAAGTTACAGTCTGTTACTTCTACTTGAAAAATATTCAAGTTATCATTAAGTTGTCTAGCTTTTTGCTCCACTGCTTGACGTTTCTTGTCTGACTGTCCGATTTTCTTGCCTCTCATATCATAAAATCCTTACTTAATCATTATAATACTAAACCGGGGAATGGTTGAGTACAATGTTTCTAGCTCTTGTCTCGAGTATAAACACAAATACACATTAGCTAAACATTAAATGAACAAGAGTGTAAAAACCCATGGAAAGATATGGTATGAATGTTATATGAACTCGTCACTGTTAATCTAGCTAACTGAAAGTTCGTGTAACCGTAACCAGTACAATCTGGATGGAGTCCGAACAAGGTCTGTTGAATCTCATTGATCATGGTCAAGTGATACAATGGTCTCTTCATTAAACTGTGCTTATAATTTAATATTATCTTTATTTGTTAAGTAATCTTTAGGGCCTCAAGGTCATTTGTGTCCAGTTGATCCACTAAGTTTCTTACCTTTCAAGATCGTATGTAAAGTAGATGTCCGACTAAAATGAGCTGGAGCACTTAAACTTTCATCAGCAGGTGTTATTCTGTTGTTATTTTATGTAACCATAGTCCCCGAATAATGATGTGTATTTTATGGTGTATCCTTAAATATGATATAAATTTCTGTTGTGCCTTCACTATTCATTGCTTTGTGACCGATAATATAATAGTGTTCAAAGTTTAACCATGGAGTTATACATGTATATATATTGAATACATGTAATTTTAACAGTTATAAATTGTTGACTTTCTAAAATTATGTGCATGTATTCCAGAATGAAATATTCTTGAAAATAATACATAAACTTTTACACTAACATGAGTATGCAAGTTTTCATACCATATTTAATGCAACACCATCTATGTTTTAATATCAAACACATACACAGGTGTTATAACACCCCCCTTAATTATGTAACTTTATAGTCTATATTTGTTGTAGTATTAAACATGAGCACATATCCTGGTGCTCTTATAATATAACTCATGATCTTACTGTTTAATTTTGGCAAAGCAAAGTTTGTCACTATGTTGTATTGTACTACAAAATATAGACAAATTTATGTTATTTCTTAAAGATAATCGGGAGAGCTTTTAAATTCTAGAAACCGAGGCAATATGTCTAAGTCTCTCAATTGTTCCCAGTAAGGTTCAGCTTCATAGAAACATAATAATAAAGCAAATATTTAACCATGAGGTAAATAAACCACTTGATTTAATGATCAATGGTGTTACTGGATTTAAACTCTATATAGTAGGCATAACATCAGTCAGTGTCTGTTATAATAATGAAAATAGTTCACAAGATTTATACATGTACAAAAATTATTGGTGCTGAGTTAGAGTTAGTTCTATTCAACAGGAGAAATTAAAAATATTCTGGAGTAGACATTTCATACCATATCATTGAAAACACAATACTATTGTCTAATCAATATGAATAATTATCTGTGACTGTAAAATAAGGGCTACATGAATTTGGAAAGCATAGAATCTAGCCCCCCCCCCTACTGTATTGTCTAATGATTGTTCAGTAAAGTATTGCTATCAAGACCAGCTTGGTTTTTGCAAAGTCTTGTAGTTTTTGACAATTTTGAAGTCCTTATTGCTTATTTGTGAAGAAAAAGGTCTTAATCCCCTATTACCATCATTGATTTTCATGATCATTATAGTGAAACTTTACTATAATTACATTAAAAAATTGGTCACGTACAATCATAAAAATACTGGTAATGTAGTAACCTGTATATAATATATTAGTTTGTATATTCATCATGTAATATATTTTAGGTTTTGATGTTTTTGTCATTCAGAAACTTTGCTTTATTTTTGTTGTTTTATGCTATTGAACAAATTGTAACAGAAAACTGCAGTAAACAAAACAATTCTCACTAATTGTTTGTCTTTGTATGAGTAATAATTAATACTACAAAACATTTTCGACTGTTTGTTTCTATGAACCAGAGAAAGTTCATACAACTTGAAATATTTGCAAACTGAAGTTTGTATTTCTAGAGCGTTAATGTCAACCACCTTGAATGTACTGATATGCGACATTAGTTTTTTAAATAGTTTGTCCGGATGAGCAACCAGCTATATTTTTTGCTCGAGCCAAATTTAGTAAACTATACTGCATGTGTTAATTCTCTCATTTATTTGTTGGTCTATGAATGAATCATGCATGGAGCACAGCTCTGTTGGTAAGTTATACAGCACTTTACCCCACATCTAATGGTCGATAGTTTATTGCTTACTCAACTACGGCATTTTAAAAATTTTCAAAGCTATAATTTGAATTAAGTCTGAGTCTGTGATTACATTTAAACTATTACGATTGTATATCAATTAGAAATAGAAATACTTGTATGATTACATTCACTTATATATTGATGTATTCAAATCTCTGCCGCCCAGCTAGCTCAGTTGGTAGCACGAAAGTCTAATGATCGAGGGATCGGGCGGGGCATACTTCCGTGGAACTTGGTCATGAAATTAATTCTACGGCCATTCAATCTCCTACCAATGATTTTTAATTATGTAGGGCAGTTGTCAGCCACTGACGAAAGTGTGCGCTTAGTAGTTGGTTACAGCTAAATCCAGAAATTTAGCCTTTCCTGGAGGAGTGAGTAGGTTGTCTCTGACTGCCGTTATATGACTTATATAGTGTGTTGCTACGGCGTTAAACCCAACAAACAATATTTTTAAAATATTTCTCATTGCATAGAAATAACGGCTACAAAAAGTTGCACAAAGTGAGCGCAGAAAACAAATAATTAAGAGACGTGTAGTATTGTAAAAGGGATCATGATTCATTGATAAAATTGAAAGAAATGTGTGCAATGAAGACCTAAAATATGATTACATGTAACATATCTACATAGCTTGGTATCATGTATATCTCATCTGTGTCCTTTTTCCCTATTGTAACTCTATTCAAATGCATCATGTGCTGAGTGTTAAATTAACTGTGAAACTGAGACAAATTATTACTAAAGTAGAACATTTAATTTCAAAGACATGAGATGTTTATGTATAAGTATAATGATACTGAAATATTTGTTTTTGGTGAAGTAAAATTTATTAAGTGCAATTTAAATCACAACAAATAACATACATCGTAATTAGTAGTTAAAATCTACAATTAAAGGTATATAATTATGATGTTGCAAATTACATGTACTAACACGTTACAACATAAAATATAACAAGATATTTGCGCTTAGTTGATCAATCAGTAATTGAAGACATCGACAATCCAATGTTAGATTAGTTTGTTATAAATATATAGCAAAAACAATTTGTAAACAGAGTTAGTCTCTCACACCGTGTTATCTTCTAAAATACTCACTTCACAATAACTAAAACACGAATGTATTAAGCTTCATAAAGACAACCAGCCATGTCATGCTGATAGTCACTAGTATTCAATTGATAATCTACACATATAGAAGACACAAAACTATTTTAGACACAAAAAATACAATAACATTATAATAAGTGAAAGGTATCTAATGCAAAATATTACACTATATAAAACATGGCAAAACATTTCTAGTAGATATATATAATTTCTATTTCTTTGTAAAACTACTCATTAAGAAATTTGGTAAATTCCCGCAACAACCTATTTTCGGTCCCAACCAATATTCGGTCGGCACTGGAAAATTTTAGTTATGCTGACTAAACTCGCCCGTTCCACTTAGTCACGCACATTTTGTTTACATACGCCATATGCATATCATTCAACCATTTTCAAAGAAAATTGGGGATAAAATTGGTTAAAAAAACAGTATAAATCTTACCTACAACAAATCTTTACTTGTTTTTACTATTCCCAAAATTTTACATCGTAAATATGTGTTTTAAATATTAAATCCAACTTTTTCACTTTGTTCGAAGCGTGTCGTCTGACACACAGCATCATTTTATATGGCTCCACTTACTTTTCCATATTTCGATAAGTATACTTCACGGAAAAGTTGAGAATTTGTGATATATGGCTCCTTACGAACTTTTCTTATTTTTTCGAATATTTGGAGTTGTAGTTTATATACATTATTTACCGAATGTTTCACTCGTTGTTATTTTTAAAAATCTTGTGCCTACTAGCGGGTCATAAAGACCCTATTATCATGACTAAACGGCTACTTTTGCGATTTTTTATAACATTAAGGGTCATTAGAAGAAAAGACATTCCTGTGTCCAAACTGTGTTTCCTCCACATGTAAACTTTAAAAACTATCACGAAGACACACTGTAAATAGGTTTTGAGAAGTTTATTCGTTAGTAACAGTTAAATATTGTGTTTAATATTTATAATAATGGTATATGACATCTTGTCACGCTATCTATGACGCGCAGTATACTTTATCAGCATCTGACCGAATATTGGTTACGCAACTTCCGGTTAGGTAAAATTAGGTCAGGTACGTAGAAAAAGGATATTTAGAAATGACATGAGGTAAGTTTGTTTTTTTTTGCATATTTTTAGCGCTAAATAGTTGTTGAACAGTATTTCAGCGTTTATAGACGCTGTTCGTCCCTTATGCATGCCTTTCACGGCAATTAACCGTAAGCTGACCGAAAATTGGTTGTACGGGATTCTTTATGGCTCAAAATATCATAGATAATAAATATCACTTGGATGTAAGTTACCTTACTTTTGGCTATTATGAAATGTAAAATACTGAATACAAACATAATTTGTGTTGGATTAATTTATCCACATTACCACCTATTATCTGTGTTGTATACATCTCTAAATAAACTCTTCATAAGCCATTGTGAAGCTTTTGTGGCTGTTGGTGCCCAATCAAATGCCTTTCCATTAGGCAAACCATGGTACAAGTCATTGAATGGGTTCGTGGGATCCATGATATAGGGTCGACCACTAAAATAAATGTAAAAGAACATTAAAAGCTCAAAGTAAAATAATTTTGCTTGATTTTGAATATTTACAGTATCTAACAATTCATCAAAACATTTGGTTCACATAACCGCAGCAAGCAAGTCTACTGATCGAGGGTTCGATTCCCGGGCGGGGCATACTTTCGTGGAGCTTGGTCATGACGAAAGTATGCGCTTAGTAGTTGGTTAACAGCTAAATCCAGAGATTTAGCCTTTCCAGCAGGAGAGAGTATGTTGACTGGCCGCCGTTATATGACCTATGGCTATACAATGTGTTGCTACGGTCTTTAACCCAACAAAAACAAACAAACTTAACCGCTTTCCGTACATGGAAACCGACATTAATATTCATATGTAAGTGTTTTATTTTAGTCACATAATTCTAATTAACAAACTTCTTGATTTTATGAGTGCCTTACCTGCTCTGTTATCACAATATTTATTTGTATCAATAATTATTACTACTTTTCACTCTCTCTTGGAAATAGCGATATTAATCATTAAGACAAATTTAGTGCAAAACAACAAACCTATGTCTTGCCATTCCAGGATCGTATTTACAATATTTCTCTAGATGGATAGTCCATGTTCTATGATTGACCAATGACGTCAGAACGCTATGCAATGCTCTTGTCATGTCAAAGTTCTCTGGCTCACCCGCTCGAATCCAGCAGTTTAATATGATCAGCTCTAGACTGTAAGAGTTTGGCCACGCAGAGATACTAGCAAAACTTGGCCCAGAGCTTCCCTGTCAATATAAATTTTTAAATGGTATCCAAGTTATGTTGAAATAAAGTCAACATTGCATGAGAAGTATTGACCAGTCTTTTAAAGATCATATAAGGTCTGCTACTATATTCGCATCCAAATTTGCTGTCGGGATAAGTCTGTTTTAAAGTGAAATCATTTTTTTCAACCGAAACTGGACGTAGTTTTATTTTATTTTAGTAACTGTATCAAAGTGAAGCTGACATAAAATAACTGAAAACAAACGAATGAATCAATAAGCCTATTTGAACTCTTGTTATTACGTAGTTTGTTTGTAACATGCAACCGCACCTAACACGGTACAAACGAAATGAAAATTTCACAGAAAGCACGTACAGTTGAACAGTATATAGTTTTCGTACTAAACGTTCAAAATTTCGTTCTCCTTCAGGAGCAAGCTGCTTGACACTAGAACCACCTTTTCACCAACTCTAAGCGGAGGCTTTATCTATGTCTTTGCTCTAAACGACTGTTCATACATGTATTTAGCATAAGCTTTAAGCATAGTTTTTTTGTAAATCAATGAGTTTGTCAATACAAATAACAGTTATATTTGTACTTACTTTTAGTTTGTTGTTTCTCCAATATTTGACAAGACGTATCAAACTCTTCACCTTAGTGGGAAGGGCTTTAATTATTTCCAGCTGTAGTGGTGACAAGGTTACAGAGTATTCATGAATCAAACTACTATCTGCTCTTTTCATACGATTGTAAATTTCTCTCAATGGTGTCCCTGTAAGTAGGAAAAAGAAGTTATTCACATGTAAAAAGTTAAGTACAGAGAAGCAACAACGTGAGTTTATTGTTATACCACAAGACATCTTTCTGTGGAAGATATACTTCCACCTGAATGGCCACATAGATTCGGATGACAGAGGAACTAGCAACTATTGGCAAGAAGTATTCCAGGATTATTGACAGAGAGAAATAACCATGACTTGTTACCATGGCAACTCCGGTGTGGGGCAAAATGCATTGTTTGCTCAATCAGCTTTGATTGTGCTCCACCTTATCAGAGCCAAAAAAGTATTCTATCACCGTTTTGTTTTGTCTCTATCAAGTGATCCAGATTGCTTTCTTCATATGAAACTCTTCAAACCACAGCTTAGGGGGGACACACCCCTCCCATTAGATATATTTTTTTGGGTAGACGCACATAAAATTGTGTCGAATTTGCTTTAGGAAAATCCATGAAATCCAGCTAAAACAGACCATGCAACTCGTTGAGGGACCATTTAACTAAAGAGAAGTCGGCAAAATGTGTAAAACACATTGTTATCTGTAAATTGGTAAATTTATTAACTGTCATCCAAAATACCAATTTATTAGTCAGGTTTCAAAAAGATATTTTCAGATACTTGCAGATTCCCCGTAAAGACAAAGCAGAAAACTGATATAACGAATGCAACAAATCTGATCTTGTACCTTATGCTCCCTACGTCACTTACCTCTTCCTATCAAATCTACTGCTGGTAAAATATCTATCTCAAGCCAGTCACCATTACAAAGCATTTTGGCTTGTACTGAAAATCTTGTAGTTTTTGTATGCTGAGCTCTAGTTTTATATTTTATGAAGTCTTCAAGACGTTTCAGAATGTCTGGAAGATTTCTCATGTGAGTTTCAACATCTGAGTGATCGTTTAACATTACAATAAGATCAATGTCAGCGTAACCTCTCACTGATGTACCTTTTCCTAGAGAGCCACTCTTAAAATAGACAAGGTTTTGAAATTATAAATGTAATTCACCAGTTTGTGAAATAAAATTAAATTAAAACACCAATAAATATGAAACTTGTACTACGCATCACGGCCTTGTCAACACCACAGTGGGTGTAACAACTTAGCTTATCTTTGACATCTTTGCAAAAGTTTGCTGGCAACCACGTATAGGGTAATGGTTTTTCTAGCGACTTTCACTTCAGACAGAAAATCTTAATAGCATGAATATTTATGACAGAGGTGAGATAAATATTTAACCAATAGAAACGTGTGTTGTTCCACCTGGAACAAACTGTAGAACCCAACTTGCATGTTTCAAAATAGTAAATCAATGCATGAATACAAACTGTAATTGCATTAGCTCAATTTCCAACTTATGTAAAACCTTGCGAAACCAGTGACTCTATACGTATTAATTAATGAGACCAGCCATGATTATGGCCGAATGTTACACGGTGCACTACGAGACACAGCGTAAGCTTTTAGAACACTGAATTGTTTACACTAAAATGGAGGTTTTTGCTAGTTCATCTTCGTTGAAATAGTCGTAGTATATTTAAAGATGCAACTATTTTTATAAGTAAAGCAGGTTTACCTTGATAATTTCTCTAGGTTTGAATGGTGAATCTGGACCTTTTAAATAATCAGCCATTTCATTGACAACTAAACCACATTGTGTAAGTGAACTGTCGTCTGGTTGTATTTGTTCTGCTATAAATTTATCAAGGTTTAAACTATCAACATCATACAGATCTGCTGGAAGATTCCGTCTTGTTGCCATTCTGTTATGCTGAGTACTATCTGTTAATACAAAATTTATAGGATTTAATCCATATTCGTGCTTTCCAGCAATAATGTGTAACAAACTCTGTTTGTACCGCCTGTGCATGGACGAAAAAAAAACAACCAAAAATTTGATATTCACAATAAAGTGTATTTCTTTCAGGAGAGAGCTCTAGAATATGAAGTATGATTTAGTGTTTTGCCTCCTTCATGATAAATGATAAACTTATCTGTAAAACCTTGTTGGCCCTTAATTTATTTGCCAAAACTTATATGTACATGCCATATCTGTTGTAATTAGGGACTTTAGTCAGTTATCTTTCCCTAATATAATCTGAAGCAATACAATTGGTAAGTAGGTCCTTACAGTTGGAATCCTCGGATTTTATCATTGAATTCCTATGTAAGGATAACAAAATATTTCATCTAAAATCTTTCTTGTTAATAAAAGATATTAACAGCAGTGATGAAATTTACGTAGTTCTTTACTAGGTATGGGTATCGCCGAAAATTTCGTATTGCGATATATTGCGATACCAAACAGCGTATTGCAATACGTATTGCGGTATATTGTAAGTTTAGAACATAAGCTTTTTAAGCACCCATGCTTGTATTTTACTGACAATATAAAGATTCAACACACTTATACATTGTGGAAGCTTTATTTAAGCTATTGCAAACATTTAAGACTCAACTTTTGTCCAGTAAAATAAGTATTATTACAAATCTTACTTTAAATCGAATGTTCTTTGCGACACTATGCTGATAGACTGATAGTGTCAGCATGCCAATTGTGAATTGCATATCACGCATTAACTCATTGCCGCATAGAGCGTCCTCTGATTTGCCAAATAATAGGTAATATTACTAGTACGGGGGCCAGAGGGGTCCACCGTGCACCCCCCTCTAGACTTTTTGCCACCTATGCTAAATTGTTCCGTAGGGTCCACTGAATCAGAATCCGCGTTGTTCTCAAAAATAAACTCTTGCGCACTACCTGAAATGTCACAGTTTCCATGGCAACCCCTTGTTTTTTTATCGAAATTGTCGGTGTTTGTAAAATCATTGATAACTTAAACAAGCATTAAGCTGACCTTTAGAAATATATGTAACACTATTCACTAAAATACAGTTTAATTAATGAAATTAACCGAAAACATGAAAAAATGCTGAAAAATATTGATTTTTTTCAATTACATGCATATCTTTTAATTTCCAAACCCTATTTTGGAGAAATAATACATTTATTTTGTTACAAAATATTTAAGAAAGGTCTACTCTATCATATTTAAAATTATTTTTATGACAGAAGTACTATTTATGAATGTAAAAACCGTTGTCATAGCAACCGTTATTTCTATGTAAGAACTACTATTTGGTGATTAAACTTGATTTTTTTGCTCAACTCTAATGATATGATTGCAACATTGATATTAAATGATATCTGAGACTCATATCTTTAATATTATTGCTGTTATCAATAAATTCAGTATCGATACCTTCATAGATATTGTTAAGAAATGTTAATCAAAGCGCTGAAAGCATCGATTTTGTTTTCGGATTTACAGTATTTAAGTGATTCACATGTCATAACGTTTGAAGACGATGGTTATTGTGCAGTGGTGGTCTATTGAATGAAGAAATAATATAATAAGACTAAAGAGACTCTTGTTGTTTTATGTTGGAATATGATTTTGTAAATTGGATTTTACGCTGCACATCATTACTTTTTAAAATGTTATTTTCGGGCACTATGTATTTGTAATATTACTTTTCTGTTTGCTATAAAAAGTATATTTGATGCCAAATAAAGAATATGTTGTGTCGTGTCGTGTCGTGTCGTGTCGTGTCGTGTCGTGTCGTGTCGTGTCGTGCCGTGCCGTGCCGTGCCGTGCCGTGCCGTGCCGTGCCGTGCCGTGCCGTGCCGTGCTATTTACTAATTTAACCAACTTTCCTTGGCATGCTAATCGGTTTAACTTCTACAAATTTATCCAAACTTACAAGTTTGTTCATATAAACACAGGTAAGTCTTCGACCAAAGTGAAAAATACCTGTACATTGACATGTCAGTTCATTATTAAATTACCATAAAAATAATACTGCAGTATATCAAACTTGATATTATAGTCATTTAATATATAGACATGTAGTATCATACATTCATATGATACTCAAGACATCTGTTAGCTGTAAAGCATATAGACAATTTTCAAGCATCTTTAGCTTATATTTTCCAATTTCAAAGCTTTTTGTATATAATGTTACAAATTTATATTTTGGCAAAGGAAGTTGTAAGTATCTAATTTACCTTAAAATTTGTGGTATAATGTATGACTCACTAATCTTATTTTTACGGTTAGAAATTGGATATGAACCTCAAAAGTTACGGTTCATACCGAGACTTTTACGGTCACTATACCTAACTTTTAAGGCCAATAGGAAATACATTTTTGTATATATAGAAAAGTTTACTTATTAACTGGGTTCTCTCTAGCTCTGGTTGTTATTTTTCTTGTCTTTGGTTATGTCTTTAATTCTTGTAGTTTATCATTATAACTGGGTTAATGTGAGTGAAATAAATTTGTAGTAGACATATGGACATCAATTAATGTATATAATGGTGGCATCGGACAAATCAAAACCTCCAGTATGATTGAAGAAAATTGGTAACACAGTGGTGGGATTTCTAAATAATTTCGGCATGATTAGGGAAAATTGGTAACAATAAGTACCAAGCTGAATTGTTAAAGCTTTAATTTCAGTAAGAATAAGTTCAGTCAATTTAAACATGCTATGATCAATAAGGAAAATATGTAGGGATTTTAATATTTCTTCATTCTGAATATAATTTTCATTCTGTAATGACATGAAACTCGTCTCCTAATATATGACAATTTATACAGACATGTAGGTGTGGATCTTTGTTTGTTCCATCTACCAGTTTCAAAATGTAGTCTATGAGAACACAGTTTAAGTCTATAGCCACAACATATCTAAATCTTAAATGTTGAAATGTTTTTGAATATGACTGAAACTAAAATTTGATATATTCTTGTAAAATAATGCTCTACTTGAATTAGCTAACCTATGTTCAAACTTTGCATTAAATTATCATATGGTATGTGTTTAACATTGCTTAGGATATATGAACATTACCAATATCTTGAAAAGTACATGCATCATAAAAACCAAGGTAGGACAAACATTAATTCAACAAAGAACACAAGTTGGGTTTATTAGGGTACAAATCTGTTGTTTTAATTTATATCAGTTTGCAATTATTTTACCCAATAGTTTACTATAATGTTA
Source organism: Mactra quadrangularis (assembly GCA_025267735.1). NCBI lineage: Eukaryota > Metazoa > Mollusca > Bivalvia > Venerida > Mactridae > Mactra > Mactra quadrangularis. The sequence continues at coordinate 28,971,104 of CM046299.1, read as the reverse complement.
AAATAGCGAATTGGTGGAAAATTCAACCTCCCAAACTCACTGTGATTAAAATCATTTTGAGTATTTTTTTTATCCCGAGTAACCTTTCACAGAAATGTAAATGAACTCGTTAAATGGAATTTCCTTGGACGAATCACCAAACTTGGCTTGCATAGTACAGAATGAGTGATATCAATATATCTAACTGTTACAGTTCTAATTCATGTTTTTAGAATACCAGTGAATTTATACAAATATTTGTTAACTTTAAAATACCTATTAAAGCTTGGCCAACAAAACAATTTTAGTATTAAAGAATGACCCCCCCCCTTGATGAGAAAACATATCCAGTTCATATCACTTTAATAGAATTTAGTATTCTCTGAAATCCTGCCTCTTTTTTTGAAAATCATAACCTTAGTTTTACTAGTGTGTACAACTGATTTCCATAACTTACAATAATCTTCAAAAACGTGTATACTTAGTTGTAACTCGTCTCTACTATTAGCGAAAATAACTTCAGCATATAAAATGAAAATATGTTAAACATATCAACTTTTATTAGGGCTGCAACGATTCGATTCGATACATCGAAACTCGATTGCAAGGGTGCCGATTCGATTTCGATTCGGGACCCGCGAGTTTCGATTCGATACTGACTTTTAAAAGTGTCTACATAAGTTATATGTTAGTTTATTCAAATTTAAATAGTTTTGCATGCACAGTGTATGTTTAACTAATATGTACAATAGTATACCAAGAACTGCATCTTTCTACAACTTATGATCCATGCTGTCTTTCCTTTTAAGTCGATATAACATTAGTAATACATTTTCGCGACCTTTACATTCGTACCCAATCCATTTCGTACTTTAATAAAGCAAATATAAAAAATTATCAGATATTCGAGTTTCGTGTTATCTAATTTAGTAACACTTTTATTTAAATAATATTATTTAGTTTGAAGCTCAAATATGTGTATAAATGCATATTTGTAGTAAATTGTATTTATAAAAGAATCGAATCGAAAAGAATCGAATCGAAAAAAAAAGTATTGAATCGCATCGAATCGACTTTCCGGTGAATCGTTGCAGCACTAACTTTTATACCAGCAAGACCATTACTAATAAGCATATCCTCGATTTCATTTAAAAAGTGCAAATAAGATAGGCGAAATACAGTATAAAGTATGTGATTTATTATACAATGTTAAACAAAGATATTATCAAATGTTTCTCATCACTGTTCAGCCAGTCGAACGGTTATTAAGAATCCTTGTAAATAGTTTTCTTAACAAACTCAATGACGTTTCGACCCTGAAATTGTTAACTTCATTTATACTACCATGTTTGTGTAGAAGTACAACAAAACCCTCAGACTAACTTCTAGAAAAATATCCATCTTTATTTTTTTATCAAAAAGAGATAATATGTATAGATACAAAGAATGCCTTCCATGCAAACAGCAAATATCAGGGCAAAGTTACCAGATCCTTATGGAGGGAAGGTAGGCACTTGTTAGAATATGGTCCAGGAAAACTTTCTAAACGAGTTGGTTGATGTAAACTAATGAACAAATATTACGCATATGTTGATTTTAGTTTTACGACTCATTGTTATACAGTTTGGTCACTCTTTATTAATACAAATATTTTACTTTAACAGTCATTGAGTAAATAAAAGTATCAGGTTTTGACAGAGCCATGCATTTGATATGTAAGGATAAGATGCTAAACCGATTAATGTTAAAGAAACAAGTCCGGGAAAGTTGGTAAAAAAGTCTGCCGCCGCACATTACCTTTTAAAAAGTTATGATATACAGCGTAAAATCTAAATAAGAAAATCATATTCCAACATAATTTTATTTCAGTAAAAGCAAAAACAAAACAACAAGAGTCTCATCAGTCTTATTATATTATTTCTTCATTCAATAGACCACCACTGCACAATAACCATCGTCTTCAAACGTTGTGACATGTGAATCACTTTAATACTGTCAAACCGAAAACAAAATCGGTGCTTTCAGCGCTTTGATTAACATTTCTTAACAATATCTATGAAGGTATCGATACTGAATTTATTGATTACAGCAATGATATTAAAGAAATGAGTCTCAGATATTATTTGATATCAATATTGCAATCCTATCGTTAGATTTGAGCAAAAAAATAAAGTTTAATCACCAAATAGAAGTTATTACTTGAAAATAGCGGTTGCTATGACAACGGTTTTTACATACATAAATAGTACTTCTGTCATAAAAATAATTTTAAATATGATAGAGTATACCTTTCTAAAATATTTGTAACAAAATAAATGTATTATTTCTCCAAAATAGGGTTTGGAAGTTAAAAGATATGCAAGAAATTGAAAAAAATCGATATTTTTCAGCATTTTTTTCATGTTTTTCGGATAATTTCATAAATTAAACTGTGTTTTAGCCGATAGCTTTACATATATTTCTAAAGGACAGTGCTTCAGCTTTGATACGACACTAATTATATTATTCTAGCTTAATGCTTGTTCAGGTTATTAATGATTTTACAAACACCGACAATTTCGATAAAAAACAAGGGGTTGCCATGGAAACTGTGACATCTCAGGTAGTGCGCAAGAGTTTATTTTTGAGAACAACGCGGATTCTGATTCAGTGGACCCTACGGAACAATTTAGCATAGGTGGCAAAATGTCTAGAGGGGGTGCACGGTGGACCCCTCTGGCCCCCGTACTAGTACTAAAAAGTATCCACTGTAGTATACTGTTTGCACGGAGGTTTACCGCGAAGTGTGCACGTTTTGCTTAGTACTTAGTTTAATAGGGGTCAAGAATGATTTGTAGCTATTTATCTATAAAATAATAAGGACAAAAGGTGTAGGAAACAAAATTTCCTGTTCAGTGATATATTTCTGATACAACTTATTGAAACAATTAAAACATTTCAAAGGGGGTGTTAAACCCATTGCAGAAGAATTTCAAAGAATCTCATAACTGGCATTAGTTTAAGAGACTATAAGTGTCACTATTTTCATTTATTGTCATATTATAAAGTAAAGCTCTAATACATGTGTATATAGATGCACATCGCAGATAAGTCTTAAAGGTGGACGCGTTAGGCAGACGATATAGATGGAAAAAGGCGGTCAACAAAGGATAAGAGCACAAATGCGGTCGCGTACAAAATAAGAAAAAGTTATGATTGAAATAAAATATTTATTATGCCAACTAAATTTTACGAAAACACATATTATTTTCGTATCTAACTCAATGCCAATTTATTAAAAAATATTTATCAGTTCCACCCCTGCCCCTACTTAATGTTAAAGTCGTCACAAGTAGATACGTCAATACTTTAAACTAGACCTTTATGCTAAAAATGGATTTAAAGGAAACCTAAAATTGAAATAATTTCCAGTCAAATGCATCCACAAATAATGCAAAATAGGTTCGAGTATGCACTATTAGTCTTTTAGATTAAAATAAAAATATCGCGTTATATTGCGGGACCGTACCGGTACGTATTGTGTTTGAAACGTATTGCAATATACCGGTGTACCGGTATTATCGCGCATCCCTATTCTTTACCCTAAAATACTTAGCTTGAATTTCAAACATATAAAATGATTTACAAAAAAGTTATTTAAGATTAATTTTGGCAAATTGACATTGAAAAATAGGGATAAAATCTGAGTAATCCAACTAATTGTACCTACCTATATGAAGAGTATGCAAGCGGAAATAACTGACTAAAGTTGCTTATTGTCTTATATGATAGTCTAGATTCATTCCAAAAAAATCCTATTTTATTTAATAGAATTTTATTGGATCCTTGTCAAATATCTTCGAAACAATTGCTGGTATTACTAATAGGGTTTGTAAGTATGTCGGGCTAATTTCTAAATTTGACCATCAAAAAGCGGGACAAAGAATAAAAAAAAACTGTTAAACGTTCCCGGCATATGTGTTGCCTGCAGTAATGTATTAATCTCTAGACATCTCATTATATTGACCCTTAGTAAAGAAATAGTAGGAATTGACTAAAAGTGAAGCCAATAAGGTAATATTATATGTGTTATCTCAGAAAAACTTTATCCTCTTCTTAACTCGGTCACCCCAAATCATCATTATCACTGAAAACTTGGGAATAACTCTAGCGCTAAAATATGATTTGTACAGCCACTTAGGATGGCACCAGTGTCCCTCACAATATATGTCAAAAACCAACTCTTTGCCACCGGCACTGGCGGCGGATAGTCTTCGTTTGACAATCAAAATCTGTCATATAACATAAATTTATTCTTTGATAGGAAACTCACAGAATTAGAGAGGTTTCTACAAAACGGACGACGTGCCACTTTTGATCAGCAGCCCTTATAAAGATTGCATCTGTTTCAGAGCGGTTTTGTCTTTTCAATTTAGTCATGATTTTTCTATTAAACTTTCAAGTTTGACATTACGGATCTGTACTTCTATTTTAACTGAGTCTAGTTTCAGGTCAAAAATATGATAACAGAACCTTGTCCAACTGTTTTCTCGTCTGCAGGCATACATATTTCCTCACGAGATGCTTTAGTTACATCCCAAAAGTCATCTAAATAATGGATAAGGCGTCACGTAGTTTTTTACTGCAAATTCTAAAACAAGCAAATTTATCGAAAGTCTTTGGCATTATGCAAGATCCACATGGTAGAGTTTTTTTTAAATGTCTATTTAATTTACAATGTAATGATTGCAAGTCATCTGAATGTATTTGTAGAAACCTAAAAGCGCTCGAGGTGGTATAACTAAACAGCAAATATGACTCATTTAGCGCACGCTCGAAATGGGTTTTCATTTTGTCAATGTGGGCCGCCATTTCATATTTCTATCAAAATTGTTGATGTTCGTCAGAAAGTAGGATAAATTGTTTGGCCATTCTGAAAAGAAGTAATTTTAACTGAAAATCCATGTCAATATATTGATTAAAGATGTTTTTAATTTTAGAATTGGTCGTATTTACCAGTTTGGCAAATGTAGCGAAGTGGCAATTATTCGGACATAAATGTTAGTTGTGACTGAATTGCAATTTCAGAAAAACTACTTTGACCTAGTTATTACGTCGTACATTGCCAACATTTATACTTCAAACAAAATTACCCAGCACAGCGCCGAATATCTTTTTTAAAGATATTTCTTGTAATTAAAATATCTGTGTAAACACGTATTATACTGAAGTAATTAGATATCAAAATACAGAAACCACGTATAGTTAAACAGTATAATTTTTGCACCAAACGTTCAAAATTTATATATTTTACTCGACTTGCTGTACCAAATCGAAACAAGGTCTTAAACGCAACCCTTTGTTATAAACAATGTACCGTAAATCAGGTTTCATACCTTTATAGAGGCGGTCCTGGACATCTTTATAGTTTTTTTTAAAAGATTTCATGCAAAACGTTTCCTTTCAGACTGTTAACAGTGATTTGAAACATAACACGTATGATAGAAATATCGAGAAATTTAAATTCACAAACTAAGGATATTTTTATGGCCACTCTTGAAAATGAATATATTTTGTTCTTAGCTTAGAAACAAAAAAATATTAATTATTACCTTCTTAATCAAATTTCCGCATAAAAGTAAACACGTCTTACGCTAAAGTAATATAAAATCAAAATATGTATTATGCTTGACTTGCTTAAACAAATCGAAACTAGATTTTCCACACTACGTCTTTTGTTGTCAACTACGTAATGTAGATTGTATTTTCGGAAAATATCATATAACTCTACAGGGGCGGCCCTGAATCTTTTTATGGGGGTCCATTACCAAATATGTTCCATATGGGCGACCGAATCTATATTTTCATTTTGCACGTATTTTAAACATTTCATGGTATCAGGTCCACTGACCCGGCATTTAAAGTCGTCATGACTCAACTTATCGTCACATGATTAACTGTTTTAACATCTTTAAAATGCATGCAGTCAAAACCGCAATTGAACTGTTAGGTAAATGACAATGAAATGTTTTTATTCATTCTAATTACAGATAGAGAGACATAAAACAATGTTTCTCTGAGACATTTGAAAATCATAGCAAAGAGAGTTTTCAAGCTAGTCTTTTATCTATTGATTGGAATCCGGTTTTACTTTGTGATAATGTAAATGAAGCTTGGAAAAGTTTTAAACATATATTTTTATCTGTTATTGACAATATTGCATCAATTAAGCAATTGATAATAAAACAAAGAACTAAACCTTGGATGGACTCTTTACAAGCAATGAAGGATGGAGATAGTTCTTTCCATAAATATAGAATTAATAAAACTGAAATTTTAATACTTTTAAAGCTTTTAGAAATAAAGTTTAAAATCTTGGGCATTTGCCAAGATGAACTATTTTACAAATTCCATAGAACATAATAAATTTATTCTAAATCCTTATGAAAAGCTTTAAGAAATCCTGGTCTTCCATCTAAGAAAGGTTCTTCTAAAGGAAATGTATGTTTAAAAATTAATGATAAAATATGTTTTGATTAAACACTTATAGCAGAAACTTTTAATAATTTTCATTCATCAGTTGCTTGTACGTAAAGAAATTACCTCCTGGGCTTCATAGGTATGGAAGTAAAAAACTTGGTTTTTCTTAATGTTTTTTCCTTTTCATTAGTTTATGAGTATAAAGTTTTGAAATACGTTGACTGCCTAGGCATTAATAAAGCAACTGGCTTAGATGGCATACTTTCTCGTTTCGTTAAGGATGGATCTCGTATTATTGTTTTGACACTCGGCCAAGTAGCGTTAAACTGAAAATTAGTGATTTGAGTTCTAAATTTAATAGCAATACAAATCAGCATAATTTCACTATTTCGATAAAGCAGTAATGTATTCTTGTTAACATACGGCATTAGAAATTACAATGACACAATCCTTTGTTCAGAAATATGATAACTGCACTCTGCCTTAGACCGTAAACTGAACTACACTCTCTTCACAGCTTACGTCATACGTGTCTTCGTAGTGTAAAAATATGAAGATTGATCCATAGAGAGCAGGTAGAACAGGGAGAAATTTTTTGAAATATGAAACACATTTGATTATGAATGGTACTCAAAGAGATGATGATGGATATCGAAATATTAACTTTGAACTCCTTAAATCGTTCAAAAATTCCTTCCAACAGTACTTTCAGTACTTTGATTATTATATGTCAATGACATGTCAGCAGCTATACAAAATAAATTGCTATTGTATGCTGATGATCTGCTATATTAGTTTCTGGTAAAAACATATCCGTGGTAGAAAAATCATTGTCTGAAGATTTACAGTATGTCAGCCACTGGTTAATTAATCAACTCTCTTTACATTTAGGTAAAACTAAATCTATTGTTTTTGGTTCTAAACAAAAATTAAAGGCACAGTCTAGTCTTAATGTAACTTGTAATAATACATCAATATCTTTTACAACATCTATCAAATATCTTGGTGTTACCATAGACCAAAGCTTGTCTTGTAAAAGTATGGCAAATTCAGTAATTAAAAAGGCCAATGCAAGGCAAAAGTTCCTTTATCGCAAAAAGATAACCTCACACAGCATACAAAAAATGTTACTTGTTATGTCTTTAATACAATGTCACTTTGACTACGCTTGTTCTGTTTGGTATACTGGTTTGGCCATGTCGTTAAAAGATAAGTTACAAGTTACACAGAACAAATTAATCAGATTCATTTTAGACATTGGTCCAAGAGCTCATACATGTTGATCATAGCTATTTTAAATCCCTTAATTGGTTACCAGTAAATGATAGAGTTAATCTAACTATTTTATGTCATAATTTTAAAATCAAACACAAACATGCACCTGTTTACATGGATGATAATCTTATTTCTCAGTACAGTGTTCATTGTTATAACACTAGGCTCAGCCAGAAAGAGGGGTTTGGCCTGCCCAGGGTCGAAGGTTCTGGTTCTAAGTATTTTAGTATTATAGGCGCTAAACTATGGAAAAGTTTACATAGCAGTATCTCAGACATTGACAATATTCACTTTTTAAGGTTGCCATCAAAAATCAGTTTTATCAAAGGTATACAATTTTAGATATTGTTATTCAGCATAGACTTTTTAATTTGATCTATACATGTACTAATTTGCTTTGTTATTTGTTTTATTAGGCCAGGGTGCTTTAATGTTTTAGGTTGATTTCGCCTCCTTGTCATCTTCCCAAATAAGAATGTGAGTAAGCGTCCTTCAATTAAATTAATTCTGTGATACGTATATGTGATAATACTATGTCTTTCAGTTACAACAAATCTGTGATAATTCTTGTGATATTAAAATAAAATAACTTATTAATGTTTAATATGTATGATATAACGATATTGTGATACTTCATGTGATATTCAATTTTATTAACATGTAAACATGATATTGTGAACGTTTTTGCCTCTCCATGTCCTGCCACCATTTACAAGGACCACAATGAAAGTAAAGACTAGTTCTTTTTTGTGTTATCCTTGGTATTAGGAAGCATGTCATGGTACTTACCCAATTACCCAAGCTTTTGTGGGTGTTATTTTGTTATGCGTCTTGACCTAGGACGTTTGCGTTAATCGATTTTTGTACTATTATTATTTAGTTCATATTGTTATTAAGCCACAATTCACATGAAATTAAGTTGAATAGCTTCTTCGGCCATTTTCATTGACGTTTTTCCCTTTTTGGTCTATATTCATCTTACTGCATCACATTCAATAGTGTTCTTGAAATATAGGCACTTTTATTTTGGGACGGTTTGGATACATTTGTGGCTAAAGAATTTTATACTGCGTATTTTTAAACGGTTGTAGCTACATCCTGACCGGCGTGGGCCAAGTTAGAAAAACACCACAAATATGAAAAGAAATTACGGAAATATTTTGAAAATCAATGTATCAGTGTGCCACAATTATAATAATAAAATGCAACACCAGGACATTTGTAACTGAAACTTACTGTATAACTTGATCGAATTGTATTCATCTAAAAGTCGCTTGTACTCTAAATGGGTAGGTCTATTGTAGACAAAAAATAGGAATAAAACTGTGAAATAAATGTACAAAATGTATATGTAATGCCTGCTTAAATAACCTGATATATCACCCCATATATAGACTCATTTAAAACACAAGCAATGAAAGTATATAAAGTTTATAAATCGTCGAGTCATTCTTTATTTAGTGATCTTATAAAAAAGAACAATTTATCAATCACAGGAACTGAATTTGATTTTAGAGTCGATTAACCGGCTATTGTGACAAACCTACAGATTGGTCAGAATGCATGAAGTAGCCCGGATAAGTTCGGAGCTTATGCTAATATATTTCACTAGAGTTATGTTCCTTTAGTTGCATGATGTGTGTAGTCCATGACATTTTGATGCATTGTTAATGTTAATGATACGTTTTCAGTAAGTCTCATCAAAACTTGTTGTACAATAAAAGAAGGTTTTTAATTTTGTACTTCGTGTTATAAATATAAAATATTGTGCCTTTATGAGTAAGAATACAATCATATGTTACATTAACATTTTGCAATATTTGATTTAATTAACAAATAATGTTTTAACTATTTATAATTATAGCAGTTGATGTAATGGTTCAAATAATGATAAGTTTCTGTTTAGTTGCTATGAGATTGATCATGTCGCTTAGCAACCAGTCAGTTTGTTATCATAATAATTATTGTAACCATGTTTCGGATTCATGACAAAATATATTGTTTTCAAAAGAATAAAATGTAGGAACTGCTAAGCTATTTAATTATGCCATTAGTGCATTATTGCGCACATATTGTTGCTAGAGTATATTGTAGCAAAAGCAACTCTTTCAATGGAAATTTCGATTAAAGGTCAACGTCTGCAAGCCTTGACTGTCTGTTGAATAATATAACATGAAATTTCGAGTATATTTTAGTTCAGCTGGTTGATAATTGATCATTCACTATATGTCATCATATGTATTGTGACCTTACTTATGATCATATTGTGACCTTGGCCTAATTTTGATTTTAATGCGACCCTGAACTAGATTCAAGATATCTCCTCTACAGAATATAAATGTACATGCTCTTGCACTGTTGGTTTTTTTCATATATATATTTATATATAAATGTTCATGATTGCATTATAAAACAAAGAAATGTTTGTTTTCTCTATTTATGTAGCTGTATTATAGTTTAATAAAATTTAAATATATCCATGTGTAATTTATACATCAAATTAGGGGCCAAATTACCTTACAATGGTTGTACATGTATGTTAGACTCTAATGTTAAATATAACATAGAACATACCAGATTACATTCTTTTCTTTCATTCAAGTTACAGTCTGTTGCTTATACTTGTACAATATTCAAGATGTCATTAAGTTGTATAGCACTTTACTCCACTGCTTGACGTTTCTTGTCTGACTGTCCGATTTTCTTGCCTTTCACATCATAAAATCCTTACTTAATCATTATAATACTAAATCGGGGAATGGTTGAGTACATTGTTTCTAGCTCTTGTCTCGAGTATAAACACAAATACACATTAGCTTAAACATTAAATGAACAAGAATGTAAAAACCCATGGAAAGTTAAGGTATGAATATTATATGAACTCGTCACTGTTTATCTAGCTAACAGAAAGTTCGTGTAACCGTAACCAGTACAATCTGTATAGAGTCCCAACAAGGTCTGTCGAATCTCATTGATTAAATCATGCTCAAATGATACAATGGTCTCTTTATTAAACTGTGATTATAATTTGATATTATCTTTATTTGTTACAAGTAATCTTTAGGGTCTCAAGATCATTTGTGTTAGTTGATCCACTAAGTTTCTTACCTTTCAAGATCGTATGTAAAGTAGATGTCCGACTAGAATGAGCTGGAGCACTTAAACTTTCATCAGCAGGTGTTATTCTGTTGTTATTTTCTGTAACCATAGTCCCCGAAGAATGATGTGTATTTTATGGTGTATCCTTACATATGATATAAATTTCTGTTGTGCCTTCACTATTCATTGCTTTGTGACCGATAATATAGTAGTGTTCAAAGTTTAACCATGGAGTTATACATGTATATATATTGAATACATGTAATTTTAACAGTTATAAATTGTTGACTTTCTAAAATTATGTGCATGTATTCCAGAATGAAATATTCTTTAAAATAATACTTAACTTTTACACTAACATGAGTATGCAAGTTTTCATACCATATTTAATGCAACATCATATATGTATTAATATCAAACACGTACACAGGTGTTATAACACCCCCTTAATTATGTAACTTTGTAGTCAAAATTATTTATTTTTCTATTTAAGAACAGAAATAACAATTTGTCTATATTTGTTGTAGTATTAAACATGAGCACATATCCTGGTGCTCTTATAGTATAACTTATGATCTTACTATTTAATTTTGGCACAGCAAAGTTTGTCACTATGTTGTATTGTACTACAAAATATAGACAAATTTATGTTATTTCTTAAAGATAATCAGGAGAGCTTTTAAATTCTAGAAACCGAGGCAATCGTATGTCTTAGTCTGTCAATTGTTCCCAGTAAGGTTCAGCTTCATAGAAACATAATAATACAGCAAATATTTAACCATGAGGTACATAAACCACTTGATTTAATGACCAATGGTGTTACTGGATTTAAACTCTATATATAACCCGGGTCGATAGCGCGCGGGATTTGGATACTCGTGCCCGAGGGGGTGCAGGCTCAAATCCCACCCGGGGAGGTTATACCCTTCCATGAAAATTTGACAAAAAATGTCGATTTTCCTCCATTGATTAGATAATATTGAGAAGTTTCCGGCCTTGTGGAAGGGTAGGTAAGTACTGGTTATAGACAATGGTCCAGAAAAGCTAGGTTAGGTGCGCTGGATGCCGTAAAATGACCTAAAATTGTGTTGGCACAGCGTTAACTCCAATAAATAAATAAATAAAATAAACTATATAATAGGCATAACATCAGTCAGTGTCTGTTATAATAGTGAAAATGGTTCACAAGATTTATACATGTACAAAAATTATAGGTGCTGATAGTTTTATTCAACAGGAGAAATTAAAACTCTTCTAGAGTATATAATTAATATCATATCATTGAAAACACAATAGTTTTTTCAAATCAATATGAATAATTATCTGTGACTGTAAAATAAGGGCTACATGAATTTGGAAAGCATAGAATCTTCCACCCCCTACTGTATTGTCTTATGATTGTTCAGTAAAGTATTGCTATCAAGACCGTCTTGGTTTTTGCAAAATCTTGTAGTTTTTGACAATTTTGAAGTACTTATTGCTTATTTGTGAAGAAAAAGGTCTTAATCCCCTATTACCATCATTGGTTTTCATGATCATTATAGTGAAACTTTACTATAATTACATTCATAAATTGGTCACGTACAATCATAAAAATACTGTTAATGTAGTAACCTGTGTGTAATATATTAGTTTGTATATTCATCATGTAATTTATTTTAGGTTTTGATGTTTTTGTCATTCAGAAACTTTGCTTTATTTTTGTTGTTTTATGCTATTGAACAAATTGTAACAGAAAACTGCAGTAAACAAAACAATCCTCACTAATTGTTTGTCTTTGTATGAGTTATAATTAATACTTACAAAACATTGTCGACTGTTTGTTTCTATGAACTAGAGAAAGTTCATACAACTTGAAATATTTGCATTTATCGTAAGAGTTTCAATGGCATTAATTTTGTACTTTGTACTTTCTGAAGTTTGTATTTATAGAGTGTCAATGTCAACCAGCTTGAATATACTGATATGTGATATCAGTTTTTAAAAATGTTTTTCCGGATGAGCAACCAGCTATATTGTTTGCTCGAACCAAATTTTTACTAGCAGTAACTGGTTGCCCAAACCCAATTATAGATGATCTGGGGCAATATACATTAATCAAGTTGTATTATCGGTAAGCAATACTGCATGTGTTAATTCTCTCATTTATCAGTTGTTCTATGAATGAATCATGCATAGAGCACAGCTTTGTTAGTAAGTTATACAGCACTTTACCCCACATCTAATGGTCGATAGTTTATTGCTTGCTCAACTACGGCATTAAATTTTCAAAGCTATAATTTGAATTAAGTCTGAGTCTTTAATTAAATTTTAACTATTATGATTGTATACTAGGCGTCAATGAAAACTTACCACTTACATCAAACTAATTAAAAAAAATGAAAACACTTACAAATATGAAACTCTTACATGATTTTGAATATGATATTAGAAAATAGGATTTTTCTTTGCAAGTACGGAATCTAAGCATAAACGGATCAACTCCGCAAACCAAGACGACCACCTCGAAAATGAAAGTTACGGACCTCAGTAGCGGGTATGTCCTCCCTCTGCATCAAGCTCAGCTTGACATCTACATCTCATACTCCGTATCAGACGCAGATTCTGTACTTTGGTATTGCATCCCACTCCTCAGTCAGTGCTTGTATACGTTGCTGCAAATTAATGACGTGACGTCTGCCGTCATAAACCCTTCGGTCAAGTTGGTCCCAAAGATGCTTTATAGGGTTTAAGTCGGGACTGAATGCTGGTCAAGGCGATGTGTGGACATTATTATCCTGCAGGAAATCGTGAGTAACGCGAGCCGAGTGGGGCCGTGCATTATTTTGCTGGAGAAGGTTGACGTCAGCGTCAGTCTGAATAAAAGAAAGAACTACTGGCCTCAGCACATTATCAATGTAACGATGAGCAGTAAGTGTTCCAGGCAATACAATAAGTGGGGTCTTGTGCCTCCAAGAAATGCCTTCCCACGCCATTTGAGTGACTTTTGAGTGTCTCCTAAACGTGGCATTTGAATAGCAATAGTTGAAAATACGAGGTTTTTTTCTTAACCTGTCGACTAACTCTCGTTAGAGACAAATGATTTGCACAAACTACTGCATACATGTCGTCCTTACAAAAATCTTATTTTGCACGTGCAGTCCGGGACTCGAACATCGTAAATCGATTTTAGATTCTTTTGGCAGCAATGACTACATGTATGTGTATGCCAAAAATGTGTCTATTTAAAGTTTTTACTGCACTTTAATTCCATTATCATAAAGCGAGGGTTGGTAGGGTGGTAAGTTTTCATTGACGCCGAGTATATATCAATGGAATTACTTGTATGATTGCATTCACTTATATATTGATGTATTTAAATCACTGCCGCCCGGCTAGCTCAGTGGTAGCACGAAAGTCTACTGATTCGAGGGATCAGGCGGGGCGTACTTTCGTGGAGCTTGGTCATGAAATTATTTCTACGGCCATAATACGTTTAGCCTTTCCTGGAGGAGTGAGTAGGCTGTCCGACTGCCGTTATATGACTTATACAGTGTGTTGCTACGGCGTTAAATCCAAGAAAGAATATTTAATATCTCTCATTGCATGGAAATAGGGGCTACAAAAGTTTCACAAAGTGAGCTCAACACATATAATTAAGAGACGTGTAGTATTGTAAATGGGATCATAACTCATTGCTAAAATTATAAAAATGTAATTCTTGTTTCGTGTGCAATGGAGACATAAAGTATGATTACATGTAACATATCTACATAGCTTGGTATCATGTATATCTCATCTATGTACGTTTTCCCTATTGTACCTCTATTCAAATGCATCATGTGCTGAGTGTAAAATAAAATGTGAAACTGAGACAAATCATAACAAAAGTAGAACATTTAATTTCAAAGACATGAGATGTTTATGTTTAAGTATAATGATACGAAACTGAAATTTATATTTTGGTGAAGTAAAATTTATTTAGTGCAATTAAAATTACAACAAATAACTTACATCGTAATTAGTAAAAAATCTAAAATTCTAACATAGGCACGTGCGCTTTCACTCTTTATTTAATGTGACGTCATCTATGCTTTATTATTCAACAAAATATAGCTCGTGACGGCTGTTGAAATTTTACTCCCCACGTTAAATGAGCAAAGCCGAAAATAGCGCCCGAGTTTATAAGGGTTGACTTTAACAGAACCTTGGAACATGTCAGTAAATGTAAAACATGTAATAACCTTCTTATTTGACCGAAAATGGTATAAACTGAGTTTAAAACGATTCTAGCATAAAAAGACCTACTTCAACTTGAAGTTCAAGATGTTTTTTAAGTCCCAGCATTTCCCGGTTCCGTTGTCTCATTTCATCCTGTCCTTTATCCGACGATCATGCCAGCCATTATACGAAAAATACAAAGATTGACTATTTAATCAAAGCCAATCTGTGCATAGCATAATATAATGGAACTGGCTACGTGTATTCTTTCAAGCTCGTAATCATCCAAGCTGACACGAGCAGTGCTGATTTTCCGAAAATCTAACCTTCCTTGACACACGTTCATAAATCCAATTTATATCCAACCTTTTACAAATATCTCCATCAAACTGTCTGATAACACACTCCTATTCAGTTAACATCCAATTATTTAAGCAGTATTTGCAATATTCCGCCGAAAACATCGAACTTAAATGCTTCATCATCGTGTGTATATAAAATGACACTCACTAAGGGCAAGGTCGAATGTTTATTTCACGGCGCTTATTTTAAAGAATGATGTTTTACACACAAATAAAACTATGACAATTCGTATTTAGTTTTGGGTTCATTTTTTTAAAATTAAGATTTGAATATTATTTGTTTGAAATTAGAATCAATTATCAATGAGATCTGTGTAAATAAAGGCTATTTTCGGCCTTTGCACTGGGGGGCGGATTTCAACAGCATGGCGTTTCTGACAGTAAAAAATAGTTCTATAAAAATATCTTTTCTAAGGATGTATTTTGCGATGTTAGAATCGAAATAACTTACAGTTGTCTATATTTTATTGTCTAATAAAACATAGGCACTCGTTTGATGCGCTAATTAAATCACTCGTGCTAAAGCACTCGTGATTTAATCATACGCGCATCACAACTCGTGACTATGTTTTATTAGACAATAAAATATAGACAACTGTAAGTTATTTCTTAATTAAAGGTATATTTGCGCTTAGTTTATCAATCAGTAATTGAAGACATCGACAATCCAATGTTAGATTAGTTTGTAAATATATAGCAAAAAACATTTGTAAACGAGTTTGTCTCTCACACCGTGTTATCTTCTAAACACTCACTTCACAATAACTAAAACACGAATGTATTAAGCTTCATAAAGACAACCTGCCATGTCATGCTGATAGTCACTTGTATTAAATTGATAATCTACACATATAGAAGAAACAAAAATATTTTAGACCCCCAAAAAATCAATAACATTATAATTAGTGACAGGTATCTAATACTAATATATAAATAACACATGGCAGTGAGGGTGATAGTACAGATTATCAACTCGAGGAAAATAATATCAACCGAGGCGCTAGCCGAGGTTGATATTAATTTTCAAGGGTTGATAATCTGTACTGTCACCCTCACTGCCATGTGTTATTAGTTTTATTATACCGAAGAAAACTGTAACATGTAAATATTTATTGAACAACAAATAACAACACAGTAAAGAAAACAATCAGTGCAATAAAAAACTGAATTATATCACTAATATACACTGCCGCGGCCGGGATTCGAACCCGCGATCTCCGGATTCGAAGTCAGACATGCTAACCACTACGCCACGGTCGCGGCTATTTACGACTACTAATCGTTAATAAGTGGTCTCCCTTAGATAGCGGGTAATATTACCATGTGATCGAACAAAATATCACCCGCTCCGGTTTATGGCTTTAGCATGGAAATTCCAGTGAGGTATAATAATGCAAAATATTACACTATATAATACATATGGCAAAACATTTCTCAAACTAATGTTTTAAAAATAAAATACACAATTATATAAATATAAATAATTTCTTTTTCTTTATAAAACTACTATTAAGAAATTTGGTAAATTCAATTAAATGTCTTAAAGTTACCTGTAATTTTCTGTAATCGTGTTGAATAAGCAAACAGATTCTTAATAATGTAAGACAAATTGACTAATGAGATACATGTATATACATGTACATGTAAAGTAAAAGTCACTTTAATTTTGGTTTATAGTCCTTCATGGCTCAAAATATCATAGATAATAAATATCACTTGGATGTAAGTTTCCTTACTTTGGGCTATTATGAAATGTAAAATACTGAATACAAACGTAATTAGTGTTGGATTAATTTATCCACTTTACCACCGATTCTTTGTGTTAATTACATCTCTAAATAAACTCTTGTTCAGCCATTGTAAAGCTTTTTTGGCTATTTGTGCCCAATCAAATGCCTTTCCATTAGGCAAACCATGGTACAAGTCATTGAATGGGTTCGTAGGATCCATGATATAGGGTAGACCACTAAAATAAATGTAAAAGAACATTAAAAGCTCAAAGTAAAATATTTTTGCTTGATTTTGAATATTTACAGTATCTAACAATACATCATTCAAAACATTTGGTTCACTTAACCACAGCAAGCAAGTCTACTGATCGAGAGTTCGATTCCCGGGCGGGGCATACTTTCGTGGAGCTTGGTCATGACGAGAGTATGCGCTTAGTAGTTGGTTAACAGCTAAATCCAGAGATTTAGCCTTTCCAGGAGGAGTGAGTAGGTTGACTGACCGCCGTTATATGACCTATACAATGTGTTGCTACGGCGTTTAACCCAACAAAAACAAACAAACAATTTTTACCGCTTTAGTTTCATACACCGCGATAAATGTTCATCTTTTATTATCATTAGACAACAACACGTTAAATTCCACGTAAGGTCTGTTCGTCTTAAGTCATTGAGATACAAACCAAGATTTGTTAATGAATATATCGGATATATGTACGCTACACGGAAATGGGTTGTTGGCATGTACATGGAAACTGACATAATTCATATGTAAGTGTATTATTTTATTTACATATTTCTAATTATCAAACCTCTTGATTCTTTGAGTGCCTTACCTGCTCTGTTATAACAATGTCTAATAAATATTTATTAGTATCAATATTTATTACTACTTTCCACTCTCTCTCCCTCTATCTAGGAAGTATCGATATGAATCATTAAGACAAATTTAGTGCAAAACAACAAACCTAGTTCTTGCAATACTAGGATCGTATTTAAAATATTTCTCTAGACGGATTGTCCATATTCTATGATTGACCAATGACAACAGAACGCTATGCAATGCTCTTATCGTGTCAAAGTTCTCTGGCTCACCAGCTCGAATCCAGAGGTTAAATATGATCAGCTCTAGACTGTAAGAGTTTGGCCACGCAGAGATACTACCAAAACTTGGCCCAGAGCTTCCCTGTCAATATAAAATGTTTAAATGGTATCCAAGTTAGGTTGAAATAAAGTCAACATTACATGAGAAGTATTGACCAGTCTTTATAAAGATCATATTAGGTCTGCTACTATATTCGCATCCTGTTTGCTGTCGGGGCAAGTCTGTTTTTAAAGTAACATCTTGTATCTTTATTTTCAACTGAAACTGGACGTAGTTTTATTTTATTTTTAGTAACTGTATCAAAGTGAAGCTGACATGAAATAACTGAAAACAAACGACTGAATCAATAAGCCTATTTGAACTCTTGTAATCCCGTTTACTTGTTTTGATGCATGCAACTGCACCAAACATGGTACAAACAAAATTAAAATGTCACTGAAACTACGTATAGTGGAACAGTATAGTTTTCGTACCAAACGTTCAAAATTGCGTTCTCTTTCAGGTGCAAGCTGCTTGACACTAGAATCACCTTTTCACCAACTCTAAGCGGAGGCTTTATCTATGTCTTTGCTCTAAACGACTGTTCATACATGTATTTAGCATAAGCTTTAAGCATAGTTTATTGTCTTTATCAATGAGTTTGTCAATACAAATAACAGTTATATTTGTACTTACTTTTAGTTTGTTGTTTATCCAATATTTGATAAGTCGGATCAAACTCTTCACCTTGGTAGGAATATATTTAATTATTTCCAGCTGAAGTGGTGACAAGGTTACTGAGTATTCATGAATCAAACTACTATCTGCTGTTTTCATACGATTGTAAATTTCACTCAATGGTACCCCTGTAAGAAGGAAATAGAAGTGATATGACCGTTTTGTGTTTTTGTCGTCTTCATGTAGTGATCCAGATTGCTTTCTTTATATGAAACTCTTCAAAAACTCAGCCTAGGGGGGACACACCCCTTCCTTTAGATATATTTTTGGGTAAGGTGCGCATTAAATTGTGTCAAATTTGCTTTAGAAAAATCCATAAAATCCAGCTAAAACAGACCATGCAACTCGTTGAGCGGCCATTTAACTAAAGTGAAAGCCGCCCGGCTCGCTCAATTGGTAGCACACAAGTCTACTGATCGAGGGGTCGTGGGTTCGATTCCCGGGCGGCGCATACTTTCGTGGAGCTTGGTCATGAAATTATTTCTCCCTCCTACCAATAATTTTTAATTATGTAGGGCAGTTGTCAGTCACTGACGAAAGTATGCGCTTAGTAGTCGGTTAACAGCTAAATCCAGAGATTTGGCCTTTCCGGGAAGAGAGAGTATGTTAACTGACCGCCGTTATATGACCTTATATGTGTTGCCACGGCGATAAACCCAACAAAAACAAAAACAAAAAAAATAAAGAGAAGTCGGTAAAATGTGTAAAACACATTGTTATTTGTAAATTGGTAAATTTATTACTTTTGATCCAAAATACCAATTTATAAGTCAAGTTTTAAAAAAGATATTTTCAGATTTGCAGATTCCCCGTAAAGACAAAGCAGAAAACTGATATAACGAATGCAACAAATCTGATATTGGACCTTATGACCCCTACGTCACTTACCAATTCCTATCAAATCCACTGCTGGTAAAATTTCTATCTCAAGCCAATCGCCTTCACAGAGCATTTTAGCTTGTACTGAAAATCTTGTAGTATTAGTGTGCTGAGCTCTAGTTTTCTCTTTTATAAAGTCTTCAAGACGTTTCAGAATATCTGGAAGTTCTCTCATGTGAGTTTCAACATCTGAGTGATCGTTTAACATTACAATAAGATCAACGTCAGAGTTACCTTTCACTGATGTACCTTTTCCTAGAGAGCCACTCTTAAAATAAACAAGATTTTAAAATTATAAATGTAATTCATCAGTTTGTGAAATAAAATTAAATTAAAATACCAATAAATATGAAACTTGTACAACGCATCACGGCCTTGTCAACACCACAGTGTGTGTAACAACTTAGCTTATCTTTGACATCTTTGCAAAAGTTTGCTGGCAACCACGTATAGGGTAATGGTTTTTCTCGCGACTTTCATTTCTGACAGAAAATCTTAATTGCATGAATATTTATGACAGAGGTGAGAAAAATATTTAACCTATAGAAACGTGTGTTGTTCCGCCTGGAACAAAATGTATAACCCAACTTGCATGTTTCAAAATAGTAAATCAATGCATGAATACAAACTTTAATTGCATTAGCTCAATTTCCAACTAATGTAAAACCTTGCAAACCAGTGACTCTATACGTATCAATTAATGAGACTTGCCATGATTATAGCCGAATGTTACACGGTGCACTACGAGACACAGCGTACGTTTTTAAAACACCGAATTGTTTACACTAAAATGGAGTTTTTGCTAGTTCATCTTCGTTGAAATAGTCGTAGTATATTTAAAGATGCAACTATTTTTTAAGTAAAGCAGGTTTACCTTGATAATTTCTCTAGGTTTTAATGGTGAATCTGGACCTTTTAAATTATCAGCCATTTCATTGACAACCAATCCACATTGTTTAAGAAAACTGTCGTCTGGTTGTATTCGTTCTGCTATAAATTTATCAAGGTTTGAACTATCAACATCATACAGATCTGTTGGAAGATTCTGTCTTGTTGACATTCTGTTATGCTGAGTACTATCTGTTAAAACAAAATTTAGAGGATTTAATCCATATTCGTGCTTTCCAGCAATAATGTGTAACAAAATCTGTTACAACAACAAAAATATGATATTCACAATAAAGTGTATTTCTTTGAGGAGAGAGCTCTAGAGACTAGAATATGACGTATGATTTAGATTTAGTGTTTTGCATCCTTCATGATAAATGATAAACTAATCTGTAAAACCTTGTTGGCCCTTAATTTACATGCCACTTGTGTTTTAACAAAACTTACAAGCCACATGTGTTTTAAATGTCTTATATGATAATTTAGATTCATTCTAAAAAAACTAATAGAATTTGATTGGATCCTAGTCGAATAACTTCCAAACAATTGTTGGTATTACTAACGGGGATTGTAAGTATGTCGGGCTAGTTTCTAAATTTGACTATCAAAAAGCGGGACAAAGAATCACAAATATTATTAAACGTTCCCGGCATATGTGTTGCCTGCAGTAATGTATTGGTCTCTAGATCTCTCATTATAATAACCCTTAGTAATGAAACAGCAGACTTGACTATAAGTTAAGCAAATAATGTAATATTAAATGTATTATCCCAGAAAAACTTTATCCTTTTCTTAACTCGGTCACTCCAAATCATCATTATCACTGAAAACTTCGGAATAACTCTAGCGCTAAAGAGATTTACACAGCCACTTAGGATGGCACCAATGGCCCTCACAATAAATGACAAAACCCAACACTTTGCCACCGGCACTGGCGGCGGATATTTACAAGTCTTCGTTTGACGATTAAAATCTGTCATATAACATCAATTTATTTTTTAATAGGAAACTCACAGAATTAGAGAGGTTTCTACAAAACGGATGACGTGCCACTTTTGCTCAGCAGCCCTTATATAGATTGCACCTGTTTCAGAGCGGTTTTGTCTTTTCAATTTAGTCATAATTTTTCTACTAAATTTTCAATTTTGACACTAGGCATCCGTACTCCTATTTTAACTGAGTCTATTTTCAGGTCTAAATTATGATAACAGAACCTTGTCCAACTGTTTTCTCGAAAGTCTTTGGACTAATGCAAGATCAACATGGTACAGTTTCCAAAAAAATGCCCATTTAATTTGAAATGTAACGATTGCAAGTCATCTGAATGTATTTGAAGAAACCTAAAAGCGCTCACGGTGGTATAACTAAACAGCAAATGTGATTCATTTAGCGCACGCTCCAAATGGGTTTTCATTTTGTCAATGTGGGCCGCCATTTCATATTTCTATCAAAATTTTTGATGTTCTCCAGAAAGTAGGATAAATTGTTTGGCCATTTTTTTATTGAAAATCCATGGCATTATATTGACTAAAGATGTTTTTAACTTTAGAATTGGTAGGATTTTCCAATTTGACAAATTCAGCGGAGTGGCAATTTATTCGGACATAAATTGTTAGTTGTGACTGAATTGCAATTTCAGAAAAACTACTTTTGACCTAGTTATTACGTCGTACATGGCCAGCATTTATACTTCAAACAAAATCACCCAGCATAGCGCCGAATATCTTTTTTAAAGATATTTCTTGTAATTAAAATATCTGTGTAAACACGTATTATACTAAAGTAAATAGATATCAAAATACAGAAACCACGTATTGTTAAGGACTATGTAATTTACGAATGTCCTTCATGGCTTTAAAATAGGCGTGGTTGCAATAATTGAAATTTACAAATAATTTTTATAAATTTCAGTTTTTATTTCAATCCTAATGAAACAAAAAAGTAAGTTCAATAGAAAAATATATAAAAAGTGGTTTATTGATATTTATTTTTTTGAAAAAAGTGAGTTTAAAAATGTAAACTTTTGTACAAGTTTACATGAAGAACAGTAACGTGTTCAATTACACAAAGCGTTACAGAACGTTACATAACGATACATTCGGAACTCCTCGGCCATTCGCTGCGAATAACCTAATCTAATACATAAATATGAGATCGTTAAGGCAATGAGTGATGTTTCAAAATTTAAGGACTAAAATCGAAACATCACTCAATGTCAAACGATCATATATTTGTTTACTTTAACACCGGTAGTTTCAAAACAGCGTCTAAATATGTCCGAGATTAATCGCAACGAATGACCGGGGAGTTCCGAATGTATCGTTACGGAACGTTTTGTAACGTTCGCGGTAACTGAACGCAGGGCAGGGAAAACAGTTAAAATAAAATCTTCCAATTAGATTGTGTACACCCCCGTAGAGATGCACTAAGAGTTAAAAATAGAAATTAATTTATACATTGTCTGCAATCAGTATGATAAAATATCTCTGTAAACTAAAATTCATAATTTCCAACATGTCTAAAATACAACTTTACACAAAAGAAGTAGTACAAACAATAAGTATGGTGTCCAATAATGGACACAGGTAATGTAAGGTACACACTTAAATGAGGTATAATTCACTAATTCACTGTTTTTTTCCCCAGAAAATGTGTCTCTAATTGAACACTGTATTTTTAATATTTTAACGATGTCATAATCTATAAATTATATCACTAATTACTTTGTACGGATAATTACCATACACTATTTTCATATAAAAGTAAGATAATAACTCACTTTTGTTATTAATAAACATTTTCATTAACAATTTTACATCAGAATGTTGTTTTATAATTTATATAGATCTAATCCAATGGCATGCCAAATGATTAACGTGATGTAATCAAGAAAAGGTGTTCAATTGTGTTTCCAATTTTCATGGTTTACAAATATATTGATGTTAGACCATAGTGGGAATTTTATCTAACCACATAGTTCATGTAAATGAAATTACACATTTTAACTAGTCATTGTAGGGCGTTTCGTAACGTTCACTAACAGTCATCATTGAACGGCCTCTTAGGGGAAAACGTTTAAGGCCAACAGCTAACGGTTTAAGTATATAATCCACGAGCATGAAACAATCTGAAACAAAATAGTTCCAGAACATTTTGCAAATTAGTTACTGCCATTGCGAATATACTATATCCGGAATTAAAATATTTGGGTTTTCCCCTCCGGTACATAAAAAACAAACTTTCACTGTTACAATGGAAACACCTGTAAAAAATAGGATTTAATCCATAGTTCGTGCTGTTTAGCAATAATGTGTAGAAAACTTTGTTTGTACCGCCTGTGCACGGACGGAAAACCCCATACATTTGAATTTCGGATTAGGTCTATTCAACGAAGTCGGCGGTGTTACTCCCGTTGATTTAGATCAATACATTTACAAAAAACAAGTAAACAACAAACAAGTCCTCCTCTCAAAATTCGTCTGATAAATTGAAGTAAAGACAAACTTCAACGGATCGTTTAATTAACCGTTCATAACGGTAACGGTGATTGGCTAACGTTAAATGCTTACTGAACGCAGGGCTTATAAAGAACTGGGACCTTTTCATAAGACTCTTACGTAAGATAGCGAAATTTCCGTATCTTAGTTACTTACGTTGATCTTGCGCTTACGATGAGAGAATTTTAAAGACGCTTTCAAAACTTGAAAATATTTGCTACAATACGATCTGACTTAAGTCAACGACAAATGGTGAAGCCCTCAAATTTTGGTCACATGATTTGTCGTCAACAATACATTATAAACTACAATACATTTAAAGAATACAATATGTTCCACACACTTCAAAGAACAATTACACCAACGAAGATAAGAAGCTCTCGAAGAAAATGCACGAGGGCTATACCGAGCCACCATACTCTTGTTTTTCCAAACATGTACACGGCCAACGCAAACAAAGGTGGTATGACACAATTAAATGGTCATCTGCTAACAAAACATTGGTCAATTTAAGACGGAACCGATGGATGTCAAAATAAAGTAATTAGGCACAAAAAAGTTCCCACGTGGCGTCAAATAAATACCTTAAAACAATGAATTATCAAAACTACAGACATATAAAATAATAACTTTATAAAAAATAAACCATTCTTAAGACATTTCATTGAAATCTTGCAATCTTTAGATAGAAGTTCAGTTCGCGAATGAACACACGTTTTTATGATTAGCCCCTGACTTCCACAAAGATGTGTATTGAATAAGTTTTAATACACACAAAATGGCCGCCCAAGTTTTGATTACAGAGCCCACTTGTTTGTTTGTTCATATATGTAAATTCAGTCACAGATATAGAAAATGTAAGCCTCAGTACATCTAGAGTAATATTAGTGCATTCCTTATCTGTATATGTATTCTGAAATTGTTCGCTAGAATAAAAGGAAACTTGCACAGAAAATAACGTATTTATTTCTGTATTCGCAGGTGATGGAAAGTACCTACGATAATATTGCCTGGTCCAAAAGATTTCAGGCAAGAGGAATGATTATACATTATGATATTTTAGCACTGCATTTACCCTAACCAACTTTGTGGGGGTCGGTACTTAAAGGTACCTTTCTGTACATAGTACATAGTCCTTAAACAGTATAATTTTTGCTCAAAACGTTTAAAATTTATATATTTTACCCGACTTGCTGTAGCAAATCGAAACTATGTCTTAAATGCATCCCTTTGTTATAAACCATGCACCGTAAATTATGTTTCATAACTTTATAGAGGCGGTCCTGGACATTTTTTTAGTTTTTTTTAAAGATTTCATGCAAAGCGTTTCCTTTCAGCCTGTTAACAGTGATTTGAAACATAACACGTATGATAGAAATATTGAGAAATTTAAATTCACAAACTAAGGATATTTTTATGGCCACTCATGAAAATGAATATATTTTTTGTTCTTAGCCTAGAAACAAACAAATATTAATTATTACCTGTTTAATCAAATATCCGCATGAAAGTATACACGTCTTACGCTAGAGTAATATAAAATCAAAATACATGTGTATGTATTATGATTGACTTCCTTAAACAAATCGAAACTAGATTTCCACACTACTTTTTTCGTTTTCAACTACGTACTGTAAAGTGTATTTTCTAAAAATATTATATAATTCTACTGGGACGGCCCTGAATCTTTTTATGGGGGTCCATTACACAATTTTAGTAATTAGCAATGCAATTGGCTAGAAAGTAAATCCAAAGATGATTTATTTTCGATAAATATGGAAATACCAGATACGTGTTAACGTATCTTATGTTATCTTATTGACATTTACTATTTTTTACCATAAAGTAAGCATATCCCACTTTTCGAGGATGAAATATCTCTGGATTATGCCTGCATGGAGTAGACATTGTGAAATTAGGTAACTCTGCCTGCTTTCTGTACTAGCCTATGTGTTGTAACATATGAAAAGTTAACGTATCTTATTAAATCTTACAGTAACACTTTAATTTTTAATTTTTTAAAAAACATGGTTAATCTGTATTAGATATTAGACGCCAAAAGCTTTTTTATCACTTACATTAACCACTTGGGAGTTTATATTGGCATAAATCCGAGTGAAATTGCAAATATTTGGACTTAATGCATGTTGTCCATAACTGTTAACGTATCTTACATCCAATTTGGGGACACAGGAAAATAATTTATAATTTTCGCCAATTTTATTGTCTGATTTTGGAAGGTTATGTTTTCATTGAATTACACCAAATGGTCACAAGTAAAGGTAACATTTGCAGCAAAACGCTATATTATTTCAAAATTATAGTGTAGTTAAACAAGTACCCTATGCAGGGACAACGCAAAATCAACAGTTTTTGTATTTTTGGATTAAAGTTTTCACCAGAAAGTATGTTAAATTAGGGACAAAACTCTTGTTGGAGGTACATATACGTTGTATACATCATCTAATGAGAAAAAATCTCAGATACCTTCTGTTTTTAAAAAAAAATGTGGGCCAAGGGACATTGAAAATGTGAAATGTGTCCACTTTTCTGACATTGAGTGTAAAATGCATGCAGTCAAAACCGCTATTGAACTGGTAGGTAAATGACAATGAAATGTTTTGAATGCAATTGAGAATAAAACAAAGAACTGAACCTTGGATGGACTCAGATATTTTACAAGCAATCAAGGATAGAGATAGTTCCTTCCATAAATATAGAATTAATAAAACAGAAGAAAATTTTAACACTTTTAAAGCTTTTAGAAATAAAGTTTTAAATCTTGGGCATAATGCCAAGATGAACTATTTTACAAATTCCATAGAACAGCGTAAAAATGATTCTAAATCCTTATGGAAAACTTTAAAAAATCTGGGTCTTCCATCTAAGAAAGGTTCTTCTAATGGAAATATATGTTTAAATATTAATGATAAAATATGTTTTGATAAAACACTTATAGCTGAAACTTTAAATATTTTTTATTCAACAGTTGCTTGTACTTTTGTAAAGAAATTACCTCCTGTGCTTCATAGGTATGGTAATAGTTTTGTTAACTCTTTTTAAAAAAAAACTAACTTGGTTTTTCTCAATGTTTTTCCTTTTCATTAGTTTTGGAGAGTAAAGTTTTGAAATACGTTGCCTGCCTAGGCATTAATAAAGCAATTTGGCTTAGATGGCATACCTTCTCGCTTCGTTAAGGATGGATCTCCTATTATTGCTAGTCCTTTAACTCATATAATTAATTTATCACTCTTACAGGGTGTTGTGCCTGAAGATTTAAAGTCTGCAAGAGTTGTCCCCCTTTATAAAAAACAAGATAAATTTTCTGTTGGAAACTACAGACCAGTATCAATTTTAAATATTGTATGTAAATTTCTTGAAACGGTTGTGTATGAACAAGTTGAATCATACTTTAAGAATAAAAATTTACTGTATGAGTTTCAGTCTGGTTTTAGGAATGGCTTTTCTTCTGATACCTGTTTAATTCATTCACCTAACAGATTTTATTAGAAACAAAATTGATCAAGGCAATGTTGTAGGTATGATTCTATTAGACCTTCAAAAAGCATTTGATACTGTAGATCATTCTATACTTTTAATGAAACTTCAGGCATCTGGTTTGGACAAGATGTGTTAAGGTGTTTTAGGTCATATTTGTCTGATAGACAGCAGTAAGTAGATGTCTTAGGTACATACTCTAAATCGGCTTATATAACTTGTGGTGTACCTCAAGGATCTATTCTGGGCCCGTTATTGTTTTTATTATATGTCAATGACATGTCAGCAGTTATACAAAATAAGTTGTTATTGTATGCTGATGATTCTGCTATATTAGTTTCTAGTAAAACATATCAGTGGTAGAAAAATCCTTGTCTGTAGATTTATAGTATGTCAGCCACTGGTTAATTGATAATAAACTCTCTTTACATTTAGGTAAAACTGAATCTATTGTTTTTGGTTCTAAATAAAAATTGAAGGCATAGTCTAGTCTTAATGTAACTTGTAATAATACATCAATAACTTCTACAACATCTGTCAAATATCTTGGTGTTACCATAGACCAAAGCTTGTCTTGTAAAAGTATGGCCGATTCAGTTATTAAAAAGGCCAATGCAAAGCAAAAGTTCCTTTATCGCAAAAATAATAACCTCACACAGCATACAAAAAATGTTACTTGTTATGTCTTTAATACAATGTCACGTTGGCTACGCTTGTTCTGTTTGGTATACTGGTTTGGCCATGTCCTTAAAAGAAAAGTTACAAGTTACACAGAACAAATTAATCAGATTCATTATATATATTCTCAGTACAGAGTTCATTGTTATAACACTAGGCTCAGTCAGAAAGAGGGGTTTGGCCTGCCGAGGGTCAAAAGTTCGGGTTCTAAGTATTTTAGTTTTATAGGCGCTAAACTATGGAAAAGTTTACATACCAGTATCTCAGACATTGACGAAATTCACTTTTTAAGGTTGCCATCAAAAATCATTTTTATCAAAGGTATACAATTTTAGATATTGTTATTCAGCATAGGCTTTTTAATTTAATCTATACATGTACTAATTTGCTTTGTTATTTGTTTTATTAGGCCAGGGTGCTTTAATGTTTTAGGTTGATTTTTCGTCTTCTTGTCATTTTCCCAATTAAGAATGTGAATAAGCGTCTTTCAATTAAATTAATTCTGTGATACGTATATGTGATAATACTATGTCTTTCGGTTATAACAAATCTGTGATAATTCTTGTGATATTAAAATAAAATAACTTATTAATGTTTAATATGTATAATATTACGATATTGTGATACAGTCAAACCTGCCTTAGCGACCCTCTGTATAATGTGACTATCTGTCAATTGTGACCTAATTTGGTGTCTCCCGTGACATTTTCCTATATATTAAACCTGTATATTACAATCCTCTGTCTAATGTGACAAGCGACCTATGAAATTGAGGCTGAAAATGCATCCGACTCTGTGTGTTATGACCGTGTCAAGGGAGAGGAGAGAGCCAAATTCCTGTTGCAACAACATCGGAAGCAATAGACTTAGCATCCAAACTTAAATTATATTCCCAACATACAGGAAATGTTGAACTAATGGATTTAGCCGCCAGTATGAGTGACAAATTAGTAGAACTGTGGTTAGTGAAACACAAACAGACAAAAATTAGTGACTTTTTCTCAAGCAGGACCTCCTGAGTGCCACAAAAACTTGATAAACACAGTTTTTCCTTAGGGCAACATGTATTTTATAGATTTTATACATTTTATAGATTTTATAGTTTTTAAACATTTTTAACATTAACCTTTGTGTTGAATACATTGTACTTCTGAATAGCTTGTAAAATAAATAGTGTACACCAAACTTGAGTTGTATTTGTACCCTGCATATTGTGACCCTCTGTCTAATGTGACTTTTTTGGCTAACTCCGAGTGAAGGTCACAATACACAGGTTTGACTGTACTTCATGTGATATTCAATTTTATTAACATGTAAAAATGATATTGTGAACGTTTTTGCCTCTCTATGTCCTGCCACTAATACCAAGGGCCACAATGAAAATAAAGACTAGTTCTTTTTTGTGTTATCCTTGGTATTAGAAAGCATGTCATGGTACTTACCCAATTACCCAAGCTTTTGTGGGTGTGTTTTTGTTATGCGTCTTGACCTAGGACATTTGCGTTAATCGATTTTTGTACTATTATTATTTAGTTCATATTGTTATTAAGCCACAATTCACATGAAATTAAGTTAAATAGCTTCTTCGGCCATTTTCATTGACGTTTTTCCCTTTTTGGTCTATATTCATCTCACTGCATCACATTCAGTAGTGTTCTTGAAATATAGGCACTTTTATTTTGAGACGGTTTGGATACATTTGTGGCTAAAGAATTTTATACTGCGTATTTTTAAACGGTTGTAGCTACATCCTGACCCGCGTGGGCCAAGTCAGAAAACACCACAAATATGAAAAGAAATTATGGAAATATTTTCAAAATCAATGTATTAGTGTGTCTGTTGCAACCACAATTATAATAACAAAATGCAAAACCAGGAATTTTGTAACTGAAACTTATTCCTACTGTATAAATTGATCGAATTGTATTCATCTAGAAGTCGCTTGTACTCTAAATGGATAGGTTTATTGTAGACAAAAAATTAGTAACAAGTCTGTGAAATAAATGTACCAAATGTATATGTAATGCCTGCTAAAATAACCTGATATATCACCACATATATAGACTCATTTAAAACACAAGCAATTAAAGTATATAATGTTTATAAATCGTCGAGTCATTCTTTATTTAGTGATCTTATAAAAAAGAACAATTTATCAATTACAGGAACTGAATTTGATTTTAGAGTCGATTAACCGGTTATCGTGACAAACCTACAGATTGGTCAGAATGTATGAAGTAGCCCGGATAAGTTCGGAGCTTATGCTAATATATTTCACTAGAGTTATGTTCCATTAGTTGCATGATGTGTGTAGTCCATGACATTTTAATGCATTGTTAATGTTAATGATACATTTTCAGTAAGTCTCATCAAAACTTGTTGTACAATAAAAGGTTTTTAATTTTGTACTTCATGTTATAAATATAAAATATTGTGCCTTTATGAGTAAGAATACAATCATATGTTACATTATCATTTTTCAATATTTGATTTAATTAACAAATAATGTTTTAACTATTGATAATTATAGCAGTTGATGTAATGGTTCAAATAATGATAAGTTTCTGTTTAGTTGCTATGAGATTGATCATGTCGCTTAGCAACCAGTCAGTTTGTTATCATAATAATTATTGTAACCATGTTCCGGATTCATGACAAAATATATTGTTTTCAAGAGAATAAAATGTAGGATCTGCTAGCTATTTAATTATGCCATTAGTGCATTATTGCGCACATATTTTTGCTAGAGTATATTGTAGAAAAGGCAACTCTTTCAAGGGAAATTTCGATTAAAGGTCAATGTCTGCAAGCCTTGACTGCCTGTTAAATAATATAACATAAAATTTCGAGTATATTTTAGTTCAGCTGGTTGATAATTGATCATTCACTATATGTCATCATATGTATTGTGACCTTACTTATGATCATATTGTGACCTTGGCCTAATTTTGATTTTAATGCGACCCTGAACTAGATTCAAGATATCTCCTCTACAGAATATAAATGTACATGCTCTTGCACTGTTGTTTTTTTACATATATATATTTATATATAAATGTTTATGATTGCATTTTTAAAACAAAGAAATGTTTGTTTTCTCTATTTATGTAGCTGTATTATAGTTTAATAAAATGTAAATATATCCATGTGTAATTTATACATCAAATTAGGGGCCAAGATACCCTACAATGGTTGTACATGTATGTTAGACTCTAATGTTAAATATAACATGGAACATATCAGATTACATTCTTTTCTTTCATTTAAGTTACAGTCTGTTACTTCTACTTGAAAAATATTCAAGCTATCATTAAGTTGTCTAGCTTTTTGCTCCACTGCTTGACGTTTCTTGTCTGACTGTCCGATTTTCTTGCCTCTCACATCATAAAATCCTTACTTAATCATTATAATACTAAACCGGGGAATGGTTGAGTACAATGTTTCTAGCTCTTGTCTCGAGTATAAACACAAATACACATTAGCTAAACATTAAATGAACAAGAGTGTAAAAACCCATGGAAAGATATGGTATGAATGTTATATGAACTCGTCACTGTTAATCTAGCTAACTGAAAGTTCGTGTAACCGTAACCAGTACAATCTGGATGGAGTCCGAACAAGGTCTGTTGAATCTCATTGATCATGGTCAAGTGATACAACGGTCTCTTTATTAAACTGAGCTTATAATTTGATATTGTCTTTATTTGTTACAAGTAATCTTTAGGGTCTCAAGGTCATTTGTGTCCAGTTGATCCACTAAGTTTCTTACCTTTCAAGATCGTATGTAAAGTAAATGTCCGACTAGAATGAGCTGGAGCACTTAAACTTTCATAAGCAGGTGTAATTCTGTTGTTATTCTATGAAACCATAGTCCCCGAATAATGATGTGTATTTTATGGTGTATCCTTACATATGATATAAATTTCTGTTGTGCCTTCACTATTCATTGCTTTGTGACCGATAATATAATAGTGTTCAAAGTTTAACCATGGAGTTATACATGTATATATATTGAATACATGTAATTTTAACAGTTATAAATTTCTAAAATTTTGTGCATGTATTCTAGAATGAAATATTCTTGAAAATAATACATAAACTTTTACACTAACATGAGTATGCAAGTTTTCATACCATATTTAATGCAACATCATCTATGATTTAATATCAAACACATACACAGGTGTTATAACACCCCCCCCCCTTAATTTTGTAACTTTATAGTCAAAATTATTTATTTTTCTATTCAAGAACCGAAATAACAATTTGCCTATAACACAGTCCAGAAAGCTCGTGTCCTACCAACGAACTACTCCTAAAGTTAGAAACAAGTACAGTTAATTTCCGATATTATGACCATCAATTTTAATGATTTTAATATCGGAACTTCACTGTTTTTGTAACAGTCTTAATTAAAGACCAATTTTCGTCTCAAATTAGGCATTTTAGCATTAATCTAGTGAAATACATGTATTTCCCAAAGCTCGACAAGCAAGTAAAGTGAACTCATTGGAAAGGGCACAACAAATCGCTCGACTTTGCGGAACTGTACTGCATACATACAATTTGTACAATAGCATTACTTCTATAACAAAATAGTGCCACAGACTCAATGAACAGCTGGACTATATCAGGACATAAACAGCATTAGCTGGTAGAATATCATAAGCAATTAATTACCACGATATTTGATATTGTATTGTTTACATAATGGCCGCGTGGGAGAGAAGATACGATATCATGTTCTAGAAAAAACTATGTCAAATATTTCAATTAACAATAATTACATGTACGTGTATAATGACACTGTTTCAGAAACCACAAAGCATTGAATCAATTGTTTATTGTGATAAATGTAATTACAGACCAGTTGTCTCACAATCAAACTTGTTAATACCCTGAATTTTTGGTTTGATGTTGTGTGTTGCGTGGCTGATACATTGTTTATATTCAATTGTTTGTAACAAGATACCTTTGTATACGTTATGCCTCAGTCCCATAAAATCGTGGCTTGTTGCGGTCCCGTACGTGCAGACAGCAGTAGGCCGTGGGAAGCCTTGCGCATTAAGATGACAGTACGCACATGACACAAAACAGCAACCCATACGGAGCCGTAGCTGGAAGATATGCAAGTTTAATCCATACTCGGCCACGATTGTGTTCACGACTTGACTTTAAAACTGATAATCCATGTATCCATGGCTCATCTCACGGACCCTGGTAAAAACGTAACAGTCCGTACGGGTACGCAAGAGTTCGTACGAGTCCTTGCGGAGCTTGATCGCACGGCGCCCGCATGGTGCCCTCACGACATTTTTTATGTTTATTGGACTGTAGCATTACTGAAATAAATTATATGTTCTGTTCTGTTCCTGAATTCGACCGGGTTTGTCCAGTGAAAACAAATTTTGAGGTCACGAAAATTGTCAAGTAGTTGTGATTGGCTTGCTAACTCTAAGTTGGAACTCTTCTGAATATTGCAGGAAGTCTACTCACGGAATTGTCCGAGAACTGGCACTGACTACTTAACAATACATTGCTCTCGCGTATCATTCTCAATGAGGCCAACAAGTGAACCCTTATTTGAGTATTATTGGTATCATTATCGAATATAGATGAATGAGTACAGTACCCACCAAATGTTTGGAGACATAAGAAATTTACAAAAATTTTTGAATTTTGATGATTATTTTTGTTAAATCATTATTTTTGATATATTTAAGAATGGTTTGTGATAAAATGAAAACAAATTTCATGAATGCAACACATATATATATATATATGATTCAGCATCTGACATCCTAAAGCCTCCAAGACCATTTTTATTGTAAATATTTTTCATAACATTACTTTTATGCTATTTTTGTAGTCTCAGTTATAATTTGAATGATGAACAAATAAAATGTAAAACTCCAAGGCATTTCAAAGTAAACAGTTATCAAATTTTAGATTAAAGCTATTCGGTAGGCCTACAATTTGATAATGTCTCCAAACTTTTGGTGGGTACTGTATCTGTGGATCTGTACAACACTAATGTAATTCTATGTTTATGTGAATAAAAAAGATTTAGATCAACTTTGTGCTGACCCATTGACATGATAAAACCCAAAAATTAAATCCTGATTCGAAGAGCATAGCACGAACTTTTTGCACCAAAATCGCTCCTTATCTACATGCCCACCTAGTTCAACTTTTCGGTTCGATCCCTTATAGACACTACTCTTCTAACAAACGTTGGGCTTATTTGTCGATTAACCTGGGTCGGTAACACAGTTGGTGGTGCACCTGGAATTTGAATCTAGTGTCCCGAAGGGGGTACGGGTTCGAATCTTACCTGGAGAGGTTATACCATTTCATTGAAAATTAGACAATGATGTCAATTTTCCTCCATTATTTAGGTATATGGAGAAGTTTCCGGCCTTGTGGAAGGGTACATGTAGGTGAGTACTGGTTATAGACAAGGGTCCAGAAAAGCTAGATTAGGGTCGCCGTAAAATTACCTAAAAAATTGTGTTGACACGACGTTAATCCCAGTGCAGTATAAATAAATAAATGCATTTCGATTAGTCGACACCATGCTGGTGTAAAGCCTTCTTTATTTACATGTAGTAAGACTAGATTTGCGCGACCCCATCTCTGTACTCGTACAATGTACTATGAAAATTATCATTGACCGATCTACGTTTATATTTAAACGGTTGAAAAATAATACAGTCCGGAATCAATGAATGATAATTTAATAGGTTTTCGAAGGTATTATCAAAGAAAAGGACCTATGATTATTGTATTGTAAGAGGTAGTTAATTTCAACAAACAAACACAGAAAAACAACAGTAGGCATGTTTACAGTACCTCCCACTACTAGTTATTTTATTGTTTGTTTATTTACAGAACCAATGGTATAATATTTTATCATGCTATAACAGAATTATAAAAGCTTGTTTTTAAAAGTCTAACCATAGTTTTAAGGACAAACTGAGATAATTATAGATTTAGGCACGATATGACGCTCCCCTTGCAGCTTAGTGAATATAGGTGACGGTCCTGTGAAATTTCGACTATATATTTCTATATAAAATAGCCAAGTTTCAGTGTCTCTGCTGACATACACAACTAGATTGAGGAATAATGAGTGATATCCTGTGAATCCTCCACACTAGGGCAGCAAAATAAGATCAAGAAATGTGGGTCATGAACGTTTCAATTTTTCACAATTCACATTGTGTACATGTCTAGTTGGGAATTTCCATTCTCAAAGGTCAAAATGGCCGCAGTACACTAAATTCTAAATCTTCCACCGCAGGAGTAGTCCTTAAAGAAAACACAAAATTGTCTGAAGATTGTCCTACAGGGATAGAAAAACTAATTTGGGTGAAAAATATATTATTTTGACATATACAGAGTCAAAATAATATATTTTTCTCCTAAATTAGTTTTCTATCCCTCTAGGACAATATTCTGACCATATTGTGTTTTCCTTTTATAGTTTAGACAGAAATTTCAAAAAGGCACTGCGTTAAGAGTCTGACGGCATTTTTTAGTACAAGCAGGAAGTCAGCGGTTTTAGCATATTTCAGGTATGCTGATTCCATTTTTTGCTCTACCACGGCTGTATCTTGCGTCCTTGACCTTCAAAAGGTCAATTCAAAATGGCCACCAATTTTTCCTTTTAGTTACACTTATATTGGACATTGTTAAGATAAAATCGGTCAAACATTTATTTAAACCGTATATAATGTATCATTTTATGCCAGTATATAATAAAGGAAAAATATACAGGTGAAAAAATTGAACTTTTGAAATGCAGCCATCTTTAAATTCAAAATGGCTGCCATAGTTCATTTATTGTCAGCAAGTTCCTTCAAACGACAATTACTCCAAAACTACGATACCAATCTTGCTAAAATTTTGCAGAAATGTTCCTAGCGTAAAGATCTTTAAATAGTTCATAGAATCCCATATAAAACTCTCGTTACCATGGTAACGGAAAAGTAAAATTATACAAATCTCAAAAAATGATCAGCATTCATTTTGACATGTAGCATTACACTTATATTGGACATTGTTGAGATAAAGTCGGTTAAAAGTTAATTGAAACCCTATATAATGTATCGTTCTATGCCAGTTTGTAACAAAGTAAAGATATACAGGTAAAAAATTGAAGTTGTGAAATGCAGCCATCTTTGAATTCAAAATGGCCGCCATATTACACTGGATGTCAGCAAGCTCATTCAAACGACATGTATTCCAAAATTACCGGACCAGTCATGCTTAAATGTTGCAGAAATGTTTCTGGTGTAAAGATCTTTAGTTCTTTGAATATCATGAAAAAGTCTGGTTACCATGGTAACCTAAAAGTAAAAATGTAAAAACCTAAAATAAACTGCTTTGCATAGCTCCCGTTTTTTGCATTTAGAATTTGTATGTAAATAATCAAAGGAAGTCAACATAGCTTTTTGGTTTACATACATCCACTTGGTTAATATTAATGTTCACCAGGTCAATGCGTGATGGCCTATGCGATTTATACCTTGCGTCGTTTGGGCTTATGTTGCCATATTTTGCGCGATATGATCACTTAAATTATGCTCGTTGGGATCCAATATATCTTACAGAGATGCATCAGATTCCCCAAGCAGTTTTGACCGAGTTTAAACGTGGCAATTTTGTGGTGAAACGTTCTGGAATGAAGTTCAACCAAGTTGATCATGATCAAGCACAAGAATGGTTGAACTGCACCGGTAAAATAGGTGGCGGCATTGTTGGTACATTGTATTACTAAAACACGTTCAGTTCTAAGTAGATGGGCTTTGTAATTCAACGTGCGGTCCGACATTTCATCAGCAACAAACGACATGTTTAAATCTTAATCCATCTGAAACCAAACTTTCTAACGAAAGCAGTAAAGCAAGACAATCTCGTGATAAACAAGATGAGTCATCACTTTCTGCTATATTACAGCGTTTCAAAACTTTACCCCAGAATCACACCCAGTTACTTTGCAAAACATTGCAACTAAAGACCTTGCTACACAACGCATTCAGGAGTCATTAGTCAATGTGCAGAATCTTGCTCAGCATGAAATGACAGAATATGTGTCAGCAAGATTATTGGTTGATGGTAGTCGAGTTCCAATACACGCTTCTCTCAGAAAGAATAACCAACAGACATTTGCCTCGCTGTACGATATTAACAAATGTAACAAGCCCAGAAGGAGCGAGAAAAGGGCCAAGTCATAATCAAAGCACAGAAGGCGCTGAATTTGTTTGGGTCACGGAATTTAAGAAAGATGAAGGTTGTGTGGAAACAATGAGATATAAATGTAGTACAGATACTACAGATGCTATGAATTCAAAGAACAATGCCACAGGGTTATAAATTTATATTTTAATGAACTGAAAATAATGTGGTCCCCGATCAGTGGGGTGCCTCAATTGAGTTGCCCTCAATTCATGATTTTGCAATTTTAGGCGAGAACAAAGGAGCCGTGACCTTATTCCGACTTCTGTGTGATTTCGCGCACATTTATTACTGTCACATACTAGTGTTTGTTGCAAATGAATTCTACGGTCATATTTCATTTAAAAAAAGTTACAACATTACCGCAGCATCTTATAACTTCTTCAAATGAAAATCACATCCACATTAAATATCCAATATGGCGTCGCTTAAAACGTAAATAAACAGAGGAACTGTGACCTACTTAAAATATATGCGCTTTAATCAAAGTTGTCACTGTCACAAACCTGTTCGTTTTGTGGAAAAAGTATTCAGGCAGCTTCTTAAACTGAAAATCACATCCACACGATCCAAATTATTTGGCGTCGCTTTATAATGATAGGCCTATTTAAGTAAACAAAGGACCTGTGTCTGTGCCCAACAAAAAATTGAATCTGTATGCGCTTTAATCAATATTATCACTGTCACTAATTGGTTTGTTATGTGAAATCAACTTTACATATATTTCTTGTTAATAAATAATACCAACAAACGATAATGTATAATAAATATTGCATGAAATTTTATTTACAAATCTTCTTTCTTTCTTCTCCGTGGGTTGTTCTGTTGACTCTTCAGCGTGGTTTGATCACGTGACAAATTGAATTTGTTATATAAACTAACCCATAGGCGAACACCTTTTAATTGAAGAGTTCAAAATTGACGTGCGTTTAATCAAAATTATTTCAATATATTACCAGTAATTTGCGGAAATGTTACAGAATTGCACAATATTAGAAATCTTCGACCAATCGGGAACTATATTGTCTTCCATGATCAGGTTTGAAAATTAATGCGCCTGTTATTTGACAATTAATCTGGTTCCCTGTCCTATTATAGTTCGCAGGGGACCAGTCCATTTGACAATCTTCACGCAGTGATCTCCCCTGAATTTTTCGGCGTTAATGTCCATGTAAAGGGAAGTAACCGCTTCAAAAAAGCGGACTACTTTCGGTATTTGCAATTAACAGCATTCGGGTCTGAAATTTCGCTACCATTATTTGTTTGGTCTGACGACCCAAACAAATAAAAACCGATAGGACGGTTATTCAACGCCTTTTAACTGCTTATGAAGCTGGCCGAGATGTAGATTTGAAAGCAATTTTAAAACAAGAACTTATGCCCGTACCGGTTGCCCTAGCAGAAATGAATGGTACACTTCGAACCTGTAATAAATCAGTACTTGTTGATTGTTTAACAGACGGATTGACCTGTCCCGAATCAGTCATTCCATATCACCCAGCGACAATGATCATTGATAGTAATGCTCTTATTGTTTCTGTTGGAAAGCCAATTGGGGCTCTCTTATTTGGTGACTTAGCAGATACCTTTTGCAATGCTGTTGCACAAATTGGTCATTCCTACACGAGAATTGATGTTGTGTTTGACAGATACAATGATAAGTCAATCAAAAGTGGGACACGGCTTCGTCGTAACAAAACCTGTCAGCCTATACGCCGTCTGGTGGAAGGCCGTGATGTACCTTTACCACAAAACTTGGTAGACTTCCTTGTAATGCCTGACACCAAGGTGGACATTGCGAATTTCCTATCGCATGAACTGATCCGGCAGGCTCCACGTGATAAGGAAATTGTCACAGCTGGTGGCTTCGTAGATGAGCTTGAGGTAAAATCATCAAATCCTACCATTACTTATTTAGTTCTTCTGAAAAGTTGCCATGAAGAGGCTGACACACGTCTTGTGTTGCATGCCGTAAACAGCGAGGCGCAAGATGTTGTTGTTTGGTCGAGGGACACTGATGTGATGATATTACTTCTTGCTCACTATCCAAAAGCCATTAGTCAAAATATATGGCAATTACTCGGGACAGCAAAAAAACACCGATACATACCTATAGGTCAAGTGTTCCGAAACCTTACACCAAACTCATTTGAGGCATTACTGACTTTCCATGCAATAACTGGATGCGACACATTATCCTTCTTCGCAGGCCATTCAAAGAAGTCTGCATGGAAAACATTCCAAGAGCATTGGGAACTACTGTTAGAGCTTGGACATGGAGCCTCAACCGAACAAACCCTAGCAAATGTGGAAACCTTTATATGTAGAATGTACAACATCAACTCAACTAACTCTGTAGATGAGTGTCGGTATATCCTGTTTCCTAGAGCAAGTAAACCTGAGATACTTTGTCCTACTCAGAATGCTCTTTTTTCCTTATCAAGCGCTCACACTTCCAGACTATGATTTGGCGACAAGCAGTACACCCTTAACCAGATCTTCCTGACCCAAAAAAGTATGGCTGTGAAGCCCAATTGAGACCAATTTTGATGTCTCTTGATCCTATCCCAGATTCATGTATCCAAATAGTGTACTGTTCATGCAAAACACAATGAAGAAACGGGCGTTGCAAATGCAAAAGGGCCAAGATATATTGCACAAGAATGTGTGCTTGTAAATAAGTGGGTGGATGTTTAAATTCTGCATGAGGTATTAGCAGACACCTGTCATTAATCAAAACATTAAGTTCATGAATATTTAATCAATTTGTCAACTGGAGTCAGTAGCACTATTTGTAGTGCGTAGGATTTCGAACCGTTTCCAGGAATACCCTTGCATGAAAATTTCACAATAATGTGGATTTCTCTCCATCAATTAGGTATATGGAGAAGTTGCTGGCCTTGTGGAAGGGTATGTAAGTACTGGTTATAGACAAGAGTCCAGGAAAGCTAAGTTAGGGACGTTGACCACCGTAATGTAACCTTAATTTGTGTTGAAATGGCATGAAATCCATTAATAACAAGTTGTAAGGTCAGACAGGTTTTCGTGACTTTGATAAGAATACGAAGCACGAAATCATATGAATATAGCATTTCGAAACGTAAATTACAAAGCTGCAGTCGTTTTATGGTTTTGAGAATACTGAAATTAAACAATTCAGTGCAATTCCTGATGCACATTGTGTGACAATGCGGCGAAAATTTGACAAAACAGTATTTTTTCAACCATGTTTCTTAAATTACCATACGATTAATCATTGATCGCGCCGCGTTGATTCGAATCACAATCGAAAAACTCGTTGTTTCCTAGATCAAGAAACGTTATCCCACTAACTAAGTTATGGGGGACTAGGAAGCAGAATCGACAGTGATTGTTATAAGTAGTAAGAACTTGTTTCACAATCAAGCTAAATTACATTAGTAAAATGGGGGCAGTTTGAAAGCATATCAGTAACAGTCAGAGTAAAACAAACACAGACCTTTCATACAGCCAAAGAGGGAGAGTTTTTCTATTTTCAAACTATTGTTATAAAAGGACGCCACAAACAAATAACGAAACAAGTAACAGAGGTGTTTCCACCTTGGAACAGACAGTGGTAAAATAATTGCCACTGGGTGTTTAAACCAGGCACCCAACAGGCTCATGTAAGAACAAACAATTACAAATTGTCTTGGTGAAAAAACTCAACACACCCTTCACTCGACATCGTTGTGTGCAAAAACACACAAACACATGAAAAAAAAAACAATCTTTGTATGGCAAACACGAATGTATAGGATCTGATGGTCAAATATTTCCTTTAGGTTATAAAACTCTATAAATCGTGTCATGCCGGATTGATATTCTGACTCCATGGGCTTAATTTGAACAATCTTAGTACAGGATATTCAGGTAATGCTACATGTCAAAATGAATGCTGATCATTTTTTGAGATTTGTATAATTTTACTTTTCTGTTACCATGGTAACGAGAGTTTTATATGGGATTCAATGAACTATTTAAAAGATCTTTACGCTAGGAACATTTCTGCAAAATTTTAGCAAGATTGGTATCGTAGTTTTGGAGTAAATGTCGTTTGAAGGAACTTGCTGACAATAAATGAACTATGGCGGCCATTTTGAATTTAAAGATGGCTGCATTTCAAAAGTTCAATTTTTTCACCTGTATATTTTTCCTTTATTATATACTGGCATAAAATGATACATTATATACGGTTTAAATAAATGTTTGACCGATTTTATCTTAACAATGTCCAATATAAGTGTAACTAAAAGGAAAAATTGGTGGCCATTTTGAATTGACCTTTTGAAGGTCAAGGACGCAAGATACAGCCGTGGTAGAGCAAAAAAATGGAATCAGCATACCTGAAATATGTTAAAACCGTTGTCTACCTGCTTGTACTAAAAAATGCCGTCAGGACTTTATTTTCATGAAAATCAAACCAGACTATTAGGACTTCTTCTTGTGGTGGAAGATCTAGAATTTAGTGCACTGCAGCAATTTTGACCTTCGAGAATTGGAATTCCCTCATGTAATGTAAACAATGTGAAAAGCTGAAAAATATAAACGTTCATCACCTATATTCTTTGAACTTATTTGGCTGCTCTAGTGTAAAGTATTAAGAGGATACCAATCATAATATTTCAATCTATTTGTGATCGTCAGCAGAGACACTCAAACTTGGTTATTTCATAAAGAAACTAAGAAGGGTAAATTTTACAGTAGAGGGACCATACGTGCATATCTTTATCGAAGGAAGTCCACAATACCATCGCGCTGATTATGCTTCGCTACAATACAAACTTACTCCAACGTGATTTTCTTACTTTCCGACATAAAACGTCGCTGTCGGTAGTTGGGCTTTAACCAACGGTCATCAATCAGCTAGAAGCTACAATGATTAGAAGTCAGTATCCTAAAACACGTGATCAAAGAGGCGAATTAAGGTTAATTCGTCAGGTTAAAAACCATGTATATGATGTCGTCAGTTTTTTGTATAAAAAACAAAATATATAATGAATGTAAATAGCTGGTTGCGTGAAGCGGATACAATTTGCCGTTTCTAAAACATGAAATTCTTTTCATTAAGAAACTACGGTAAAACTCTGTTTCCGTAAATGTCGACACTTGTCTTTGCCAGACGATCACATAGCGCGCTGATGGCGTTATATATGTTTGTGAGTGTAACTGTCGTGTGGTAATGATGTGATTTGTCTCAAATTAAGATTAGGTATTAATGTCTGCCATTTACATTCAACAAGGCGTTTTTTTTCGGCGTAGCTGTCTAAGCTGGATTTTGACCTACATTTCTGTATAATGACGTCTGTCTGGGGATTTCGGAAATCCGCCGTTCTATTGGATGATTTTATAAGCACTGAGAATGACGAACGGGGAAAACAGAGAAAACCCCCTCTTCGATTGGATGGCCCTGACACGCGCGAAAAAATAAAGGCCACACTATTGTAATGCAGTGTTTTACGAAATTTTGCTTCGTTCGTAGATAATTTTTTTGGGGTAGACTTCTATTGCTTTCCAAAGTGTTTTTTTATTTTGTAACAATAAAAAGTTACGTGTCAAACACAATATTTTATGGGTAAAATGAATTACGTCTCCAGATGTGAACCGGTTTCTAGTAAAAAGTCTGACATATAACCCAATAATTATTAAATTAGCCTCACTACGTCCAGTTTCCGGGGTTTACACTTAGAGAGTCACAGCTCCACATATACACCAGTTCACATTCTATAAATAGACGGTGAAGATATCACCTCTATACTAAGACGCATAACGATCTCCAATCATCCGCAATTTACTTCCGCGTCAAGTAGTTCCGCGTATGAATAAAAATATCAAAGAAAATCGTTGTTGTGAAGTACTTTGTTGGCATTTTTTCGCCAAATATAACTACTAAAATGTAAAATAATGACCGCCTGTAGCTACAGGAATATTAATCTATATATACTAAGTACTTTTAAACCTCTGTAGGTATAGGTACATAGTTAAACCTTGTTCTCTACTTTCGAATTCAAATTATTGTGTAAATAATGACAGATGTAAACACGTTATGATGAAGGTTTAACTTCCAGTTAAAAAGTTTAATTTGATGAGGATAGTTGGTTGGATAGTCAAATTGAGTAGACACAAAATTCATACTCTATTTGTTCAGATTACTTGAAGGGGGGAATTGTTAGAATGTAATCATTGCCACGTGCTTTCAAGTAAATAAACAGTTTACCCGTGATGCGCGGCGTCTCCGTACAAAGGTCAGTCAGACCGTTTGTGTACAGAATGCACCAGTTCATTGTTATTTTTATGATGTCTATAAATAGTAACAAGGAGCTGATAAATACTACAGGTAACCGTTCGCTGGTTGGCAAGAAATGATAGCGAGTAAATACAATGAAAACACAGTAATTTTAAAATTGCAATTACTAACTCATTTTTCATCAAACAATTTTGCATTTTATATCACTAGAAAGGTCTTGAAATTCATATTTTGAATATCTAAAAATTATTTGTCAAAAAGAATTGTTTTTTGTTGGCGAGTGTTTTAATGATCTGCCCTATGAAACATTTAATATTCATAGCTCGAAGAGTTATGTTTAATCAATTTAATCGTGCGGTTAAAGTGCTACTAGGGTATCAGTATTTTTTGTGAGCCACAAAATAAGAAATCTAGATGAATCGGTCTAGTAAACGCAGTTGTACCCCTTGTATATAAGTATATTAAAGGTATGTTGGAAAAATCAAAGGGAGGTAACTTGACAATTCCCTGTGGTTATCAGTGTACGGCAATTGCATTGGCTGTCATATTGTTTACGGTAGGCAATCATGTGCCAAGTCTGCGAAACTGGTCCGCAAATGTTGTTGATGAAGTGATGATGCGTGGTCACAACTTGTATGAGCAAATACTAACGGAATCTGGCAATCCATCACCACGTCAAAAAATCGGTTTTAACATTAGTGGTCCTATGTAAATGGCTCTTCTGTGACCTTTGACCTTTTCCTTAGGTGAGCACCCAGGGCCCTTTGGGCCCTCTTGTTTTTAAATCGACGCCGTTTGTCTTTTTTAAAGACATTTCTTGTTTCGTAATACAGCTTATTTTTTAATTAAGTGTAAACTATTTTAAATGCAAAGTGTAATATACGGTTGTTGTTAATCATTGTCTGGAATCATAAACTGCTGTACAATGTACTTTAAAGTAGATATAGTTCTGTTTTGATAACCTGTCACAACTTAAATAATTACACGGTCACTGAATCGTTTATTTTAA
Organism: Mactra quadrangularis; assembly: GCA_025267735.1. Lineage (NCBI taxonomy): Eukaryota > Metazoa > Mollusca > Bivalvia > Venerida > Mactridae > Mactra > Mactra quadrangularis. The sequence continues at coordinate 28,926,227 of CM046299.1, read as the reverse complement.
CTCTTTTAGAACTTGTCATTCCCCGATATTCAAAATCGCCGCATTTATAGTTAGATCATCAATAATTAATATGGATCGGTGGCTAAATGGTAAAAAGTGTCGTGTCAATGCATATAAAGAACAGTAACTCGGTCGATCTTATTTCGAAAACATTGCGACTTTGGCCCATTAAATGTCTCACACACATGTTACAAAAAGTAATTTGGTAATATGTTTTTTTTTCTAAACTAATCAATTTGATTTCGTTATTAAGCTGTTGCATAGTCTGTATTTGCTTGGAAACTTGTACAGCTAATTATATACTGAATTTAAAACCACTACCAACACATAGCTTGTTTTCTTATTGTTTATTCACAACGTTTCGCCATTTAAGGCTTCCTCATGTATAAACAACAGAAGGGGGGAACAGACGATGACGTAACGTCATCGCGCGAAAAAACACGTTGTAAAAATGCGGAAAAATGCACAATATTTAATACATACTAAATAAATAGAACACAGATAACGGGTTTAGAGAAAGACGGTGGCAACTCAAAATAAGAAAATAGGAAGTTATAACCGTCTTGCGCCACAACCGCTAAATGAACTCGAAACATTATACAAACATTAAAATATGTATATTAATACCAACATAAGACACTACACAAATACAAATAACGGATCATTATGATTCAAATAATTCCTAAAATAATGAATTATTATAGGAATTATTTGAATCATAATGATCCGTTATTTATACCAACACAAGCAGCTTTAACTAGGAAGATAGAATTTTAACACATTTTAGCCATTTTAGGCTAAACCAAGTTGATATGTTCTATGGATTTTTCTGGAAAAGTAATGGGACGAGCGAGCGAAGAAAAAAATCCTAATTCAGTTGTTTCATATAGCGGTTTGATCAAATCTTCATGAGTGAGCGAGGAAATAAAATTATTTTTTGTAAAAACTGTCAAACTTAAGGTGGAGCGAATCCATAGAAGATATGATCAACTTGTTGTGGCCTTATTATCAAAACGAAAACAATATACATGTTATCCAGACTTCGAAGTACACGGCCTTTATGGGAAAATTCAGCCATTATTAAAGTTGAAACCAATCAAAATGACCGAATCTCATATTAGCCAAGGTATTAATTAGTTAATTGATAATAAATAGTATAAATTATTTGTAATACAACTAGGTCACATAATAAAGTAAGTTCGCGTAAGGACCATAGTATTTAATGCATAAATCCAAAATATTTCTTTAATAAGATGGTCAAGATCACGGTGGCGATACCACGTGACTATGACATCACAAATGCTAGGGTTACGAGAATAAAACAGTAAAAACTCCGCCTTCAATCAGAGTTTAAAAAGCTGTAAGTATATAAAATATGGCCAGATTTCAATTTGCCGCGCATTATATCACAAACGCCAGTTTTATACTTTTTGCTAACACCCTGGAAAACCTTCCAAATTTTTTCCCAATTAAAAAGGAAGACGGCTTGTCACTGTAGCTCGCTGAAAAAGGAATGGTTTTCCATCGTGAATTTTGGTGTGCACAATATCAATTGGTCAATATCAATCTGATTGTTTACGTAGCAAAAGCATAACACAGCACTTGTACCTCCTTGTCTTCAAGCTAGCTTTTATGGCGAGTGCCCTGCCACGACTCGAGAAGTCGTGGGTTCGAATCTCAGTACGGACCAATGGATTTCTATCGTGTTACATTTGGCGCCCAACGTAAATAACCCACTAAAAATTGTGTGATTTCATCCTTAGATAGTCCCAGTGACAATCAAGCTCCAAGAGTTCAAGGACGAATTCTGTTAAAGAAGGGGTGCATGTAGCAAAGGTAAAATATGGCACTTGTTCTTCCTTGCCTTCAAGCTAGCTTTTATGGCGACGTGGTAGAGTGTCCGCTTACGACTCGAGAGGTTGTGGGTTTAAATTTCATTTTGGACTAATATGTTTTTATCGGCTTATATTTACATTAGGATTTGTCCCACAATATTAATGTCAAATCTGTGACTATCCATTCCTCTTGAAACACTTTAATTAGTTTTCTTCTAGCTAATGTGTTACAGCTGGATTATAAGTTTTTGCACCGAGTGCCATGTTCTCAGTTTGCCAAGGTCAACATCACACGGAACTCCTTTGCCATTCACTACTTATAATCTTGGATATGTATAGACGACATGTTGAAAGTTCAAGTCTACATGATACTAAATTTTATGGTGTAGTTAAATTCTACGTGATATTATAGTCCGACAATACCAACGTGTGCTTGAACTTCCCGTATTATAATAATTATACGATTCACTTATATTAAATCGTGAGTTTCATACTTTCGTGGAGCTTGGTCATGATATTATTTCTACGGCCATTCTCCTTCCTACCAATGATTTTTAATTATGTAGGGCAGTTGTAAGCAACTGGCGAAAGTATGCATTTGAAGTTGGTTAACAGCTAAATCCAGAGATTTAGCCTTTCCAGGAACAGTGAGTAGGTTGACTGACCACAGTTATGACCTATAAAATGTGTTGCAACGGCGTTAAAAACAAAAAACAAACAAACAAATCGTGAGTTTCCTTGTGCGTGTTTACAATTACACACGTGTTTACAACACTCTTTGTGGCTATAAAATAAAATCAATTTTGTTAACATGACATACTATTGTATTTTAATTTTGGACTCATAGTTATTGGAGAAACTACAATAGTAAGTCTGCAATATTACACAGTTTCAAAGTATTTATTCTTATGAAAACACATTGTTCAGCAGCGTGTTCAGTTACCTTGAACGTTCCAAAACGTTCCGTAACGGAAGTGTCGGGACAACTCAACCAATAGACAACTCAACCCGAGACAACTCAATCTCCTGCTAACGGATTGAGTAGTCCCAACTTTTGTTGAGTATTGCCCGGGTTGAGTTGTTTATGTGTTGAGTTCTTCCGTATCCGTAACGTTAGCTAACAGTAGTTATAGTCCGTTTTTGGAACGATGTTTAACATCGTTCCAATGGTAAAAAGAAAGTATAAGATTACTCTTTTCACCCTTCAACAATTTTCAACATAGACAAAGAGGCGTAGTTCAAGCGTGAAACTCATTAACATCTCATTTTAATGCAAAACAACGCTGGCTTGTGTTGTCGTTCTTGAAACTCTTCAGGACTCATGATCAGTTAACTCGTGCTTCTTTGTATGAATGATACGCGGAATCTACCGAAGGTAAAAATAGACAGACAATGAAGCGTGAAATTATTACAATGAGGGTACCAACGTCAGGTTAATATTTATTTACTATAATTGATACTTAATACATTATTTTATAGATAATATACATAATAATATATTCTTTAATCAAAAAATAAGTTCAGGACATCGTTCCTCTAGCACTCCAGTGCTTTGATTTCTCAACTGTCAAAGCTTGAATAATTTCACGGTGATTGAATGGATTGTTTCTGTACTGGCAGCGTAATTGTTATTAAATATATCTTGACTAAAACAAATCATACGGCGTAAGCAGCTTTACTCGATCATAATACACATTTTCGGAAACTCCGAATGTATCACGACGATAATTTTAACAAATGCATTCTCCGTGAAATTATTCATGTTTTTGGCAGTTGAGAAAAAACGAACAATACTGTTCACAGGGCTGTACGTGTATTTTGCCGAAAGCTTCCGATAAAGCGCGATTTAGAAACGAAGGCTAAAGTAGACAGTAAATACGTAGTTTAATATATTGAACAGAACAGAACAGATACTTTTTAAAGGGCTTGAGCATACTTATCACTCAAATAAATACAATGTACATAGTATTACGTATACAATTACATGCGACATGAAAACATATTTTTTAATATAAACATACAAAAAAGAGGGGGAAATTACATAGAGATAGATAAACAAGTTATTTATATTCAGTTAAAGAATTTAATGTTAATAAGTCAAACGGTAATATGAGATGACCTAATCACTAGTGCTTCCTTTACGTATTTATGTAGTTTAAAAAGAGTTATTCTTGCTTAAAGGTCAAGCTCAGATTAATATTGTCGGACTATAACAATTAATGTAAAATTTCATAAAAGGGTGCTGCTGTTTCAGATGTCGTTGATTTACAGAGGTAAAATGCAATCTTAAAATGGTGCTTATGGAAAAATATCAAAAGCTGTTGTTGTGCAGAGGATTTGGTTTGTAGACTGAGAACGCTCTGCAGGGGTTACATTGTACAGGTATTTAAGACCAATCATGGAACACAATACATCTACGAAACAAAACACTCAATTTACAATAGAGGGCTAGTTGACTTGTGACACACATGGCGACTTGTGCTATTGAATCAATACTGAACGTGTTTTAACAAGTTACGTCGCGAAAAACAATTATCTGAATTAAACTTATCCGGAGAGTATAAAATAATTAAAAGTATTAAAGTCCATTTTCATTTCGGATATAACAGATTTACAGTCTTGAAGGTTAGTGTAAAATAATGTTTAGTTATGGATTTTAATATGTTTATGTGTGCCGTTCAAAATCACTTTTTGATTTGTTATTAACATCTTAATAATTATGTTCATCAAGCAAGTTGTATGGAGTATAAATGACAATTTAGTGTTTTTCTGGAGTTTTGCGAATTTTATGACCAATGCTTAGTTTTCATATACGAGTGTACAAAAGTACAAAAGTTTTGTTTTTTTACCTAAATTGGAAACATGAACGTTTTTGTTTGTTTTTTACTAAAAAAGGTAAGATCGGTCGCTTTCTGCTCGTAGACACCTTTAAAATCATGTTTAGAAGGATCGAGTTATTACGTTCTTAAAATGCTCGTAGTTGTTTATACTTGTATATTGTTTTTTTAAAACCACTCAAATAGCATGATTTCTGGACATTTAAGCGTGCTGTCATTCACCGTAAATGTAACTTTTATTTGCTTCCTGTTTTATTTGATAAATTCAATTTTCAAAATTGTTACTTTAGTTTGTTTCTGTTTTGTTATATCGTAGCGTGAGTATCGTGTAACTTTAATTTGTGACCCGTACCCCACCCCGGGATAGATGATAAACACTAAACAGAGATGTTTGTATAATTATATAAGTAACTACACATGTATATACAATATAATATAAGTTCATAAATAGTTTTTTTTCAAATTTCAGATTTTATTTAAGACCTGTACGAGATAACGTACGTTGACGCATTTTGATATATCGATATAAAAATATAATATGCCCTCGCTCACTCTCGCACAAACGCGCACCCCTACAATCTTCCACTCGCCAAACACCCAAACTTACCCCACACACTCATTACAATTATCAGATTAATACAGTATATAAAAATTAAATCATGACTGGAAAATGAAAGAACTTTTTTGTTTATAATACCTGAGGATATTGAAGCATATGACAAAATATGACAACATTTATAAAAATGGTATGATTTTTAAAATAGTGATATAAATTCAAATTATTATAAGTTAAAAGTTTTTCACACATTTTCACACTATTTTTTATCAGTTTGACGAATATATATTTTGTAGTGTGAAAACGTTTAACGAAATGACCTACAATTTGCAATGGTTATGCCATAAATTATGTTTGACGATTCGGTCCTTGTATCAGCATTTAAAGGCTTCACTATTCCCCAGGGGTATAGGGTATGCAGGTTGTAAACATATAGTACCCTAATGAAAAACCTCCAATTTATGTTCCATATTACTTGACATCTCATAAAGAGTAAATAATGCGTTGTGGCGACTAATTCACTATCTTGTTTCTTCAAATAATGAAAACTCATACTGTTTTATAATGTTGATATTTTTAATCTAGTAGACAAATCAGATTTGTGTCCAGTACTATTGAATCTTATGCACGATGGGAAAGTGAATTGTTCGCCTCAAGTATACGGGACGTAAATTTGGATATAAAACTCACAAAAACAAACACACAAAACGGACTAACCGAGGCGAGTACAATGTTAACCCTTCCATGAAAACTTCAAAACTTCGAAACACCACGCAGAACCCCAAAGAGCTTAAAAATCCCAAAGAAACTCCTAAGAAAACCCCAAATAAAGCGTAGAAAACTTTAAATTTAAGGATCAACTATTCATTAAAAAATGAAAATTGCTACATTTTGTAATTATGTGAAGTAGGTTGAAAAGAATGAATATGAAATATTGACTGTGTGTCAAAGTACCCATTTTTGTGATCCATTTTTCATGGAAATCATTTTCTTTTGGGGGTTTTGAATGACCGGTGGAACGACTCCGGAACTCCAGCAATTACCAGGCACTCGCAATTACGCTCCCCTTGCATCTCACTGAATAGAGTAGATTCACAGAACGGCAGTGAAAATCAGCCGATGTGTAGGAGAGTACTAGATATATACCATATAATTTTCTTACAGCCGTTGGATCATGTTAAAATCTTATAAGTAATTAGAAGGAATTGTCTTTGAACTACAAATGCATTGTACGTTATGCAATTGTTTTAGGAACTCCTGGTCTTGTTACTAATTGCACGCGTAGCGTCAAAGCTTTTTGACATTTATATATTTTCGTATCATTTTTATGACACAATAAAAATCTTTGAGTGAGCAATGTTTTAGGGGGGGGCGTACGCCTGGTCCACCCCCTTAGATCCTCATTAGTATACTGTCCATTATGCATCGTTAAGAAGTTTGATGAGTTGGAATATATAACTAAGGTTCATCGCTTGGGTAGAATAATAGTAAACAACAAAACTACATTGTATAATGTTAATTGGCTAATGTTGAAAACTTTCTTTTGTGTTACAGACTGAATAAAATTGGAATCGGAAACATGGCCAACAGTAAAAGATTATTGATTTTGGCTTTTAAAATTACAGTTGGTGCATGTATCATTGTGTTATGGTACGTTTTTCCGCCATCTTGGTCACAGGTAAAAACTGTTTTGAAATTAAACTTCATCATTATTTATCTTGAATTGTGTTTTTAATAACTACTTAACATTATTCTTAGTGGCAATACCACGTGACTATGAAATAACAAATGCTACGGTTTGAAGAAGAAAATATTTTCAAAAATGTCATTTTTGCCTTGCAACACATCTCCTACGAAAGTTTGATATTCATTTTCAAACATTCTTGAAAATCTACTATCAATTTTTCCTATTTTGCTACTATCAATTTTTCCTATTCAAAATAGGACGAAACAAAATGTTACTTTTACGCACTGGTTTTCCAGGCGTTGGAGATGTGATGCGCAGCAAAACGTACACTTTTCTGTTTAGCCTTGCGTAGGTACATGTACCAAGGAAATCTGACGAGAATTCTAAAACTTACAGCTCTTTAAAACTTTGAGTTGAAGCGGATTTCCTCTGTTTTTTTGTTCAAACCGAAACGTTTATAAAGTCGAAGTCACGGCTTATTGCCCCCGTGATATTGTACATGTAACTAAATGGTAACTGTTCGATTATACAACATGTACTGAAAATGTATAATGTACAATTATTATAATGATAATTATAACATTTATTCAGCATAGTGTTCATACATGCATAGCAAATTTTCATCATAAATTGAACATATTGTATCACAGCATACAATTATTTGCTATGATAAAGGAATACCAGCAGCATGACTTTAAAAACGGATTAAGTGCCGTTTAAAGTGTGCTTCCACATGCAAGTTCACTCGACTTTATAACTAGTGAACCATAGCCCCTGTTCATTGAAATCACCTCCAGGCAGGTGATTCCTTACAGTACACATTTGCATCTGGGTGGATAGGAAAAATTGTAGGTAAATGTTTTATTAAGGAAATTAGCAGTGTCCGCCATGGGTTTCAAACTGGTACCTCTCGATTCGAAAGCGCGTGTCTTGCCATTGGGCAACTGCTCCTTCTGTCTCTGACTTCACTGGATGTTTAACGTAAGTTTCAGATTTAGTAACTAATATTGTCTATTTCAGATTTCATCAAGTAAATTTATTGCACATCCAATTAAGCTAAATTACATGGATAGTGCTGCACAAGGCATGTTCTCACATAATCGGAATTATATTGCAAGACGTATGCAACCAATGTTCTTAAGACCTGGTTCAATTCAATGGAAGGATATTGACAGTTCGAAGCTAAAGAGAAAGGTTGGTGTAATACAAGACGGATCATCACCAAAGCCCACCCAAAGTATCAAACAAAACACACAAACCAAATTTGTTATCATTTTGGCTTACATGCATACGTCATCCTCATACACTTTAAACGTCATGAGATCGTCACCTGGAAGTGTCATGTTCGCTGAACCACTGGAATATTTAGAAGATTCGATGAGAAATAACGTACCGTTGTTTATGCAAAACGGAACAATCAGGTAATTATATTTTCTATGTATTAATAGTTGTAAGAATAATATTTCCTATGATTGGTTTGACCTAAGTCCAAGTTCTGATAAGAAATAAACCTTGAACTATATAATTTGCTATCATAGATTTTCTAAAATCGATCCCAGCTGTGTTGTAACTGAAGTTTTATGTTCTGAGTTTTGTATACAACATGCTGGTTGTCTTATTGCATAGCGATGAGTCACGTGATAGGAAACGAATAGAGGCGGGAATACTGCACGGAGTATTCAGTTCTACGCTAGACTTCAAGCTGAGGACACGTAAATAATTCAAATTCGACTTTTTGTTTTCTGTAATGGATGCAATAATTTATGACAAAGTTCATATGATTGAGTGTTTAAAATATACATCCACAATATTAAGAATGTCGAAACAGCTAGTATTGATTAGGCGAGTATGTACAGTTTTCCAGAGTGAATTTTTATATGTTCATATATGGATAACCTTTTATTTCTGGTTTTTAGCCTGAACTATTCGTCTGAGCTCATACAAACATTTATTTGTATGTATTAATGTTGGTAATATTCATGTATGATGGCGATGAATACTGTAATGTGTCTAACTCCTAGACAGTGCTTACATCACGCTTTGTTATTTTTACAAATTATAAATTAAAACTATTTTTTACGTTGAACATCCTAATTTAATACAGGAAGACTCAATTTGTAGAAAATACTGAATTGTAACAGAAAGATGAATAAAATTCGGCACTCTGAGGGGCGAATTATCTTGTGGTGGCAGTGGTTATTGACATAATTAAGGGAAATAACCGCTGCGGGGAGTTTGGTATTGTGTATACATATTACTCCAAACTTCTACGTGTCATATAGTCTTTGCCCATGCAAATGGTGTTTGTTATGTGTTCTTTGAAAGGTTAAGACAATGTATTAAACTGTGTTAGGTCAATTTGCACAAACTTGATAAGATTATATCGTTCTATTACATTAACCTGTCACAACTTAAATAATTACACGGTCACTGAATCTGTTATTTTTAACCCCGTTCGAACTTGTTATTTCCCCGATATTCAAAATTGTCGCATATATAGTTAGATTATCAGTCATTAATATGGATTGGTGGCTCAATGGTTAAAAAGATGTTAAATAATAACACATCCAGAGACCGTGTAATTATTCAAGTTGTGACAGGTTAATGTAACAGAACTATGGTATATTCGAAAGAAGTTCAGTGTTATGATAATACACGCTTTGGGACCAATGTATCTCGGTGTCAAGCCCTATTAGGTGAGTTACTTGTATTTTTAGCCATAATTTCACTTGCGATTGCTTAACTCAACCCGGAGCGAAATAAGTACAATGCTGGTATAATTCCGTTGCGCCAATATGTCGGCTGCAATTAGCGGAGTTACAGACTTTCCATAACGATTTATAGATATACTCAAATAGCCTGATGACCAGATGTTGTACATGAAGCCGTAAACGTGCATAAGTATAAAACTTAAAATTGAATGCAATTACTTTATCATTTCTATATTTATCAACTTCAGGACACTTCTAGATGCTGCCAGCTTTGAATCATATGGGAAAAAATCTATAACCAATCTGTTATTGTGTAAACCATGGAATATTGATATCTTATCCCTATGGAAATACAACACAAAAGCCATTTCAACTTTGTGGCAATGCCCGCAGTTACCTGACATTAAAGATGTGAAAAAAAAGACGATATCGTGAAATAAACAAGGTTTTCAATGGTATAAAGAATTGTTCACCAAGACTTGTTTCTTTATGCAATGAAGCAAGTTTAAGAGGAATTAAAACTACTAGAATGTCAATGGAAATGGCTAGAGATTTACTGGCTTCATTAGGAAATGTGAAAATAATTCATTTACTTCGAGATCCAAGAGCAATGTTAGACTCCAATGTACGCAGACATGAAATGTCCCTTGATAAAAATATTACTAAATTCAAACAATATGCCCAATTCACTTGTGAAACTATATTAAATGACCTTAATATATCTTCCATTCTGAACAAATCACATCCTGGAACAATACTCACTGTGCGTTATGAAGACATGACGGATGACCCAATGCTTATGGCTAAACATATGGTACGGCATTTAGACATTCCATTTACAAAGAGTATCGAAACATTTGTGGTAAAAAAGAATAGCGATACTAAGACTCGGGCTGCTGTCTGGAGAACACGCATTTCTGAAGAACATTTACATGCTATAAATAAGCATTGTGGAGAGCTTTATAACCGACTAAGCTACTCAAAGTTTGAATCTTTAGAGGAAGTAAGAAATCTTGACGTTCCCGGTTATACGAGTGCTGCATTTCATGATTGAATTACATTGTACAAAAAATGTCGTATTCAAGGTCATGCGTGTTTTTGTACTTTAAACAATGGACTTGCCCACTACTTGGTGAATAAGATGATGCATAGACAATATTTTAATGATTTAAATATAACACTTTGATAATTAACATTTATCTTGAATACTGAATATATGCACAATTTAAATTTTATATAGTGGTAAGTTTATAAAATAATTGTTAAATATCTAAACTATAAAACTGAAAAAATAATACATCCCGAAATTTTGGTGTGTAGTGAAACTGGCTATGTTTATGTACGCAATGTCTACATGGCCGACCTGTACATTTATGATATAGTCTGACAATATTAACATGAGCTTGACCTTAAGCAAGAATAATTAAACTAAGTATTTACAGTCTGTTTTGGTCTTCGTTTGTAAATTGCACTTTATCGGAAGTTTTCAGTAAAATACACATACTGAATAATAAATATTGTTTTCATAAAAATAATTCTTTGAAGCTGTGCCACAGTTTTGGAAACTTATACATGTTTTCCCCATGAACGAATGAGTCCAAAATTAAAATTTAAATAACATGTCATGAAACGTTTAATCACATAGATAGTTATAAACACGCGGAAAAAACGTATACAAAGTTACAAACATACCGAACCCACGATTTAATGTAAGCGAAGCCTGTTATTATCATAATAAAGTAGTTCAAGCTCAGGTTAATATTGTCGGACTATCACGATAAGTAAAATTCCCCTTTTACATGTACACAATTATGTTATATCATTTATGAAATCTACATATTTGTGATTTTTTCACTGTTCTAATGATATTTAATTTATATGCATATCCTTTCATATGAAAGGGAAATAAAAAGTAAAATATTAAATTAACTTTTACTTTGAATGCGTGGACAAATTAAAATTTCCACAAATTTCATATTAAAGAAAATAACTACCCAATTTCATAAACAAACATCAGAGGGTTGTTTTAAATCTCTTACCCATTAGAAATGGGATAAGTGTTACATATCACCTTTTAGCATGATAATGTTTCTGGATACGTTAGACCTATCCGCATCCTCTGAACAGCTCTATTGGTCATGTCATACTTACATTTTTCACAATCATATTTTGAAATAAGGTGATAAGTAAAATCAGCTTATTTTCAAATGGTAAAAAGGGGATAACAACCCCTTACTATACCCCCTGATATCTATTGAAATATGTATGTTAAAAGGGGATTACTACCACATACCACTGGCACTGGAGTCCTTATATTAGATAAACTATTTATATATTTATGATTAAAAATAACATTGGTGAAGAAACGTAGAAAAAAACGAGTTCTGTTTGACTATTGCTTTAGAGTCGTGCCACAGCTAATTATAATATAAACATGGTATTGAACCGTTTTCGGAGTGATCCACAGTCGAACTGAATTTTTCATACTTCGGAAAATTACTCGACATAAAAACCGGTTCTGATTTAAAGCTGGCACATATTTTTACATAACTGGTAAGTATCAACTTCATATCTTATATAATTATCATAGAATTAAGCGTTATTTCAGTAATTTCACTTTTCAGCGATTGAGAGACACTGCTGACTTCCGGTATAATTTACAGTTTTGAAACCTGCGTTCTGATTGGTCTTAGACTCCGCGAAACTTTTCCCGTAATCTGTCAATGAAACGAAGCCAGTGCAAACATCAACAAAGCGTCATGCTGAATTTTGATCAATCTGCGACTCTTAGTGCCCCTGCATGGGGACATTAAATTTTGATTTATGGTCAGGCAGGCACTGGCACTGACAAATATTGAAATCCATTTATGAAGAAATAAAATACAACGCAGAGTAGCACTTTAGTACCCTACAGAAATGGGGTGTTTACAAAACCAAGATCTAAACGCTAATACATTACACAGGCAATTTCTCTTCAACTCGCGTTGTCGTTTGGCCGTCAATACATCAATCGTGTAACTAATAAAATGTCCGTGTAAATAAGACACTGAAAGGCCAATCGCATCGTTACTGAGACAGATTACGGGAAAAGTTTCGCGAAGTTTTAGACCAATCAGAACGCATGTTACATCACATATAAATTATACCGGAAGTCAGCAGTGTCTCTCAATCGCTGAAAAATAAAATTACTGAAATAACGCTTTATTCTATGATAATTATATAAGATATAAAGTTGATACTTTCCAATTTTGTAAAAACATGTGTCAGCTTTCAATTACAACCGGTTTTAATGTCCAGTAGGGGTGTAACGGTTAACCGATATACCGGTTAATATTGCAATACGAGTTCTAACGGTTTTTAACCGGTTCGTTTTTCCTTGAACCGGTTTTTGTAGTTAAGTGTCATACTGCTTGTTTTTATTAGAATCTGTTAGTTAAATGTTTAAACAAATATTAATATGAATTGAATACTTATATTATACTCTTACTGTGCTTTTAAAGGTTAAACATTTAGTCAATGGAAAGAAAATATCTTCGAGAGTCTGTTTCAAACCTAGCATTTTTCTAACATATAGACCATTAAAAATACATTGTAATTCAAAGATTTTGATAAGAGATCATTTGAAAATACCCATAATTATGCTTGCTATGCTGATCCAATAAGGACGAGGTACATGTATTAATTAATGCTTTGCTTGTCTAAGCGAAAAACCGGTGCGTATTGCAATATATTGCAATACGGGTTCTGCATATTGCAATATATTGCAATACGGGTTTTACCGTATTGTTACACCCCTAATGTCCAGTCATTTCCCAAAATGTAAAAAGTCAGTTTGACCGTGGATCACTCCTAAAACGGTTCAATACGATATAGATATATACATTATAATGTGTGACGACTCAAAAGCGATAGTTATAAAAAAACGTTTTATAGTGTTTTTTTCAACAATGTTATTTTTGGAACGATGTTTTAACATCGTTCCAATGGTAACAAGAAAGTATAAGATTACTCTTTTCACGCTTCAACAATTTTCACATAGACAAAGAAGCGTAGTTCAAGTGTGAAACTCATTAACATCTCATTTAAATGTAATACAACGCTGGCTTGTGTTGTCGTTCTTGAAACTCTTCAGGAAAAGGGAGGTTACTCTCAGGACATATAAATTTTGCAATGGAGACGGGACAACTCAACCCGTAGACAACTCAACCCGTGACAACTGCAATGATTACTTGTTGGAGTAAAAAGGGCCTACGATGTTTTTGACAATGCCTGTTATATGCGTAGCATAATTACATCATTCGATAGTAATAAACAATATTAAATGATCGTATTATATTAGGCAGTGGCTAGAGTTTCGGTACCGTAACTCTAGACCCAGGTTCTAGAGTTACGGAAGTTCCGTAACTGTAGACAACCCTGCCAGGGTTGGCTAGAGTTACGGAAGTCAAATAACATGCGAATGTGTCAACTTTTAAACGTCGAAAATTACTCGAAATAAACAAATATTTACCGACGTGACTAATCCAATTGTTATTACACCCGCCATTGTGGATATGACTAATACACTTACCGGATGTTTAATATACGGCGATATGACGTTGTCGTCTTCAAAGTGTCACATTAAAAGTTTACTTGAGCGATTTTAAGTCAGTATAGTGGTTGATTATAACTTGGAATGAATATGCATAATTGTGTACGGAATTTTAAGCAAATATGTATAGGAAATTGACGATTCTTGGAGTAATTTTAATTGTGAATAAATTGCAAGTGCTGAACGTAAATTTGACTTTATATACGTGAACAAAAATGGGAATGTAGCTTGATGCATAAGAGCTTAGTACTTGGGGGAAAACCTTAAAATTAATTGTTAGAAAGTCGATGTTTTTGTGAAAAAAATTCAGCTTGATATTCCACACCAAATCTTTAAAATTTTAACGAAAATATTAACGATCTCGTTAAAAAATACCCATTGATAACTAAAAATGAGAAGTTGTCAGCTCCTTGTGGTTAAAGAAAATAGTCCAGAATAATCTTTGGTTTGGTGAGATGGCTGCTGTACATGACCCTAAAATGTGTTGATGAAAATTAATTCTTTGACTGGTTTATTTTGTTTGATAGTAAGATAAACCTTGCCATGAGCAAACCACTTGAGAAGTCTAGTGCTATCCTTTTGTTAAAGTCTGTTAATTGATACTTATTACATTATTTTATAGATAATATACATAATTATATATTCTTTAATCAAAAAATAAGTTCTGGACATCGTTCCTCCAGCACTCCAGTGCTTTGATTAATCATTAGTATGAATATTTTATTGAATGTAAGGACTCCAGTGCCACATACCTACTGATCTTTATTAGAATATGTATGCTAAAAGGGGATAAGTAACAGATTACTCCTTATAGTACTAAAACAGTCTGATAACAATCGGTTACGTATAAATGTCATTTACCTTCAAATTGTCTTATTCATCTAAATTTGTTGATCTGGTCGTCATTTTTACCGTGTTAGGAACAATATAGGCCACGTGATTCCCCGCACTGAACAAAATAAACAATAACATGATAATTCTTCAAAGCTTAACTTGGAAATAGTAGCAATTCAATTAACAGTGGTGTGAAGGAAGTTTTGGAGGGCATATATATCAAGTGTATATCCATCATCAATTTATTAACTGCATTAACAATGAGATAACTATAGTTCATACTAATTTATTTTAGCACAATGTTAAAACTACTTCTTGCAACTTAGATTAAACATTCTCGAGTGCACTTCCTGGTCCTAGAGCCAATACATATATTACAATATATTGAAATTTTAAGTTGTTAAAAATGATATTGAACTTTTAACCTTTCAACAACCTACACCATTTCAATAAAAATGTAGCAAGCAGGAGCGAACCCAGAATTTTTTCTAGGGGGTCCAAACTTTTTCACTAGTGGGGGGGGGGGGGTGTCTAAACTTTCGCGCCACAACCATATTGCACCTTTTGCAGAATAACGTTATACATTTATACGGCGAGCAAAACAAGTATTAGAAAAAATACTTCATGCTACTTATATGGCTTACAGTTAAGAATCATGGACGGGTACATTTTGGAAATTTTAGGGGGGACGGACCCCCTGACCCCCGCTAGATCCGCCTTTGACATGTTTAATAATTTATAAGCCTAATTACAGTTGGGTAAACTTCTTACGTTAGCATGCTAATGGGAATCTGTGCCTATTTTAGTCCTGCTTAAATAGCAAAATACAATTCTTGGCACTTTAGGTTCATACTTTTGTACATATTTTATGTTCAGAAATAACTTTAGATGTGATATAAAGTACATTACTTATCTGTATCTAAGTTTGGAACTTTAATGCCAGTAGCACATTATCATCAAATAGATGTTTTTGTGAATATTATTTCGATGGATCACTGCAAATCAATCTAACTGAATGTCAAAAGGAAGAATCTAAACTAGTTTAGCGCTCAGCATTCTAAAACTGATACTTCCTTGTTTTGATACTTACATTTATATAAATGTATGTATCCATGAACAACAGATTTGTTCGTTTTTGTGTGTTTTTACCTATTGAAACGATAAGATGGGAATCTGTGAGTGCCTTGGTTATCATGCTTTTATGAAATCTCAAAAATTTCAGTAATTTTATACAAGTTCAATGTTAACTATATAGAGACGTGGCAAAAGTATTCGCAAAAAGTTAACAGCATTGACAATTATGTATACAATCGACAAACGCGTTCAAACGAATATATGTAAATAATTATTAAGAATAATTAAAGTTAAAGAAAGGTTTTTTATGTATCACTATTCAGGCGTCTCTTTACATTTACTTCCCCGATCATCGAGTCACACACCAACTGTTAACATACAGATTGCAGCCCCAGCATACAGTGCATGACCCTAACAGGTATCCATTTACACCTGGGTGGAGTGAAGCAATCGCAGATAAATTTCCTGCTCAAGGAAATTAGCAGTACCCATAGTAGGATTCGAACCTAGGACCTCTCGATCCCTAAGCGCGCGTCCCAACACTGAACAACTGCTCCTTGTTTCTAATATTATCATCCACTATCATTTACTACACATTTGAAGCCATCTTGAACACATCACATAAAAAAAAATTGTTGTAGTATTAAACATGAGCACATATCCTGGTGCTCTTATAATATAACTCATGATCTTACTATCTAATTTTGGCACAGCAAAGTTTGTCACTATGTTGTATTTTACAACAAAATATAGACAACTTTATGTTATTTCCTAAAGATAATCAGGAAAGCTTTTAAATTCTAGAAACCGAGGCAATATATCTTAGTCTCTCAATTGTTCCTAGTAAGGTTCAGCTTCATAGAAACATAATAATAAAGCAAATATTTAACCATGAGGTAAATAAACCACTTGATTTAATGACCAATTGTGTTACTGGATTTAAACTCTATATATAGTAGGCATAACATCAGTCAGTGTCTGTTATAATAGTGAAAATAGTTCTCAAGATTTATACATGTACAAAAATTATTGGTGCTGAGTTAGAGTTAGTTCTATTCAACAGGAGAAATTAAAAATATTCTAGAGTAGACATTTCATACCATATCATTGAAAACACAATACTACTGTCAAATCAATATGAATAATTATCTGTGACTGTAAAATAAGGGCTACATGAATTTGGAAAGCATAGAATCTAGCCCCCCCTACTGTATTGTCTTATGATTGTTCAGTAAAGTATTGCTATGAAGACCATCTTGGTTTTTGCAAAATCTTGTAGTTTTTGACAATTTTGAAGTCCTTATTGCTTATTTGTGAAGAAAAAGGTCTTAATCCCCTCTTACCATCATTGGTTTTCATGATCATTATAGTGAAACTTTACTATAATTACATTAATAAGTTGGTCACATACAATCATAAAAATACTGGTAATGTAGTAACCTGTATATAATATATTAGTTTGTATATTCATCATGTAATATATTTTAGCAATCTCTCATACAGAGTTGTCGATCCTTACAGTGATCTATATCTCTGTAAACGTCTCGGGTTTTACAAGATTCTTGTAAAATAGTAATATATTTTAGATTTTGTATCTAAAGCGTAATTCGTCTTTTATATATATTATCTCAAATTTTTACGTGAAATATAATTTTATTACAGGCGAAATCCAATTTTTAAAGAGTTATATTTACAAGAACTATTTTCTTGTGAAACGTCTTCCTATTCTGAGTAATTTGGCTTTTTTACTCATCCGCAAAAAATGTCAACAATAGATGATATTGCTAAAAATTATGACAAAAATTTAGTGCTAAGGGACTGTCAACGACAAGCCTTTGAACATCTACAAGACAAGAAAGGTGATCTGTTATTTAGTTTGTCTGTTGCGTTTGGACAAAATTCAAAAATTGTCACATGATCGTTTTAAACGATCACGTGTTTGGGACTACTTTCGAGACGTTAACAGAGATAAAGATCACTGTAAGGATCGACAACTCTGTATGAGAGATTGATATTTTAGGTTTTGATGTTTTTGTCATTCAGAAACTTTGCTTTATTTTTGTTGTTTTATGCTATTGAACAAATTGTAACAGAAAACTGCAGTAAACAAAACAATCCTCACTAATTGTTTGTCTTTGTATGAGTTATAATTAATACTTACAAAACATTTTCGACTGTTTGTTTCTATGAACCAGAGAAAGTTCATACAACTTGAAATATTTGCGATTATCCTAAGTGTTTCCATGGCATTTATTTTGTACATTGTACTTACTGAAGTTTGTATTTATAGAGTGTCAATGTCAACCAGCTTGAATATACTGATAGGCGACATTAGTTTTTTAAATAGTTTGTCCGGATGAGCAACCAGCTATATTTTTTGCTCGAGCCAAATTTTTACTAGTAGTAATAGGTTGCTCAAACCCAATTATAGATTATCAGGGGCATTATACATTAATCAAGTTGTATTATTAGTAAACTATACTGCATGTGTTAATTCTCTCATTTATTGGTTGGACTATGAATGAATCATGCATAGAGCACAGCTCTGTTGTAAGTTTTACAGCACTTTACCCCACATCTAATGGTCGATAGTTTATTGCTTACTCAACTACGGCATTTTAAAAATTTTCAAAGCTATAATTTGAATTAAGTCTGAGTCTGTGATTACATTTAAACTATTATGATTGTATATCAATTAGAAATAGAAATACTTGTATGATTACATTCACTTATATATTAATGTATTCAAATCTCTGCCGCCCGGCTAGCTCAGTTGGTAGCACGAAAGTCTAATGATCGAGGGATCGGGCGGGGCATACTTCCGTGGAACTTGGTCATGAAATTAATTCTACGGCCATTCAATCTCCTACCAATGATTTTTAATTATGTAGGGCAGTTGTCAGCCACTGACGAAAGCATGCACTTAGTAGTTGGTTACAGCTAAATCCAGAAATTTAGCCTTTCTTGGAGGAGTGAGTAGGTTGTCTCTGACTGCCGTTATATGACTTATATAGAGTGTTGCTACGGTGTTAAACCCAACAAACAATATTTTTAAAATATTTCTCATTGCATAGAAATAACGGCTACAAAAAGTTGCACAAAGTGAGCACAGAAAACATATAATTAAGAGACGTGTAGTAGTGTAAAAGGGGTCATGATTCATTGATAAAATTGAAAGAAATGTGTGCAATGAAGACCTAAAGTATGATTACATGTAACATATCTACATAGCTTGGTATCATGTTTATCTCATCTATGTACTTTTTCCCTATTGTACCTCTATTCAAATGCATCATGTGCTGAGTGTTAAATTAACTGTGAAACTGAGACAAATTATAACTAAAGTAGAACATTTAATTTCAAAGACATGAGATGTTTATGTATAAGTATACTGATACTGAAATATTTGTTTTTGGTGAAGTAAAATTTATTAAGTGCAATTTAAATCACAACAAATAACATACATCGTAATTAGTAGTTAAAATCTACAATTAAAGGTATATAATTATGATGTTGCAAATAACATGTACTAACACGTTACAACATAAAATATAACAAGATATTTGCGCTTAGTTAATCAATCAGTAATTGAAGACATCGACAATCCAATGTTAGATTAGTTTGTTATAAATATATAGCAAAAACAATTTGTAAACAGAGTTTGTCTCTCACACCGTGTTATCTTCTAAAACACTCACTTCACAATAACTAAAACACGAATGTATTAAGCTTCATAAAGACAACCAGCCATGTCATGCTGATAGTCACTAGTATTCAATTGATAATCTACACATATAGAAGACACAAAACTATTTTAGACACAAAAAATACAATAACATTATAATGAGTGAAAGGTATCTAATGCAGAATATTACACTATATAAAACATATGGCAAAACATTTCTAGTAGATATATATATAATTTCTATTTCTTTGTAAAACTACTCATTAAGAATTTTGGTAAATTCCCGCAACAACCTATTTTCGGTCCCAACCAATATTCGGTCGGCACTGGAAAATTTTAGTTATGCTGACTAAACTCGCCCGTTCCACTTAGTCACGCACATTTTGTTTACATACGCCATATGCATGTCATTCAACCATTTTCAAAGAAAATTGGGGATAACATTGGTAAAAAAAAAACCGTATAAATCTTACCTACAACAAATCTTTACTTGTTTTTACTATTCCCAAAATTTTACATCGTAAATATGTGTTTTAAATATTAAATCCAACTTTTTCACTTTGTTCGAAGCGTGTCGTCTGACACACAGCATCATTTTATATGGCTCCACTTACTTTTCCATATTTTGATAAGTATACTTCACGGAAAAGTTGAGAATTTGTGATATATGGCTCCTTACGAACTTTTCTTATTTTTTCGAATATTTGGAGTTGTAGTTTATATACATTATTTACCGAATGTTTCACTCTTTGTTATTTTTAAAAATCTTTTGCCTACTAGCGGGTCATAAAGACCCTATTATCATGACTAAACGGCTACTTTTGCGATTTTTTATAACAGTAAGGGTCATTAGAAGAAAAGACATTCCTGTGTCCAAACTGTGTTTCCTCCACATGTAAACTTTAAAAACTATCACGAAGATACACTGTAAATAGGTTTTGAGAAGTTTATTCGTTAGTAACAGTTAAATATTGTGTTTAATATTTATAATAATGGTTTATGACATCTTGTCACGCTATCTATGACGCGCAGTATACTTTATCAGCATCTGACCGAATATTGGTTACGCAACTTCCGGTTAGGTTAAATTAGGTCAGGTACGTACAAAAAGGATATTTAAAACATGACATGAGGTAAGTTTGTTTTTTTTGCATATTTTTAGCGCTAAATAGTTGTTGAACAGTATTTCAGCATTTATAGACGCTGTTCGTCCCTTACGCATGCCTTTCACGGCAATTAACCGTTAGCTGACCGAAAATTGGTTGTACGGGATTCTTCATGGCTCAAAATATCATAGATAATAAATATCACTTGGATGTAAGTTACCTTACTTTTGGCTATTATGAAATGTAAAATACTGAATACAAACATAATTTGTGTTGGATTAATTTATCCACATTATAGTCCAACAAAATTAACCTGAGCTTGACCTTTATGCAAGAATATATTAAATTCAGTATTTACAGTCTATTTTTGTCTTCGTTTGTAAATCGCGCTTTATCGTTTAAAATATGGGCGGAAGCTTTCGGCAAAATAAACGTACTGAACAATTAATGTTGTTTTCATAAGAAATAATACTTTGAAACTGTGCCATTATATTGCGGACTTACTTGTTTCCCCCAAAACTAATGTGTCCGAAATTAAAAGTACAATAACAGGGATTCAATGTTTCTCAACCGATTTTCGTCGATTTCATGCCAACCGATTTTTGATGAAAGTAGTAATACACAAATGAATATAATTAAAATTAAATTTGCTTATTCTATTTTAGAATTGACTTTAATGTAAATGTTAACGTATTGTTTATAAAATATAACTGTTTTCTAAATACCAAATGCTCAAAATCAACACATGTAGACAAAAAGTGTAGGAACTATTTGACATAAAAACCACGCCTACCTAGTTAGAAATGTTTACACCCCGGTTTCAAAGAAAATAATTTGCGGTAATTATTGAAAGAAACTGGAAATAAAAGTTACTGTTCTTGATAAGATTGTCGAAAATCATATTTAAGAATATATTATTACAGGAACATATAAATGTATACACATTCACGCATACAATGTCATAAGCTCTGTTAACAAGTCGACACTAATAACATAATGGAGTTAACTACGATGAAAAGCGGTTTAAGTATATTTATCAGTACCATTACTTGGGAGAGAAACATAAGCAAATAAAGGATTTCTAGCTGGGGGAGCTATAATGAACAAGAAACTATAGTCT
Source organism: Mactra quadrangularis (assembly GCA_025267735.1). Lineage (NCBI taxonomy): Eukaryota > Metazoa > Mollusca > Bivalvia > Venerida > Mactridae > Mactra > Mactra quadrangularis. Next base: position 28,904,191 of record CM046299.1, on the reverse strand, counting down.
TACCTATACGTAACTAATATTTTTCTATTTTTAGAGATGGATGCCAACTGACTTTTGGCGATTTGTAGAAGTTAGATACCAACCGATTTTGGTCGATTTGTAGAGTCCTGATTCCAGCCATTTTTATGACTATTTGTGGAGTGTGGATGCCAACCGATTTTCGTCCATTTGTAAAATTTGCATGCCAAGTGGTGTTTGACGATTTTAATCAGTTTGAGTCACAACTGATGATGGTCCATTGTAGATTGTTAATGCCAACCGATTTGAAGATAGTAGATTTATAGTATAGATGGCAACCGATTTTCGTTGATTTCTAGTGTCTAGATAAAAACTGGATAAAAACTTTGGATCCAACCGATTATCGTCTCTTTGTAGCGTTTAGATGACAACCGATTTTCGTTTATTTGTTCAGTATATCCCAACCAATTTTTGTAGTTTTGTTTAGCTGGGAACCCAACCGAGTTTTTTTTTTTTGAAATTGCATCCCAACCGATTTTGGTCGATTTGTGAACTCAGATAGCAACCGATTTTTGTCGTTTTGTGGAGTCAGAATGCCAACCGATTTTGGTAGTTTTGTTTGGCTTGGATCCAAACCGGTTTGATCGATTTGGAGCGGCTAGATGCCAATCGATTTTTGTCTATTTGATCAGTCTAAATGCCAACCGATTTTCGTCGATTTGTAAAGTCAAGATGCCAACATATTATTCTCTATATATTCAGTCTAAATGCCAACGATTTTTGTCTATTTGTAGCGGTTAGATGCCAACCAAATTTCGTCTATTTATAGCGGCTAGATGCCAGCCGATTTTTGTCTATTTGTTCGGTCTAAATGCCAACCGATTTTGGTTTATATGTAAAAGCTAGATGTCAACCGATTTTCGTCTATTTGTTCAGTCTAAATGGCAACCTATTTTCGTCGTTTTGTTAAGCTTGGATCCCAATCGATTCTAGTCTATATGTAGCTGCTAGCTGCCAACCGATTTTCGTCTATTTGGTCAGTCTGAATGCCAACTGATTTTCGTCGTTTTTTAGGGGTAAGATGCCAACCGATTTTCGTCTATTTGTTCCGTCTAAATGCCAACCGTTTTTCGTCGTTTTGTTCGGTCTAAATGCCAACCGATTTTGGTAGATTAAAGAAATCAAGATCCTAATCAATTGTGTCTATTTGATCAGTGTTAATGCTAACTGAATTTGGTAGATTTTTGAAGTCAAGATGCCAACCGATTTTCATCGCTTTGTAGCTGCTAGATGCTAACCGATTTTCGTCTGTTTGTTCAGTCTGAATGCAAACCGATTTTCGTCGTTTTTAGGGGTAAGATGCCAACCGATTTTAGTCTATTTGTTCCGTCCAGATGCCAACCGATTTTCGTCTATTTGTTCAGTCTGAATGCCAACCGATTTTCGTCGTTTTTTAGCGGTAAGATGCCAACCGATTTTCGTCTATTTGTTCCGTCTAAATGCCTACCGTTTTTCGTCGTTTTGTAGGGGTTAGATGACAACCGTTGTCTTTTATTTGTTTAATCTAAATGCCAACCGATTTTAGTTGTTTTGTTTAGCTTGGATCCCAACCGATTCTCGTCTATATGTAGCTGCTAGTTGCCAACTGATTTTCGTCTATTTGTTCAGTCTGAATGCCAACCGATTTTCGTCGTTTTTTAGGGGTAAGGTGCCAACCGATTTTCGTCTATTTGTTCAGTGTGAATGCCAACGATTTTTGTCGTTTTTTAGCGGTTAGATGCCAACCGATTTTCGTCTATTTGTTCCGTCTAAATGCCAACCGATTTTCGTCGTTTTGTTTAGCTTGGATCCCAACCGATTTTCGTCTATATGTAGCTGCTAGATGCCAACCGATTTTCGTCTATTTGTTCAGTCTGAATGCCAACCGATTTTCGTGTATTTGTTCGGTCTAAATGCCAACCGATTTTGGTAGATTAAAGAAGTCAAGATCCTAATCAATTGTGTCTATTTGATCAGTGTTAATGCTAACCGAATTTGGTAGATTTTTGAAGTCAAGATGCCAACCGATTTTCATCGCTTTGTAGCTGCTAGATGCCAGCCGATTTTCGTCTGTTTATTCAGTCTGAATGCAAACCGATTTTCGTCGTTTTTTAGGGGTAAGATGCCAACCGATTTTCGTCTATTTGTTCCGTCTAAATGCCAACCGATTTTCGTCTATTTGTTCAGTCTGAATGCCAACCGATTTTTGTCGTTTTTTAGCGGTAAGATGCCAACCGATTTTCGTCATTTTTTTAGGGGTAAGATGCCAACCGATTTTCGTCTATTTGTTCCGTCTAAATGCCAACCGTTTTTCGTCGTTTTGTTTAGCTTGGATCCCAACCGATTCTCGTCTATATGTAGCTGCTAGATGCCAACCGATTTTCGTCTATTTGTTCCGTCTAAATGCCAACCGATTTTCGTCTATTTGTTCAGTCTGAATGCCAACGGATTTTAGTCGTTTTTTAGGGGTAAGATGACAACCGATTTTCGTCTATTTGTTCCGTCTAAATGCTAACCGTTTTTCGTCGTTTTGTTTAGCTTAGATCCCAACCGATTTTCGTCTATATGTAGCTGCTAGATGCCAACCGATTTTCGTCTATTTGTTCCGTCTAAATGCCAACCGATTTTCGTCTTTTTGTTCCGTTTAAATGCCAACCGATTTTCGTCTATTTGTTCCGTCTAAATGCCAACCGATTTTCGTCTATTTGTTCCGTCTAAATGCCAACCGATTTTCGTCTATTTGTTCCGTTTAAATGCCAACCGATTTTCGTCTATTTGTTCAGTCTGAATGCCAACGGATTTTCGTCGTTTTTTAGGGGTAAGATGACAACCGATTTTCGTCTATTTGTTCCGTCTAAATGCTAACCGTTTTTCGTCGTTTTGTTTAGCTTGGATCCCAACCGATTTTCGTCTATATGTAGCTGCTAGATGCCAACCGATTTTCGTCTATTTGTTCCGTCTAAATGCCAACCGATTTTCGTCTTTTTGTTCCGTTTAAATGCCAACCGATTTTCGTCTATTTGTTCCGTCTAAATGCCAACCGATTTTCGTCTATTTGTTCCGTCTAAATGCCAACCGATTTTCGTCTATTTGTTCCGTCTAAATGCAAACCGTTTTTCGTCGTTTTGCTTAGCTTGGATCCCAACCGATTCTCGTCTATATGTAGCTGCTAGATGCCAACCGATTTTCGTCAATTTGTTCAGTCTGAATGCCAACCGTTTTTCGTCTATTTGTAGCTGCTAGATGTTTATTAAAACTACCAAAATCGGTTGGCATTCAGACTCCACAAAACGACAAAAATTGGTTGGCATCTAGACATTATACGTAGTAATCAACCAAAATAGGTTGACATAATGACTCTCCGAATAAGGGCATTTAGACTGAACAAATAGACAAAAATCGGTTGGCATCTAGCCGCATTAAATCGACCAAAATCGTTTGGGATTCAAGCTCAACAAAGTAACTAAACTCAGTTGATATTAGGATGGGACAAATAGAATAAAATCGGTTGGCACCAAACCCCTACAAAACGACAAAAATCGGTTGGCATTTAGACGGAACAAATAGACGAAAATCGGTTGGCATTTAAACGGAACAAATAGACGAAAATCGGTTGGCATTTAGACGGAACAAATAGACGAAAATCGGTTGGCATTTAGACGGAACAAATAGACGAAAATCGGTTGGCATTTAAACGGAACAAATAGACGAAAATCGGTTGGCATTTAGACGGAACAAATAGACGAAAATCGATTGGCATCTAGCAGCTACATATAGACGAAAATCGGTTGGGATCCAAGCTAAACAAAACGACGAAAAACGGTTAGCATTTAGACGGAACAAATAGACGAAAATCGGTTGGAATCTAACCGCTAAAAAACGACAAAAAAGGTTGGCATTCACACTGAACAAATAGACGAAAATCGGTTGGCATCTAGCAGCTACATACAGACGAGAATCGGTTGGGATCCAAGCTAAACAAAGCGACGAAAATCGGTTGGCATTTAGACTAAACAAATAAAAGACAACAGTTGTCATCTAACCCCTAAAAAACGACGAAAAACGGTTGGCATTTAGACGGAACAAATAGACGAAAATCGGTTGGCATTTAGACCGAACAAATAGACGAAAATCGGTTGGCATTCAGACTGAACAAATAGACGAAAATCGATTTGCATCTTACCGCTAAAAAACGACGAAAATCGGTTGGCATTCAGACTGAACAAATAGACGAAAATCGGTTGGCATCTAGCAGCTACAAAGCGATGAAAATCGGTTGGCATCTTGACTTCAAAAATCTACCAAATTCGGTTATCATTAACACTGATCAAATAGACACAATTGATTAGGATCTTGACTTCTTTAATTTACAAAAATCGGTTGGCATTTAGACGGAACAAATAGACGAAAATCGGTTGGCATTCAGACTGAACAAATTGACAAAAATCGGTTGGCATCTAGCAGCTACATATAGACGAGAATCGGTTGGGATCCAAGCTAAACAAAACGAAGAAAAACGGTTGGCATTTAGACGGAACAAATAGACGAAAAGCGGTTGGCTACTAACCGCTAAAAAACGACAAAAATCGGTTGGCATTCACACTGAACAAATAGACGGAAATCGGTTGGCATCTTACCCCTAAAAAACGACGAAAATCGGTTGTTATTCAGATGAATAAATAGACGAAAATCGGTTGGCATTTAAACGGAACAAATAGACGAAAATCGGTTGGCATCTTACCTCTAAAAAGACGACGAAAATCGGTTGGCATTCAGACAGAACAAAACGACGAAAATCGGTTGGCATTGAAACGGAACAAATAGACGAAAATCGGTTTGCATCTTACCGCTAAAAAACGACGAAAATCGGTTGGCATTCAGACTGAACAAATAGACGAAAATCGGTGGGCAATTAGACGGAACAAATAGACGAAAATTGGTTGGCATCTTACCCCTAAAAAGACGACGAAAATCGGTTGGCATTCAGACAGAACAAAACGACGAAAATCTGTTGGCATTGAAACGGAACAAATAGACGAAAATCGGTTTGCATCTTACCGCTAAAAAACGACGAAAATCGGTTGGCATTCAGACTGAACACATAGACGAAAATCAATGGGAATTTAGACGGAACAAAAAGACGAAAATCGGTTGGCATCTTATCCCTAAAAACGACGAAAATCGGTTTGCATTCAGACTGAACAAACAGACGAAAATTGGTTGGCATCTAGCAGGTACAAAGCGATGGAAATCGGTTGGCATCTTGACTTCAAAAATCTACCAAACTCGGTTAGCATTAACACTGATCAAATAGACACAATTGATTAGGATCTTGATTTCTTTAATCTACCAAAATCGGTTGGCATTTAGACGGAACAAATAGGCGAAAAACGGTTGGCATTCAGACTGAACAAATAGACGAAAATCGGTTGGCATCTAGCAACTACATATAGACGAGAATCGGTTGGGATCCAAGCTAAACAAAACGACGAAAAACGGTTGGCATTTAGACGGAACAAATATACGAAAATCGGTTGGCATCTTACCCCTGAAAAACGACGACTATCAGTTGGCATTCAGACTGAACAAATAGACGAAAATCGGTTGGCATCTAGCAGCTACATATAGACGAGAGGCGGTTGGGATCCAAGCTAACAAAACGACGAAAATCTGTTGGCATTTAGACGGACCAAATAGACGAAAATCAGTTGGCATCATACCGCTAGAAAACGACAAAAATCGATTGGCATTCACACTGAACAAATAGACGAAAATCGGTTGGCATCTTACCTCTAGAAAACGACGAAAATCAGTTGGCATTCACACTGAACAAATAGACGAAAATCGGTTGTCATCTAGCAGCTACATATAGACGAGAATCGGTTGGGATCCAAGCTAAACAAAACGACGAAAATCGGTTGGCATTTAGACTAAACAAATAAAAGACAACACTTGTCATCTAACCCCTACAAAACGACGGAAAACGGTTGACATTTAGACGGAACAAATAGACGAAAATTGGTTGGCATCTTACCGCTAAAAAACGACGAAAATCGATAGGCATTCAGACTGAACAAATAGACAAAAATCGGTTGGCATTTAGACGGAACAAATAGACGAAAATCGGTTGGCATCTTATCCTTAAAAAACGACGAAAATCGGTTGGCATTCAGACTGAACAAATAGACGAAAATCGGTTGGCATCTAGCAGATACAAAGCAATGAAAATCGGTTGGCATCATGCCTTCAAAAATCTACCAAATTCGGTTAGCATTAACACTGATCAAATAGACACCTTGGTTAGGATCTTGACTTCTTTAATCTACCAAAATCGGTTAGCATTTAGACCGAACAAATAGACGAAAATCGGTTGGCATTCAGACTGAACAAATAAACAAAAAACGGTTGGCATCTTCCCGCTACATTCGTTTGGCATTTATACCTCTACAAAACGACGAAAATTGTTTGGCATTTAGACTGAACAAATAGACGAAAATCGGTTGGGATGCAAACTAAACAAAACGACCAAAATCGGTTTGCACTCAGACTCCACATTACGACCAAAAACGGTTGGCATCTAGACACTCGTTATCAACCAAAATCGGTTGGCATTTAGGTTCTGCAAATGAAAGCATCTAGACTTAACAAATAGACAAAAACGGTTGGCATCTAGACTTCACAAAACGACCAAAAGCAGTTGGGATGCAAGCTTAACAAAACAACCAAAACCGGCTGGGATCAAAGCTAAACAAAACGACGAAAATCTGTGGCCATTTAGACTGGACAAATAAACGAATATCGGTTGGATCTAGCCGTAGCAAATCGACCAAAATCGGCTGGGATGCAAGCTAAACAAAACGACCAAAATCGGTTTGCATTTAGACACTAGTAATAAACCAAAATTGATTTGCATCTATACTTTACAAATAGACATAAATCGGTTGGCTTCTAGCCGCTTCAAATCGACCAAAATCGGTTGGGATGCAAGCTTAACTAAACGACCAAAATTGGTTGGCATTCCGAATCAACAAAATGACTAAAATCGGTCGGCATTTAGACACAAGTATTCAACCCAAATTGATTTGTACCTAGACTCTACAAATAGACGAAAATCGGTTGGCATTTAGACTGAACAAATAGACCAAAATCGGTTGGGATCTAAGCTAAACAAAACGCCCAAAATTGGTTTGGATCTAAACACTAGTAATTGCCCAAAATCGGTTGGCATTTAGACTATACAAATCTTCCATTCTCGGCATTAGTGGCTCTACAAATCGACGAAAATCGGTTGGCATCCAGATTGCGCAAATTTCTTGGAATCGGTGAACGTCCTTATTCTCGAAACATCAAAAAATTCGGTTATCAAGTACACATGTATTTTCTACAATTGGAACGGTTAACATCCACACTCAACAAATTATTCTTTTATCGGTTAACATCCAGAATCTACAAATTTTCTAAAAATTGTTTGCCAAATAAACCCTACAATCGACCAAAATCGATTGGCATCTTGACTCTACTTTGCATCCAGAATCTACAAATGGACCAAAATTAGTTGGAAACCATCTCATCAATACTTAAAAATCCGTTGGCATCCAAGTTATACAAAACGTCATTTCGTTGGTTCATTTTTACTTAATGAACTGAATAAAATTATGCACAAATTAATGTCTAAGGCATTGTAATTATACTCATATCGGTGAAGAAACAAAACTACTTTATTTATGAAATATGTATTATTCAAAAATCTTAAAAACTACAAAATTGCATGTTGTTATAGTCTAGCGAAGTTCCAATTAATGCTTATTGTCCCTTGTACATTAAAATCTGGTCATATTTTCATAGCATGAAATTAATTATATAAGTGAACGAGTGTTTTCTAAATGAAATCTTGTTAGACTTGCAGGCCCGTAGGAACCGGGGAGGTTAGGGGGCTTAGGCCTGTACCACTCAATTGATTGACACATTCGTGCTTTTTCAACAAAGTCAAACTTGCACGCTATATATATATACTCGGCGTCAATGAAAAGTTACCACTATATAACTCCAGTGTAAATACATTCATTGTTTATGTGTAAAACTTGCATTTGGCCACATAATACTACAATCAAAACACTGTCAAAATCAGGTTATCCTGTATTAGATTTGTTTGTCGATTGCCCAGCATGCGTTGCACGTGCAAATTGGGTATTCTGTCCTCTCAAGTTTTACACACAATCCAATCGACGAATCTGAAGGTCATTTCTAGTGTTAAGCTCAACACAATCAGATATACAGTCTATTATCAGATATTACGTAGAGTTTTACAACGTTAGAATCAAAATGGGACGTTTAAACGACGCACAACGTCACGAAGCCATCGGTATGATTAGAGGTGGGGCCTCAAAGCGTGAAGTTGCAAGGCAGATGGGTTGTTCACACCAGACAATTACGAAACTCATTCAACGGTACCAAGATACAGGCTCCGTGCAAGACAGACAGCGCCCTGGCCGCCAGAGAGTGACGTCAGTACGGCAAGACCGTCAAATAGTAATAACACATCTTCGGGATCGGTTTAGGACGGCGACACAAACTGCCCGAGACACCATAGGGGTCTTCAACAGACGCATTAGCGCCTCAACTGTTATTCGCCGCTTACGTCAGGCTGGATTACGGACCCATACGCCATTCAGGGGCAATGTTTTAACACCAAATCGCCGTCGAAACAGGGTGGATTGGTGCAGACGTCATGTCAGATGGACGCAACGTGATTGGCAGACAGTATTATTCTCTGACGAATCCAGATTTTGTTTTAACGTGTTTGACAGACGTAAGAAAGTGTGGCGTAGACGTGGTGAGAGATTCGCCGATTGTTGTGTGCGGGAGGTCCCTAAATTCGGGGGAGGGAGTATCATGGTATGGGCAGCCATCTCTTGGAGGTACAGGACACCGTAGACAGTTGTTGACGGCAATCTGACTGCCCGACGTTACGTTGACGAAGTGCTAGAACCTTGTGTCCTTCCCTTCCTTCAAGCACATCCTGACGTCAAAACATTCCAACAGGATAGCGCGAGGCCCCACAGTGCCAACGTTACACAAACGTTTTTGAGAGAACACAACGTTAATGTAATGACATGGCCGTCGTTTTCTCCAGATCTTAGCCCGATAGAACATTTATGGGATGAGCTAGGACGCAGGGTATATGATGGACGTCACCAGATTAACACGACGCAACAACTTGTCCAGGCATTGAGGGAGGAATGGGTGGCTATACCACAATACCGCATTCAACGTCTGATACGCAGTATGAGGCGACGTTGCCAAGAAACACTACGCGTTAATGGTGGTCATACACGTTACTAGGTATGTGACTTTTCTTTTACACACCCATACGTTTTGATTGTCAATTCAAAACGAAGTAATCGACATTTGATATCATTTAATCCATAAAATGTCTCCCCTTATGTTAGATAATCTAGAGAAAAAAAATATTTCACATCAAAATTATATAAGTGCAAAATATTAGCCAAATATTTAGTGGTAACTTTTCATTGACGGCGAGTATACATGTATAACTAAAACTGCCTTGTCAGTCTTAAGCCTGAGAAAAAAGCGAGAGTTTTTATAGGACAAGACTAGATGTATATGAATATTAAGTTCTGTTTTCTTCTCCTTGAAAAAATAACCTAAATCTGAAAATGCTTCCTACATGTACGTGCCTGTCATGTTATACCAAAGACAAATGTGACTGCAGTGTCATATCACCTTACTACCATCTAAATTATACTACAAATGTACTATAAGACAATCCTTTTAAACAGGAAGGCGGGGCTATGGGCGGTTCTATTATTGGACTACTTTCATCAAAAATCGGTTGGCATGAAATCGACGAAAATCGGTTGAGAAACATTGAATCCCACAATAACACGTCAATTTTACAAAATTGGTTTATACATGTAGTCACATGGGTTGTTTTAAACACGTGTATAACCGTATACACACGTACGGAAACTCACGATTTAATGTAAGTGAAGTGTGTAATTATTATAATTAGGAAGTTCAAGCTCAGGTTAATTCTGTTGGACTATACCACCTATTCTCTGTGTCGTTTACATCTCTAAATAAACTCTTCATAAGCCATTGTGAAGCTTTTGTGGCTGTTGGTGCCCAATCAAATGCCTTTCCATTAGGCAAACCATGGTACAAGTCATTGAATGGGTTCGTGGGATCCATGATATAGGGTCGACCACTAAAATAAATGTAAAAGAACATTAAAAGCTCAAAGTAAAATAATTTTGCTTGATTTTGAATATTTACAGTATCTAACAATTCATCAAAACATTTGGTTCACATAACCGCAGCAAAAAAGTCTACTGATCGAGGGTTCGATTCCCGGGCGGGGCATACTTTCGTGGAGCTTGGTCATGACGAAAGTATGCGCTTAGTAGTTGGTTAACAGCTAAATCCAGAGATTTAGCCTTTCCAGGAGGAGAGAGTATGTTGACTGACCGCCGTTATATGACCTATACAATGTGTTGCTACGGCCTTTAACCCAACAAAAACAAACAAACTTAACCGCTTTCCGTACATGGAAACCGACATTAATATTCATATGTAAGTGTTTTATTTTAGTCACATAATTCTAATTAACAAACTTCTTGATTTTATGAGTGCCTTTGTTATCACAATGTCTTATCAATAATTTATTTGTATCAATAATTATTACTACTTTTCACTCTCTCTTGGAAGTAGCGATATTAATCATTAGGACAAATTTAGTGCAAAACAACAAACCTATATCTTGCCATTCCAGGATCGTATTTACAATATTTCTCCAGATGGATAGTCCATGTTCTATGATTGACCAATGACGTCAGAACGCTATGCAATGCTCTTGTCATGTCAAAGTTCTCTTGCTCACCAGCTCGAATCCAGCAGTTTAATATGATCAGCTCTAGACTGTAAGAGTTTGGCCACGCAGAGATACTAGCAAAACTTGGCCCAGAGCTTCCCTGTCAATATAAATTTTTAAATGGTATCCAAGTTATGTTGAAATAAAGTCAACATTACATGAGAAGTATTGACCAGTCTTTTAAAGATCATATAAGGTCTGCTACTATATTCGCATCCTGTTTGCTGTCGAGATAAGTCTGTTTTAAAGTAAAATCTTGTACCATTTTTTTCAACCGAAACTGGACGTAGTTTTATTTTATTTTAGTAACTGTATCAAAGTGAAGCTGACATGAAATAACTGAAAACAAACGACTGAATCAATAAGCCTATTTGAACTCTTGCTATTACGTAGTTTGTTTGTAACATGCAACCGCACCTAACACGGTACAAACGAAATGAAAATGTCACAGAAACCACGTACAGTTGAACAGTATATTTTTCGTACCAAACGTTCAAAATTCCGTTCTCCTTCAGGAGCAAGCTGCTTGACACTAGAACCACCTTTTCACCAACTCTAAGCGGAGGTCTTATCTATGTCTTTGCTCTAAACGACTGTTCATACATGTATTTAGCATAAGCTTTAAGCATAGTTTTTTGTAAATCAATGAGTTTGTCAATACAAATAACAGTTATATTTGTACTTACTTTTAGTTTTTTGTTTCTCCAATATTTGACAAGACGTATCAAACTCTTCACCTTGGTAGGAAGATATTTAATTATTTCCAGCTGAAGTGGTGACAAGGTTACTGAGTATTCATGAATCAAACTACTATCTGCTGTTTTCATACGATTGTAAATATCTCTCAATTGTGTCCCTGTTAGTAGGAAAAAGGAAGTGATTCACATGTAAAAAGTTCAGTACAGAGAAGCAACAACGTGAGTTTATTGTTATACCACAAGTCATCTTTCTGTGGAAGATATACTTCCACTTGAATGACCACATAGATTCGGATGACAGAGGAACTAGCAACTATTGGCAAGAAGTATTCCAGGATTATTGACAGAGAGAAATAACCATGACTTGTTACCATGACAACTCCGGTGTGGGGCAAAATGCAATGTTTGCTCAATCAGTTTTGATTGTGCTCCACCTTATCAGAGACAAAAAAGAATTCTATCACCATTGTGTGTTTTTGTCAACATCAAGTGATCCAGATTGCTTTCTTCATATAAAACTCTTCAAACCACAGCTTAGGGGGGGGGGACACACCCCTTCCTTTAGATATATTGTTTTGGGTAGACGCACATAAAATTGTGTCAAATTTGCTTTAGGAAAATCCATGAAATCCAGCTAAAACAGACCATGCAACTCGTTGAGGGACCATTTAACTAAAGGGAAGTCGGTAAAATGTTTAAAACACATTGTTATCTGTAAACTGGTAAATTTATTTACTGTCATCCAAAAACCAATTTATTTGTCAGGTTTCAAAAAGATATTTTCAGATACGTGCAGTTTCTCCGTAAAGACAAAGCAGAAAATTGATATAACGAATGCAACAGATCTGATCTTGTACCTTATGACCCCTACGTCACTTACCTCTTCCTATCAAATCCACTGCTGGTAAAATGTCTATCTCAAGCCAATCACCATTACAAAGCATTTTGGCTTGTACTGAAAATCTTGTAGTTTTAGTGTGCTGAGCTCTAGTTTTCTTTTTTATGAAGTCTTCAAGACGTTTCAGAATGTCTGGAAGTTTTCTCATGTGAGTTTCAACATCTGAGTGATCGTTTAACATTACAATAAGATCAACGTCAGAGTTACCTTTCACTGATGTACCTTTTCCTAGAGAGCCACTCTTAAAATAGACAAGATTTTGAAATTATAAATGTAATTCATCAGTTTGTGAAATAAAATTAAATTAAAACAACAATAAATATGAAACTTGTACAACGCATCACGGCCTTGTCAACACCACAGTGGGTGTAACAACTTAGCTTATCTTTGACATCTTTGCAAAAGTTTGCTGTCAACCACGTATAGGGTAATGGTTTTTCTGGCGACTTTCACTTCTGACAGAAAATCTTAATTGCATGAATATTTATGACAGAGGTAAGATAAATATTTAACCAATAGAAACGTGTGTTGTTCCACCTGGAACAAAATGTAGAACCCAACTTGCATGTTTCAAAATAGTAAATCAATGCATGAATACAAACTGTAATTGCATTGGCTCAATTTCCAACTTACGTAACACCTTGCAAAACCAGTGACACTATACGTATTAATTAATGAGACCAGCCATGATTATGGCCGAATGTTACACGGTGCACTACGAGACACAGCGTAAGTTTTTAGAACACTGAATTGTTTACACTAAAATGGAGGTTTTTGCTAGTTCATCTTCGTTGAAATAGTCGTAGTATATTTAAAGATGCAACTATTTTCATAAGTAATTAAAGTAGGTTTACCTTGATAATTTCTCTAGGTTTGAATGGTGAATCTGGACCTTTTAAATAATCAGCCATTTCATTGACAACCAAACTACATTGTGTAAGTGAACTGTCGTCTGGTTGTATTTGTTCTGCTATAAATTTATCAAGGTTTGAACTATCAACATCATACAGATCTGTTGGAAGATTCCGTCTTGTTGCCATTCTGTTATGCTGAGTACTGTGTACTGCCTCTCCTGGATGTTTCGCTTTAGTATGCGAGTTTAATCCATCGGTAGAGACAAATGCTCTATAACAGAATGTGCAAGAATATGGTCTTGGCACATCGTGCCTTTTCTTTGTATCACGAAGATGTTGTTGCATGTAACTATTCTCTAGAAATGATCTACCACATTTACAAATTGCTACTCTTTCGACATGAGCAGTACGACGATGGTCTCTTAAGTGATTAATGGTATCGAACCCAGACATCTTGCAAACTGGACACTTCCTCATACTGATTGTCCTGAAAAGCGTAATAGTCAGTTTTCTCACAGGTTACATACTACTTATCTAACCACTTGCTCAGTTAATCAGCATAATATACACAGTCAGAAAAAAATGGCAGTTGTTGTATTATTGAAATTAATTCATACACATGTGCATGTACAGGAATCTAAGTTTATGCCAACTTTCGATGCATACAATTAACTCAATACTTTTGGTTTTAAATAATACATAAGCGCTTAATCATACATTTATAAGATAAGATAAGATAAGATAAGATTATCTTTATTTAGAGTCGGTTATAGTCAACTACATACATGTATAACACTAGCTTAAAGCTATTGTCCGACAAAACAAGACTATCCAATAAAAATCAAACAAACAAAATTTATAGGATTTAATCCATATTCGTGCTTTCCAGCAATAATGTGTAACAAACTCTGTTTGTACCGCCTGTGCATGGATGAAAAAACCAAAACATTTGATATTCACAATAAAGTGTATTTCTTTGAGGAGAGATCTATAGAATATGACGTATGATTTAGTGTTTTGCCTCCTTCATGATAAATGATAAACTATCTGTAAAACCTTGTTGGCCCTTAATTTATTTGCCAAAACTTATATGTACATGCCATATCTGTTGTAATTAGGGACTTTTGTCAGTTATCTTTCCCTAATATAATCTGAAGCAATCCAATTGGTAAGTAGGTCCTCGGATTTTATCATTGAATTCTTATGTAAGGATAACAAAATATTTCATCTAATATCTTTCTTGTTAATAAAGCTATTAACAGCAGTGATGAAATTTACGTAGTTCTTTAATCTTTACCCTAAAATACTTAGCTTGAATTTCAATTAAATAAAATGATTACAAAAAAGTTATTTAAGATTAATTTTGGCAAATTGACATAAATAAGGAAAAAATCCGAGTAATCCAACTAATTGTACTTACCTTTTTGAAGAGTATGCAAGGGGAAATAACTGACTAAAGTTCCTTATTGTCTTATATGATAGTCTAGATTCATTCCAAAAAACCCTATTTTATTTGATAGAATTTTATTGGATCCTAGTCAAATATCTTCGAAACAATTGCTGGTATTACTAATAGGGTTTGTAAGTATGTCGGGCTAATTTCTAAATTTGACCATCAAAAAGCGGGACAAAGAATCAAAAATATTGTTAAACGTTCCCGGCATATGTGTTGCCTGCAGTAATGTATTAATCTCTAGACATCTCATTATATTGACCCTTAGTAAAGAAATAGTAGGACTTGACTAAAAGTGAAGCCAATAAGGTAATATTATATGTGTTATCTCAGAAAAACTTTATCCTGTTCTTAACTCGGTCACCCCAAATCATCATTATTATCACTGAAAACTTGGGAATAACTCTAGCGCTAAAATATGATTTGTACAGCCACTTAGGATGGCACCAGTGTCCCTCACAATATATGTCAAAAACCAACTCTTTGCCACCGGCACTGGCGGCGGATAGTCTTCGTTTGACAATCAAAATCTGTCATATAACATTAATTTATTATTTGATAGGAAACTCACAGAATTAGAGAGGTTTCTACAAAACGGACGACGTGCCACTTTTGATCAGCAGCCCTTATAAAGATTGCATCTGTTTCAGAGCGGTTTTGTCTTTTCAATATAGTCATGATTTTTCTATTAAACTTTCAATTTTGACATTAGGGATCTGTACGTCTATTTTAACTGAGTCTAGTTTCAGGTCAAAAATATGATAACATAACCTTGTCCAACTTTGTTTTCTTGTCTGCAGGCATACATATTTCCTCACGAGATGCTTTAGTTACATCCCAAAAGTCATCTAAATAATGGATAAGGCGTCACGTAGTTTTTTTTACTGCAAATTCTAAAACAAGCAAATTTATAGAAACAGGGTGGAGAATCAAAACCAGTTCGTATCATATAAAATGTAAACAAACGGACGCCATTTTGGAAAATTTTAGGTATTTTTTCTAATTTACTCCTTAAATCGTCCACCAATGAAAAAACAAAAAATACCATAACACGCTACTCATTTATCCGCTTCTAATGATGTATATAACATACAGATTCAATTAGAATTTCAACAAGTTATCCCGGACATTGGAATCGAAGTGAGCAAGAATTTGGTCATTTTTGACGGATGCGAACTGGTTCGAATTCATGCTTTTGCCTAGTTTATCACAAAAAAGCATTTTTTCTCGTTAAATTTGCCATGTATAACCCACGGAGCAAGTGTGTAGTCTTGTAGAAAAGTTTTAACTCTTCCTGACTTAGTTTTGTCATAAAAAATAGATTTTTTGAGAATGATGCGAACCGGTTCAGGTTTATACAATGATACGATCCGGTTCAGATTTATGGTATTTTGCAATTTTATTTTTATTTGCATACGTTCTTTGTCGATGTGAGTTTCACGGCATTATTTTTCCAAAATTACACAATTTTATTTCGTTTTCGTCTCGATTTCAAAACTTTGTACAACAATCTGTTGTTTTTTTTCGGGAGTTTTAGCTGAAAATGAATTCATATTACCATATAACTCATCGGTTACGTTTATGAAGACATGACTGTGGACATATGCATGGTCAGGTGGAGAAAAGTAAATGCGAATGGAACGTTGACATTTTTATCATCAAAAATAGAGATGGTGTTCGGTTAAGTATAAAGTCATTTTCAGCTTAAAATCCCGAATTAGTCAAATCGTTTGCGAAAGTTGTTAAATTGAGACAAAATGACGATCACAATTCGCTATTCAAAGTATTGAAAGACTTTCGTACACATTGAAACCTTACAAATACATACTAAAATTACTCCTGAATAGAGATTCAAGTACGAATCGAAAAGTGCATGACAAGCTGACGAAATTTTTATTTTACAATAAAAATATTTATGTTTCCTCTTTTCTAAAAATGACTAATAAAACATATGTGTAGGTAGGTATGTCGGCTTTTTTGGAAAATATATCAATTTCGACGTTTGGGGACTGGAGACAGTGGTTACACTAACACAAACAAAAAATAACCATGCGGTCACGTGATATGGTGGACAGTTTGAATTTTATGCGGACAATAATTTTGCTATTTTTTGTGTTAAAATGGATTATATTGTAATAATTTTGGATAAATATATATTTAAAACATAGGCGTAAGTGTTTCAAGTGTATTTGTGACTATAACCTACGCTCCTGACATTTTGTTTATTAATCAGATTGTGTATTGATTGTGCTTCGATTGTGTATCGATTGTTACTATTTATAGTATCAATAACTACTTATATTGTTTGACATTGTATAGATACAGATATAGGGTGATTTATGATCAAAAATTCGTCACGCATGATTGAACTCTAAATACTTTCTTAGACTACTGTACTTATAATAACAGCGAATCTACAGGTGTGAACGTATCAACATATATTGTTGAAGGGGTGCTCGTGCGGCTGGTATATATGTTAGCGGCCCGTAAGGGTGCTCGTGCGGCGTATCTACCTGTCAGCGGCCCTTTATAACAGTCTACTCAAGGGTGTACGTGTGGGTAAATACCGGTCAGCGGCCCTTGTAGCCAAACCTTCAAGGGTGCTCATGCGACGGGATTTACGTCAGCGGCTTTTATTCTTGACTGTCTTATCTATTCGAATTCGCTCTCTGGAATTGAATTCTGACAATCGATTAACTATAATATGCTGATAGATATCACATCTAGATAATAATACTTTGTTGCCATGGCGTCGGAGCCTAACTCAATCCTGAATGAAGAACCGCTACATGCGGACAATAACAAGTCTGAGTTGAACATAGACACTACTAGTGAAGACGTGTCCCCTGATGACACACTAATTGAAGTCAACCGGGTATTATCACTATATCGTGATATGCCTTCCGATCTGTTCATCACAACAATTCTCAGAGACTACGCCTCATGTGATAATAAACTTGATGAGCTGAGAACCATGTTGTTTGCAACGTTACGTGAAGGTGATGACTTTCCTTTCAGTCTACAATCGGAAATCAAACGCCGGGTATTCACACGTAAAGGTGATCCTGTCTCGTTAAAACTGGCTAATGACATATATTTGTTAGCATCAGTGATGGATGGTGAAGACTATTGTGTGATAAAAGATCTGCTAAGTACTGGACGATCACGAACTCAGTCTACAACAAATCTTACACTATCCCAGACTCCACAGAGTCTCAATAAAGTAAAACAATCTACGTCTTGTGCCTGCATGCATGACATTGTGATAATCAAAGACTCGATCAGTAATCTACAAGCAGAAGTTTTATTGCTGAAACAATCTAATATTGCAATTGAAAAGCAACACTCAGAACAAGTAATGACAATTCGTGAAAATCTCGAATTGATAAAACAAGAAGTCCACGGTGACAACATTGAATCTAGACTATCGTCGATTACACAAAGAATTGTCGCCCTTGAACGATATATAGATCGTAATAACATGTCTGAAACAGAGGGTCCGTCATCAAATGACATCATTATAACAAGTACATGTACACTCTCAAACTCTGAACCAATTGTTGAACATGAAGCTGCTATGGTTGATAACTCTACAGTTCTTTCATCTGTTGATATTCCTGCTAGTGAGATACCCTGTGGACAGAACAATCAATGTGTACCTGAAACAACTATATGGGTACAGGATGATGAACCACTACATGATGTCTTAGCAGAGGTCACACCTATACAAACACCGGAGTCCTCTCCTATCAGTAGTCGTGCCAATGAACTATCCATTGTCAGAAATCAGACCAAAACTTCACTGAAAAAGAATGATACTGCCATTCAATGTGACTTAGAAACAACTAATCTCTCAAAATATGACGTCATTCCGAGCCATATTACGAAACATGGAAATCACCAATCCTATACTAAGCGTGTAGTCCGTTATGAGAGACACAGACGAGGTGATTTAGCCACTGATATTAATACAGTTCCAAGATATGACCAGCATGACATTCCTGTTCTCATAACAAGACGGGAACCCGACAAAAATATAGACTCTGAAGACTTCAGTATTTATGTACGTAAAAAACCCAAACGCTTCTGTGTTTTAGGTTTTACAAAACAATTGACTGAATCTAAAATACACGCATACGTTTCAGTAAGGGGTCCAAAAGTATCAATGGTCAAGATATTCCCGACGAAACGTGATCCTGACAATGTTATCATTAGACTAAACATAGAAGAGGATCAAAATTGTCATTTGGTGGAACAAGAATGGTTCTGGCCCGAGGACATTATATGTAAACCTTGGATGTCACGAGACATGCTTCAACGCAAACGTCAAAGTTTTAAGAATCGACCACGTGGTCGTGGTAACGTTAAACAAGCGAACAAAGATATAGCGCCAAGATTCCAACGCCATCCTGTTGGTACACATGTTCCCGACTCGTCTTCTTATCAAGACTTATCATACGTTAATAGATACGACTGCTTGAGCGGTACCGACTAACTTAACCTTATGTTTCATGAATTGTAATCTGAGTATTTTAACTTGGAATGTTTCGGGTTTGCTATCAAGCTGTAGTTATCTGTGTGAACTACTATCAGCCAGAAATGTAGATTTCTGTGGTCTGTCTGAACATTGGCTTTATAGCTATAATTTATACATCCTAGATACATTAGATGTAAACTATAAATGTTTTTCTGCTGCTGACAAATCTTTACAGCTTCCTAGTAACAGAAAAGTAGGCAAAGGTGGTGTAGCCATAATGTGGCATGTAAAACATGATAAATATGTGACACCTTTATCTATAGACGATGATAGAATTGTAGGTGTACAATATCAATATGGTCCCAATGATTTCATGTACATTTTTCAAATTTACTTACCATGTAGAAATCATTGTATTCAAAATTACATAGACTATGTTGACAAATTGTACAACTTATATCATTACTACTCTCAAAGTGGTACTGTATGTATTATGGGTGACTATAATGCTTCTTATATCAAAACTGTTAAAGACAATAGAGATCATTATCTGTGTCAATTCATGCATGACTGTAACTTATTTCCTGTTAATTCCATAGAATCTTGTATTGGTGCCAAGATGTCATATGTTAGCTATGATGACAAATATTCGTCGCTTATAGACTACATTGTGATTCCATGTGAAAAATACTATTGTTTAAACCATACTGAAATCATAGATGATAACTGTTTAAATGTTTCAAGACATAGACCTGTTTTTTGCACATTGTCTGTATATTCATGTTATGCTGACCCAAACATGTACCAGTCTCATTCGAACGATATAGTAAACTTTATAAACTGGCCTAAGTTAAACTCAGAGTTCATTGATTTGTATAGACAACGTATTGAGAATTCACAAGAACTGATATCTCTTCAGCATACAACGGTGACAAGTATAAATGATATAGATGTTGTTTATGACACACTCGTAAATAATGTCACCAAGATAACAAGGGAGATAATCCCTCCGAGGAATAACAAACGTCATTTAAAACCTTATTGGAATAAACATTTATCAGAACTGAATAAGAAAATGAAAGCTTTAAGATTGAAATGGATAAATGATGGTCGTCCTCGTACTTATGAATTCAATTCATATGCATTATACAAACAGTCAAAAAAAGAGTTCAGATTCTGGCATCGATATTATGTGAGCACATTTTTTTAACACTAAGGACGCTGAAATTTGTAACTTATCAGAAACAAACAGTAATTTATTCTGGAGTATCATAAATAGGCGTCGTAAGTCATCGAATTCACGAGCTGGATCCGAAATAATATTTGATAATAACGTATATCGCGATGCAAGGGCGATAACTGATCAATGGCAACTGTATTTTTCTAAACTGTACAGTCCACTTAGTGATCCTGAGTTCAATGATACGTGGAAATTGTATGTTGAAAAGACTATGAGTGAAATAAACCATTCTTATTTACAAGATAACGAACATACCCCGTTTGTATCACGTGATTGTGTTGAAACATCTTTAAAATCTTGTAATCGTGGAAAAAGCTGTGGTCACGACTACGTTTATTATGAACATTTGTTACATGGAGGTACTATAATTTTGAATATCCTCACACTACTTTTTAATGCCATGCTTTCATTAAGTCATATCCCATCTAATATGAATAAAGCTACAATTATCACTGTACATAAAGGTGGGAAGAAACGAAGAGATGATCCCAATAGCTACCGAGCGATTTCTTTATCATCTTGTGTTCTAAAACTCTACGAATGTGTTCTTCTTGACAGATGCGAGAACCAATTATTAACAAAAATTAGCTGTCAACAAGGAGGTTTTCAAAAGCAACTAGGCTGTATCATGACATCATTTTTATTAAGAGAATGTATACTTTATGGACGAGAAAACAACAGTAAAGTTTTCGTATGCTTCCTGGATGCCAAGCAAGCTTTTGACATAGTCTGGCATGACGGTCTTTTGTTTAAACTTTATCAGTCAGGTATTGATAAATACACCTTCAATTCGTTTAAAGCGATGTACAGTAATATGGAAAGTAGGGTCCGCAACCGTGACTTTTATTCTGACTGGTTTAAAATATCTCAAGGTACCCGTCAAGGCGGCAAAAGCTCTCCGCTCCTATATTTACTCTATATTAATGGGCTTATCCGTGAACTTGAACAATATAATCATGGAATGTGTGTTTATGACATGAAAATCACGTCTCCAACTGTAGCGGACGACATGGTCCTTATTTCGTACTCCAAATCTGGCCTTGATAAAATGCTAGATATTTGTTTGGACTACAGTAGAAAGTGGCGCTTTCTTTACAATCCAAAAAAGTGTGCCATTGTCGTATTTAATGAATCAGCCACAGAGTATCATAAACAGAACAGACAATGGTCTTTAGGATCAGACCCTATTGAAGAGGTAGAACAGTATACTCACCTTGGACTAGTCTGCGACAAATATATGTGTCAATCTCGGGCAACGCATGATGCCTCAATTAATCTTCGTGGAATACTACTATCAATAATGAATAACTCAATTAACCAATATGCACTTTCGTCTGCGACTTGGTCCATGATATATAAATCTATAGTCATTCCAAAAAGCTTATACGGATGCGAACTATGGAGTCATGTTTCACCTTCAAGCACAGCTAAACTTGAAAGGAGTCATCGTTTCTGTGTGAAGCTTATTCAAAACCTGCCAACTTACGCAAACGTTGATATGGCACTCACTTGTCTTGGTATCAACTCTATTGAAAGTGAAATCGATTTACGTAAACTCCAATTCTTTGGGCAGTTGTGTCGCCTTCCTCCAGGCTACATCTCAAAACAACTGTTTGTAAAAAGATTAACTCACTTTTGTAACAATGAAAGACAAATTCTTGGGTTCATTCCAGATATCCATAGACTTTTTGTGAAATACTCACTGATTGATTATCTGAATGAGTTTTTACTATCATCTTCTTTCCCATCAAAATCAACGTGGAAAAATATTCTCAAAAAATCTGTTAATCAGAGCGATTTTGAAATGCGAGTGTCACGCATTAAATCTAGACATCAAACATTTCATTGTGAACACTTTTTCAATGTGAACAAACCATGTAAGTTATGGATGTTTGTACGTAAATATCCTACCGTAAAAAGAGAGTGTTATACAGCTGTCAATCACTGGCACTGGAGTCCTTATATTGGATAAACTATATATTTATGATTAAAAAAAAACATTGGTGAAGAAACGTAGAAAAAAAACGGTTCCTGTTTGACAATCGCTTTAGAGTCGTGCCACAGCTTATTATAATATACACATGGTATTGAACCGTTTTCGGAGTGATCCACGGTCGAACTGAATTTTTCATACTTCAAAAAATGACTCGACATAAAAACCGGTTCTAATTTAAAGCTGGTACATATTTTTACATAACTGGTAAGTATCAACTTCATATCTTTGATAATTATCATAGAATTAAGCGTTATTTCAGGAATTTCACTTTTCAGCGATTGAGAGACACTGCTGACTTCCGGTATGATTTACAGTTTTGAAACATGCGTTCTGATTGGTCTAAAACTCCGCGAAACTTTTCCCGTAATCTGTCATTGACCAATCTGCGACTCTAAGTGCCGCTGCATTGGGACATTAAATTTTGATTTATGGTCAGGCAGGCACTGGCACTGGCACTGGCAAGTATTGAAATCCATTTATGAAGAAATAAAATACAACGCAAAGTAGCACTTTTGTACACTACAGAAATGGCGTGTTTACAAAACCAAGATCTAAACGCTAATACATTACACAGGCAATTTCTCTTCAACTCGCGTTATCGTTTGGCCGCCAATACAAAAATCGTGTAACTAATAAAATGTCCGTGTAATTAAGAGACTAAAAGACCAATCACATCGTTACTGTGACAGATTACGGGAAAAGTTTCGCGGAGTTTTAGACCAATAAGATCGCATGTTACATCATTGTAAATTATACCGGAAGTCAGTAGTGTCTCTCAATCGCTGAAAAATAAAATTACTGAAGTAACGCTTTATTCTATGATAATTATATAAGATATAAAGTTGATACTTTCCAATTTTGTAAAAATATGTGTCAGCTTTCAATTACAACCGGTTTTAATGTCCAGTCATTTCCCAAAATGTAAAAAAAATCAGTTTGACCGTGAATCACTTCTAAAACGGTTCAATACCATATAGATATATACATTAAAATAAGATGTGTGACGACCCAAAAGCGATAGTTATAAAAGAACCGTTTTATGATGTTTTTTTTCAACAATTTTATTTTTAATAATTAGTATGAATATTTTATTGAATGTAAGGACTCCAGTGCCAGTGCTGTCAATATATTGTGTCGGTTGATGTCGTTCAGTAAAACTGA
This sequence comes from Mactra quadrangularis, assembly GCA_025267735.1. Classification (NCBI taxonomy): domain Eukaryota; kingdom Metazoa; phylum Mollusca; class Bivalvia; order Venerida; family Mactridae; genus Mactra; species Mactra quadrangularis. The sequence goes on along the minus strand of CM046299.1, from coordinate 28,880,526 downwards.
GTTATGTCCCCGTTGTGAAAAGATTACTGACAATGTTACCCTTCATCTAATCTACCACTGTATTAACAATGATTGTTATCGTAATTATCTATGGTCGTATATCTTGACTGTTTGTGGTAATGAAGTGTACGCGTCATTAATATCTATGGATGCTTCCTCTCAAATTTACCAACTCCTCAGTGGATTACAATTATATAATCTTAGTGAATATATACAGGACGAAGTAATCCGTACCACTTTAATATACTTACACAAAATGTCTCATAAGTAAACAATTACAAATATCTTAATTAAACAGCAGATCATCCTGAATACTGCTAGACGATATTAAACTTTTCAACAACAAATTCAAACGTATGTGTCAATTTGTTAATACGCGTATATATACAATGCAGCTCAGTGCATTTATACAGACATGAGTGTGCTTTTTTTTTTCTTAGTCTTAGTGATATGTGTTTTTCACATATGTTGTGAATTATATCACGCTATTTATACATTATTATGCTTTTCTCTGTAAATTTCTATGTATTTTGTATTATTATATGCTCTCCAGCTTGGAGGAAATAAAAGTAAAAGTATGTCTGTATTCATTTTGCAAAACTCAAAATATCCGACGTGAAAAACACTGACCAATAGCACATTTTTACTTGCGCAGTGATTTATTTTGAAGTTAGAAAACATTAGTCCATGGGACATATTTTTAAACAATGAGTTCCACCCAAAAAAAAACATGTCATTGTCATTGTGAAGTATTTATCAATTTAGCTTGTTTATTTCTAAATGATTACAATTTTTTATTTCTAAATACATTAATTAACTTGGATTAATTTGGAATTGTTTTACACACACCACAGTACGAATTATTACGATCGGCCACGTATACAAAATTATTATGGACATAAGTTAAATTTCACGATGCCATTTACTTTTTATAGTCAAGTAAATGGTTTGATCAATTATATACATATTACTAAATCATCATAAAATGATGTCGGTTTAAATTTCTATTAAATATTAGCCACAAACATTTTTAATATACTGTAAAATTCGTAATATTAGATTATCCGGCGAAATCGAGATGATCGGCCGATTTTTCGGCGAAAAGACAAAATCTCGCGGCCGATTTCTTTGCCAAAATCGAAAAGAAATAGCTTACGGCCGGTTTTTTTTTTCACGCCGAAATCGAATTTGTTAGGATCGCATAATTTCACTCTTTGTGGTGAAACAGGCTTAAAGTTACGGTGCAACGGCCCATAATCATACTATCAATTATCAATAAAGATGAATTCATTCACTAACAACCGACCACACAGCTCACAAATCAATAAAAAAGACATCGTTCATCATTTTATAATTAAGGTCGGCGGTTATCATCAAAGAAGTTGATATACATTAACAATAAGATCGAAGGGACACAGAGCCGACTCACATTAAATTGATTTTAATGACGTTATTATTAGAGCTTTGTTCATACTCGGATAAAAAAATTATATGCCCGTAAATATTACGATATTTTATGGATATTCATAAATAATAAAAAAATGTCAAAATCACGACAAATTTTACTAAAACAGTCATTACTCGGTGCTAACTACCATCTAACTTCTAAATAAACTGCCAACACGTTATTATTTATCAATTGACGCATGTCCGCGGTTCAAAGTTTGCGTCTCTAACGCAGGGCGCACGGCAAAATGAATCACTGCTTGAACGCCGGGTCGGAAAAAAGTCGTTGTTAAAAGTCCTACATCCAGATTGGATTGGAAAAAAAATCCTGATTTAGGCAATAAAAACTTTTGAGTGGGCGGGTTTTTTGGTCGTCGATCGAGATAGGGAAAACATGTGTATTTTTAATTTTGGTCCTAAAATAATTATGGTACAGTACTGTTCGACATTTAAATGAACGACATTGCATTCTATAAATAGATGGTGAATATATCACCCGTATACTATTAGTAATACTTACCCGCACAACCTTCCCAGATTTCGGCGTTTTAGTACGCAACAGAATATAGTGCCGTGCATGAGGACAAAATCTTTGGATTTTTTCGGTTTTTGACAAAATCATTGTTAAAATTTAAAATAAATTATCAATTATAGCTACAGGAATATAAATCCATGTATTCAAAGTACATTTAAACATCGAAAGGTACAGATGCATAGTTAAACTGTGTATTCTACTTTCGATTTCAAATGTCTGTGTAAAGAATGACAGATGTAAACACGTTACGACGGAGATTTAATTACTGGTTAAAAAGTTTCATTTAATGAGGAAAGCTGGTTGGATAGTAAAATTTTATTGAGTAGACACAAAATACATACTCTTATTTGTTGAGTATACTTGTTGGGGGAAATTACTAGAATGTAAACATTGCCACGTGTTCTTAGAAAAATAAACAGTTTTACCCATGATGCTCGGCGTCTCCGTACAAAGGTCAGTCAGACCGTTTGTGTACAGAATGACGATTTGTATTTAATATTAATGCCGTGAAACAGACATCGACAAAGAACGTATGCAAATGAAGTATAAAAGTAAAATATCATAAATCTGAACCGGTTCGTATCATTGTATTAATCTGAACCGGTTCGCATCATTCTTCAAAAAATCTATTTTTATGTCAAAACTAAGTCAGGAAGAGTTAATACTTTACTACAAGACTACATACGTGTTCCGTGGGTTATACATAACAATTTAAACGATAATAAATGCTTTTTTGTGATAAACTAGGCTAAAGTATGAATTTGAACCAGTTCGCATCCGTCAAATACGATCCAATTTTTGCTCACTTCGATTCCAATGTCCGGGAAAACTTGTTGAAAATCTAATTGAATCTGTAGGTAATATACATCACTAGAAGCGGAAAAATGAGTAGCGTGTTATAGTAATTTTCGTTTTTTCATAAGTGGACGAATAAAAGAGTAAATTAGAAAAATTACCTGAAATTTTCCAAAATGGCGTCCGTTTGTTTACGTTTTGAGTGATACGAACTGGTTTTGATTTCCACCCTGTTTGGCCATTCTGAAAACAAGTAATTTTAACTGAAAATCCATGTCAATATATTGATTAAAGATGTTTTTAATTTTAGAATTGGTCGTATTTACCAATTTGACAAATTCAGCGAAGTGGCAATTATTCGGACATAAATGTTAGTTGTGACTGAATTGCAATTTCAGAAAAACTACTTTGACCTAGTTATTACGTCGTACATTGCCAACATTTATACTTCAAACAAAATTACCCAGCACAGCGCCGAATATCTTTTTTAAAGATATTTCTTGTAATTAAAATATCTGTGTAAACACGTATTATACTAAAGTAATTAAATATATTCCGGTTTTGCTGATCAATAAAATATACTTTCTATAAGCCAAATGAACAGGTGAATTGTGAAGTCTACCATAATAATGTTTTGTACGTGCGCGGTCGGAACATGTCTGGACAGCACCTGTTCATTTGATGGTTTTAATCTGGCTTTACAGTTTGTAGAATTAATCAAACGCGCGCAATGTTTTACATATCTTGATCAGGGCACTCCATTAGCTCATTTAGTTTACATTCTACCATATTAATGCTAATTCCTGGTATTCTATAAATAGACTCAATGGTTTTACATATCGTTACCAGGGCACGCTATTGGGACGGTTTAAAACGCTGACGCATATTGTCTGAATCTTTTTACTCTAAGGAGAATACATGGCTTAACGGCAATTTCAAGCATTTTTAGAAATGCTAATACTTGTACCGTGTTTACATCTGTCATTCTGTACACAAACATTTGAAATCAAAAGGAGAATACACGGTTTGACTTTGCATCTGTACCTTTAGAGGTTTGAAAGTACTTTTTATTTATGGATTATTATTCCCGTGAGTCTGTAGTCATAAGCGATCATCTAGTTTACAATTTAATGATAATTGTATCAAAAAACAGATAAAATACAATGGTTTTGTCTTCATATGCCGCACTATATTCTGTTAGGTATCCAATTGTTGAATACTGTGAATGTTTGTGCGTCTTAGTATAGAGGTGATATAATCACCTTCAATGTATAAAATGTAGTTTCACAAATAAATTGATAATCTCATCTTACTTGGTTGTCCTTCGTTTACTGTCGATTACATAATTACAGTATTATTTTAGTCATATATGTGGTCATAGTTTTCGCAATGTATTCATTTGAAATGTTTTCATTATGTTCTTTTACGTATTTCTTAATTTATCCGTATTACTATGTAGTGTTGTCATCCTGAAGCTATGATATATAATTTTATACATTTTGATCACTTAAAATAGCATCACTTTTAAATATCTACTTGAGCATGACTGTTCTGAGTAATCTGAGATGTAAGTGTTATGTCTTAAATACATACACAAAACATTTTATTATCAATTTTAGAGTTTTCATAAGCACACTTTCTTGGTTTTCTTGACTACTAGCCAATTACACTAGCACCAAATAGAACTTAAGAGGTATCTGACATTATTTACCTTGCAAGCTGGTCATAGCTATTTGGCCCTGTAGGTTTGCAACTTAGAAATACATTGTATACAAAAAAGACTAGTAAGTTCAAGACTAGTACTTTAGTAAATTGTCTAAGACGTCTTTGATTGAATTTTCAATTATATAAAGTTACAGATGTGCTGAAACTGCATTGATAATTATGAATAACATGTATACTAATTGTCATAATAAATATTAATCACAAGATAACTAAATTTATTCTAGGCTCAATTAACAACGTAGTGCAATATTTTCTCTCTTTTTAGATGGCTTCAACATCTAGAACAACGATTTATGGCAAAACAATTAAGTAAGAGTTGTTGTTGCCAATAAACCAAGCAGCTACACAGGACTGTAGAGATGGGGAAAATAAACAGGCTGTGACTGTCGTTTGTACTGAAGGAGATTATGTGATGAAGTTGGTGTGTTATGATAACACGGAAATCAAATTCATATAGGTACTTCTGTTGCATGCATATTTATGAAATATGTGTATGTCATTAGTGCATTTAATGCTTAAAAGGCGCCATAGCATGTTCATCCAGAAGGTAAATAATTGAATGCAAAAAAAAGGCATTATTCATGAATAAATGAGAATTGGTTAATATATTTGGCATTAAGTCTAATGTGTATAACTATCAGTTAACATTTATAGTGGGACATATGGTGCGTATATATTTCTATGTGTATTCATATCGTTCTATTATGTTGATATAATTATCTATTTGAATGTCAGGTGATTGTTTGGTTAATCTGTTAGAAGAAGAAATTTAACATAACGAACATTCCAAGTTTAGTTAGTTGCACAACTTTAGCTTGAAACCACATATCTTTCTGGATTCTCTTTAGATAATATGTCAGAAGAAATATAGAAATGTGACAAAACTCAATACAAGATTTAAAATTATCTGACTGATACATGATATCAGCCGGTACATTATCTAACACCAATTTAAGTTTTCATGCTCTTATACCCTAATGACAGATATAAATTAAGGAATGCTTCTAAATTGTATCTTTATTCTAAATTTCAGAAAAAGAAACTCCTGTTGAATCCAAGAAAATTATTATCGAAGAAGTTCCCATTAAGTGCCTTACTTTTATTTTATTGTTAATCATTAAATGATGATTAATACGGTTATTCATAGAAATTAATATATATGATATAGATTTTGTTTGTATTCAACATGTGGGAAGCCATTATTAACCACTATTTGTAACATAGTTGTAACACAATGTATATAACCAATATCTCAGACTGTTAAATTAGGTTGTTCCTTATTGGTATAGTAGAACTAACAATGAATTTGCATGAGACACTTTTTGTTTAATGTCACATGACCTTGGTTGTAATGCTACACACTTAGATATGTGTCACAATATTACTTTTTGTTTAACATAAGTTATGTTTAGCTGAGGTGTTTAATATTTGTTTTAGTTTGATACGTATTTAGGCATTAGGATAGCTAAAATAGATGTAACATTTGAAAAGGGGAGATACTTAATACAATTGTAATTGGTACATTTACATAAAGATATGATTCTCATTTCCTAAGTATTGAAATAAACTTGAAATAAAACACTTACACATAAACTGAAGGTTATTTTTGATGATGCTGGATATTGTATGTACATTGCATGTTTCTTTTTTATGTTGATGTTTATCAATGATATAGTATACAAATGTTTGTCTTTTTAACCAGTTATTAAAATACATATTAATATATATTAGCTTTGTTATATATATACATTAATTGTTTTTATCCATAGTTAATAAGTATGGTATTGTGTCCATCTAAGTTAACATGTGGCAATGATATTTATGGATTACAAAGGTGAACATGAAAACTCTTAGACAGAGAATTATGCACAATTTCAAAAAAGCATTTAATCTATCACATGTAACATTCAATCAAACATCCCCACATATAAACAAGTGACAAATGTTTATGTTGTTGCTTGATAAAGAATCTATTTTTTTAGTATGTTCAATCTTGTGGCAAATGCTTTTCTTCAAAGATTACATATATACCAAGAGAACTGCCTATGCTGCATATAGTTTACTTGAATTTATTGCATTTGAGTTGTGTTGTATCCAAACAAATATATTTCCATTAAAGATAATTATTCGTTATTTCCATATTGGGTCATATGAACATTTAGCTAAGCAGACAAATAACACGCTAGTGATATATATTTATTCATATTGATTCTCAGCACTATTTTAATTCAAGTATATTAGATAAATGCACTCAGCCCAAATTTGAAAGCGCTAAACTTTAGTGCTTTCAGCACTTTGATTTCAAAATGGTAACGATTTCTGGAGAACGGTTGAGTTGTATTGTGGAAATTTAATCATACAAATGTACATGAATTCGCGTATACCAACTTTAGACATAATTGTAAGCTAAAACCAATAAAAGATTAAATTTAGGTGTTCTCATACTAAAACTTAACATTATTGAACTGTTCGTTACATTTATCTGTTAGAAACTACCAACAGTTAAAGCTTTTTTGTTTGTTTTGTTTGTTATTATTTTGTTGGGTTTAACGGCGTAGCAACACATTGTGTAGGTCATATTACGGCAGTTAGTCGCCCTACTCATTGTTCCTGGAAAGGCTTAATTTAGCTGTTTACTAACTACTTAGCGCATACTGCTACCAACTAAGCAAGCCGGGCTGCTTAAAGCGTTTATAAACAGTACAAATGTAAGGGATTTGTTAATTCGGAACACCTCTATCATTCATTGAATGAGTAATCTAGGAAGGATTTATTGAAAGCATTGACTGTCTGATACGTACATTAACAAATGCTGCTATGTTGACATAACATTATACATTTTTGTACTTGTATGATATAGAATGCACATTGTATAATGATCAAACCACCGAGTATAGTAAAGGATGCACCTTATACAGAATCTAATTAACAAACTACCGAATATAATGAAGGAACCACTAGATAAACAAACTTCTTAATATAATGCTATTATAACTCAACAATGTTCCTTAATGTCCTTATAAGGATTCGTAGGGGTTTGACCAAACCGCGTTGGTTTTGCGAAGTTGAGGCGGAGCTCGCAACAGTTTATGTTTCGAGGCTTTACAAACTCGTTATATGTTATATCACAAAATAGTTCCGGCTGATTCTTGACTATCAGGATTTAGATATAAAGATTCTGATGATAATTTTTTAAACATGTTTTTGTTAAATTTATATGAAGGTTGTAGAGAAGATTGCATTTAGTGTGCAGAGTTATGCGACGGACGTTGAACTGTTATTTATACCGGAAACGTTCTAAAGTTTATGTACAGAACATGTTTCCTTTCAGTAATTTTATACATTTACTCGTATGATAGAAATATTCAGATACTTGAACTCATAAGGTAAGTATATGGTAATCACCACTCGTGAAAATATCATATTCTTAGCTTAAAAACAAACAAATATTATTTATTACCTTTTTAATAAAAAAATCCGTATATAGGTATACACTACTAATACTAATGTAATAGAATATCAAAATATATATTCAGATCAACTTGCTGAAAAAATCGAAACTAGTTTTCCGCACACACCCTTTGTTTTATAACCACGTACTCTAGAATCTGTTTTCTGAAAATATCAATACAAGTTTTAAATTTAGATATGTAACTCTACTGGGGCGACCCTGAACATTTTTATAGGGGTCATCACACGGCTTGTTTCATTTGGGCATCCGAACGTCTATTTTCACTTTGCACATATTTTGAATATTTTAAGGTGTCGGCTACTGACCCCCCCCCACTGACCCCTCCCCCGAATGTCGTCACTTTCAACTAATTGTCACATGATTTAAATGTTTGAACGTGATTCAAATGCATGCATTCAATACTTTATAAATCGATCTATATGTATTCATTCAAAAGTTGTTTGTGCACTAAATTGGTATTGTAGGCAAACATTATTCATTAGGCTCTGCGTGCACAACTATATTGGGCTCAAAATCATTTAGATAAAGAAATTAAATATACTGCATTGAAGCCGCTATATAAAGAATAATATTGTCCATTGAATAGAAATTTTTCATTTATATTTTGTAAATGTGTTTTATATGATTTCAAATAGCGCTAATGAAATGTTTTTTAATCAATTTAATTTTCACTAAGATACGTTTGTGTTTGTAAAAAGTTAAAGTAGATCAAAACAAAAAGTGGAATTTGGTTATTAATACTTCAACCGTTGGGTCATAATATCTTTAAGATGAAGTACTGCGATAGAAAAAAACTTCAGCCAAGCTTCATATAGCTTTTGCATGAAAAATATTCAACGTTAAGTATGTATCTTTTGTTGAAATTGAAAACAACTATATGAAAAAGGGTGGCGTAACTAAATATATAAAATATCTCTAAATTTCTGATCATTTTGATATAGTTTATAAGAGATCTATTAAGTGTGTTGACATGACTGTGGAAAATATGATACACTGAACAAAATAGACATTTACAATTAAAAGAAAGCATTTCGAGGGCTGAACGAAAGACTATTGTAATTTCATTTGACAATAAAGAAAGTTACAATAGCCTTTCGTTCAACCCTCGATTTATACTAACTTGAAATACCCTTTGTGTTGTCAGTCCAAACACATTATCAAACTACTTTTTTCAGAAATCAAAATGTTAATATAGGATGTCTATGTAACAGTTTGTAGAATGTCTTAGAATGAGTCACACAAAACAAAATGTTTCAAAAAAGAAAATATTTAAATGTTTTATAACACTATCAAAACATTGTTTATAAAGTAGTTCACCCAAAAAGTATGGTGTACGAAAGGTGTAATTTATGTAAATCTTCAAATTACCTCCCTCTGGTTTAAAAAAAGTCATTGTTTGTGACAAATCTCACTTGTAATTACATGTATATTTTTTTCACCTTTCAAACAATAGAATTTTATGATTATGCCGATCAAGCTTCCTTTGTAAAAGTTTGGTCACTTTCCCATTTGTTTTAAAACATTTTAGATTTAGATTTTTTGACAAACACCTAAGTAATTCCCAAAATCAAAGTTTTAATGCATCTTTGAATTGTTTGTTTTATTACTTCTATACAATTTCTTCATTTCATATTTGCATTGATTTTGGGATTTACTCGGGGTTTTGTCACATAGTCATAATTTCAAAATGTTTTAAAACATAGGGATGATATGACCAAACATTTACAAAGGAAGTTCGATTGACATAATCATACATAATGTTATTGTTAACAACGTGTAAATCAATCTGATTAAAACCCGATTAAAAATTTTCCGCTCGCCTACTTGCTTATTTAGATCTGGCCTTTTTCAAACGAGGGTCACGTTCAGATGACCTTTTCTCATCATAATATTAATGACGAAATTGTTATGATACGTAACTTGTTTACATCGTCTACGTCACGCAATTTTAAATGAGACGTCCAATGGCAGACTGTGAATAATACTGCTGTTAAATTAGATTGCAATCTATGGTCTAAAAATAGAAATTACGAAATCAAAATGTTATTAATAGTGTTTCGTCTAGATGAAAGCTACGCATTGATTAGTCGACATTAAGGTCATCTCTACGTGACCCGCATTGAGAAAGTAGAGATACTGTACGTCAATGCTCTACAGGATATCTGTTTACGGAGATTGCTTGTAAATCATTAATCTATATGTTACACCAGGGGGGGGGGGGTAAGGTAAAATTACCCAAGTACAAAAACAATATCATCTGTTTTCATCTACTTTTAATGTATCAATCTTTCCAAATAATTTCTATAATATCATGAAGCATCTGTATATCCAAATCTCAATAAAACACATCGTCCTGTGAATATACAAGAAATATAATTATACACCTACTCACATACTGAGATCACTACATAACATTCATACTAAACTCTCACTCAATCTCTCACTCTATATCTATATCATACTCAAATTTACTAAGCCGTTCATTACAATAAAATATATCTAAACAATAAAATATCTACTTATATGAATCTATTTCAATAAATAAATATGAAGATGCCAGACACAATACTGTTAACTATATGATAAGTTTCACAACAATGTTCAATCAAATAAACAAATATTTACTTACATATGGATGAGCTCCAATGACTAAAACATCTAAATAACTCTTCTTTCTCTCACAAGTCCATCATACTGTGTTGTTATAAACTGTTGGAACAAAGTGAAATATGTTAAGTTGGAATTCAGAACGAAGTGACTAGGGGACGAATAATTTGACAGCTCGACTTTCAATACAAAATACAGATAAAAAAATACCAATACAAAGACAAACCGATAGCTAACCGAACTTAAGAATACTTACATAATAAAACTAAACTACAGTTTCACAATTCTAACATACTACAAGGTAGACAAAAGAAGTGAACCAGTTTTGATGTTGACTCTCCTGATTCTCGTGACAGACTGACTAAACCCGCGAAATCTATCACGAACGACAACTCTGGCTAAACTGTAAGTATACACTACGGATCCTATTGAAGTTAATTGTATTATCAAAGATAAATCATATACCCAGGAAGGTATTTTATTGGGTATTAGAAGGTCTCTTAGAGGAGAAGCTGCAGATATGGCCACTAGACTTGGTGAAAATGCTTCTTTAGATGATATTCTTTCAAATTTTCATGCAGCATTTGGTAGTGCAGATTCTGCCCAGAGTGTTCTTAAGAAATTTCACAGTTGTTCTCAACAAATAGGTGAATCTGTTACAAAATATGCCAGTAGAGTTGAAGAACTCTTTTCACAGTTAGTAGATCTAGGTACTTTAAAACAGTCCCAACAAATTATATTAAAAAGTGTATTTTATGAAGGTCTTTTAACTGAGTTGCAAGTTGCTACTATGTATAAATATGAGACCATAGATAATTACCATGAATTTAAATCTGATGTCAGAAAAATAGAGTCTCGTTTACAACTTAAGACTTCTATCCCTTGTAAGTCTGCTAGTAAAGATGAACAGAAAGTAAAAGATGCTAGAGATGAAAGAGATAAAGAAATGATTAATTTGATTAAAAATTTAAATGATAAGATTGAATCTTTATGCAAGGAGAAAGATGAGACGGCACAGTGTTTACAACAAAATGTAAGTACTTCTCAGACCACTGTCCCAGTTTTTAGAGGTAGAAGACACTTTAGAGGTAATTTTAGTAGAGGAGTTCAGAGAGGCAGGGGTAGAAATGATTATCAACCTACAAGACCTACTAGTTCTAATACTTTTAGGCCTAACATTGCCAATGTTCAATGCTATAATTGTGGTGATATGGGTCACTTTGCTAGAGAATGTCCTTTAAATGCTTAAGTGCTAATATGACGGATCCACATAAAAGCACAGATAGTAATAAACCGGATCCAAAATTAGTTGGTGATAGTTCTGAGGTTTCTATTCTTGTCAATGGTAAGTCTACTTTAGCTCTTTGTGACACTGGATCATGTGTGTCTACTTCTTCTAAACAATTTTATTGTGATCATTTGTCTGATTTAGAACTACAACCATTATCAAATATTTTAAGAATTGAATGTGCTGATGGTAAATATTTGCCATATGAAGGTTTTATTGAAGTTGGTATTCAAGCACCAGGTGTACCAGATACAGCAGTTCAACAGTGTCTATTATTGATTGTCCCTGATACATCATATAACAGTAACACACCCATTCTTCTAGGTACCAATGTTATTTCTACTTTCCTTGAAGAGTGCAAAACAGTCAATGGTGACCAATTTCTACAAAAAGGTAGGTTAAAGTTTCCTTGGTTTCTTGCTTTTCGTTGTTTACAATTACGTGATAGGGAACCCAAGAAAAATCATAACAAATTGGCTATTTTACGTAGTGCTGAATATGGTAACATTTCTATTTCACCAAACAAAAGAGTAAATTTTAGGTGTAGAACTGACAGAGAAGTACCATATCAACATACTTGTGCTATAATTGAGTCTACAAAAGAGTCCACTGTTACAGATGGTTTAGAGGTAACCCCTGCTGTGGTAAGTTTTTCTCCAAATGTCCAACAAGAATATATTGTTACTGTTATGAACTTAACTGAGAGAACTGTATGTATACCACCTAGAGCTATAATTTCTGAATTACAACCTGTTGTCATTGATGAAGACTCTATAACTAAATTAGAAAACCAGAAACCTTTACCTGATATATTGAAAGATATTAATATTAATGCTAAATTATCTGATGAACAACAAGAACAACTCATTGATTTATTGGTAAGCCACATTCAAATTTTTTCTACAGGAGAATCAGATATTGGTAAGTGTAATGTTGGTAAACATAGAATAGACCTTGTAGATGATATCCCTTTCAAAGAAAGATTTCGTAGGATCCCGCCCAATATGATTGATGAGATTCGTAATCATCTGGAAGATTTAGTTGCTGGTGGTGTTATCCGCAAGTCATGTTCACCTTGGGCCTCACCTGTCGTATTAGTAAGAAAAAAGACTGGTAAAATCAGACATGTTGATTATAGGAAACTAAATAGTAAAACTGTTAAAGATAGTTACGCTTTACCTAGGATTGATGATATTTTAGATTGTTTTTATGGTTCAAAATGGTTTTCCACTTTAGATATGAAATCGGGCTATCATCAAATTGAAATTGAAGAGAATCATAAAGAACGCACAGCTTTTACCCTTGGACCCCTTGGATTGTGGGAATTTAACAAATTACCTTTTGGTTGTACCAATTCACCCGCTACTTTTCAGAGAATTGTTGAAGAAATTTTAGGTGATTATAATTTGAAAATTTGTCTGATATATTTAGATGACCTTATAATTTTTAGTTCTACTTTTGAAGAACACTTAGAGAGAATGAATTTGGTTTTTATTAGATTAATGGAAGCAGGCATAAAATTATCAGCTGAAAAATGTTCTTTTTTCCAAAATAAAGTAAAATTTTTAGGTCATGTTGTAGGTCCAGATGGTGTTGAACCTGATCCTGATAAATGTGCTAAAGTAAATGATTTTCCTATCCCCTCCAATCCAGATCAGTTAAGATCTTTTTTATCTTTGGCCAGTTATTATAGAAAATTTATTAAAGATTTTAGTAAAATTGCTAAACCCTTGTCAGACCTATTACCACCCACATCACCAAAGAAAGGTAAGTCTCAGAAACAGAAAGATTGGAATTGGACAGAACAACATCAACAGGTTTTTGATAAGATTAAAAGTTTGTTAACATCTCATCCTATACTTGGATATCCATTATTTGGACAACCTTTTGAGCTCCACACTGATGCTAGTGGAACTGGACTAGGTGCTGTTCTTTATCAAGAACAAGAAGGTAAGAAAAAAGTCATAGCATATGCTAGTAGAAATTTGACGCCTCCAGAAAGAAATTATTCTGCTTTTAAAAGAGAGTTTTTAGCATTAAAGTGGGCTGTCACTGAAAAGTTCAGAGACTATTTGTTAAACAGTACCTTTGTTGTTGTGACCGACAACAACCCTCTCACATATATTCTTTCCAGTGCTAAACTAGAAGCTACTGGTCAAAGATGGGTTAGTCAACTAAGTGATTTTGATTTTTCTATTGTATATAGACCAGGTTCTAGGCACACCGATGCTGACGTTTTATCGAGATACCCTGAGTCTTGCTCAACAGAACAGGTAAGTATTGACCGTAATACTATTTCAGCTATTTGTAGCAACTCCTGTTCTTGTTTACCTGTATTTGAAAGTTTACCCAGTTGTTCGTTGAACATATTAGATGTAACAGATGAGCCCGGTCAAGTGATGGCTCAGATTGAGTTGAGACAGTTAAGAAAAAGTCAACGTGGTGATCCCGTTATAGGTTTGTGGTTAAGATCAGTAATAGATAAGAAATTTCCAGACAAAAAGTTATTTGCAGGTAACAATAGTCATTTAACTATGTCCAGACATTTCAATAAGTTTATTGTAAAACGTGGTCTTTTATTCCGTGAAATTGTTGAAAATAGTGAAACAGTCCAACAGTTAGTTGTACCATCATGTCACATTCTGCTTGGACTTCATAATCAAATTGGCCATCCTGGTCGTGAAAAGACCATTAGTCTAGTTAAAGAAAGATTCTATTGGCCAGCGTATACAACAGATATAGCTAATTGGATTGAAAAGTGTGGCCGTTGCTTGAGAAGAAAGTCTGCTACAAACACCCGTGCCCCTTTAGTTAATATTCAGTCCACATACCCCCTTGAATTAGTTTCCACAGATTTTTTAAAGGTAGATGCTTGTTCAGGTGGTTTTAGAAATATACTTGTCATAACAGACCATTTTACTAAATATGCGGTTGCTGTCCCTACAAAGAACCAAACTGCCAAAACCACTGCAAAAGCATTAATGAATAACTTTATTGTCCATTATGGAGTACCCACTAAACTACTGTCAGATCAGGGATCTAATTTTGAGTGTGAGATAATTAGAGAACTTTGTACTTTACTAGGAATAAAAAAAGTAAGAACAACACCATACCACCCCCAATGCAATGGAATTTCTGAAAGATATAATAGAACTTTGCTTAACATGATAGGTACTTTAGATCCAGAACATAAACAGAATTGGAAATATTTTTTACCCTCGCTTGTTTTCTCTTACAATGCAATGAAACACGAGTCCACAGGTTATTCACCTTTTCAACTAATGTTTGGTAGGAAACCTAGATTAGCTATTGACACTTTGTTTGATCTTAACAATGATTCTTTAATATCTTCAGATTATGTAATGGACATGAAAAATAAAATGGAAACAGCTCAGAAAATTGCTAATAGAAACTTAGAGAAGTCAAAAAATCGCCAAAAACAGAATTACGACAAGAAAGCAAAACCAGTATGTCTTAACGTAGGAGATAAAGTACTTGTAAGAATTTTAGCCTTTAAAGGTCCTCATAAGCTTGCAGACAAATTCGAACAAGATGTGTACACTATACTGAGTCAGCCAAATAGTGATATTCCAGTGTTTGTAGTGGTAGATCAGAACGGTAGACAAAAGACGTTACACCGGAATCATTTACTGCCTGTTGGAGAAAAGTTAGACGATAATGTTGAACAGGTCCCTCCTTTGAAACCAGTCCCTAGACCTAGACGGTTACCCCAGAGTACCCCTGGATTAGATACCAGAAAGGCCCAGGAGATTGTGACAGATGTACATGTAGATAATAGTGAGTCTAGTGATTCAGATGTTGAGATTACAGTTAGAAGAGTATACGAGTCGGCCGACGTTGGTAGTACAGCTGAAGAGAGGCAGAGGATACCAGTAGTACGGAGTCCTGAAACTGTCCCAGAAAGTATTGGTGGAGATGATGATGATGGTATAGATGATGATGATATTGTTATGGAGGAGCAAAGACCTAACCGTATTCCTGTTCAACCTAAAAGATCAACACGTCCTAGAAGGAAACCAGTGTGGCATGAATCATATCAAGTGAATCAGCAACAAACAGTAGATAAACTCTTAGATTTTCAAATACATAATACACGTATGATGGAAGAAATGTTAAAATCTCTACGTGGCTTTGCAGATTCATAAGTTTTAATATTTGTCTTTTACATTAAAAACAGTTTAGGTAAGAACTATATTTGTCAAGTACTTTTACTGTACTTTAGTAATTTGTAAGTGGTATTACAAATTTGATATTTTGAATTTCAGAATTATTCTCATTTTGAGAATGAACCTTGTCTTTTTGTGTATATTTTATTATTGTATTTCAGATTATTTGAGTTTCATGTGGCTTATTTGGAGATCACATGTTTATATACATTTGTGTATTTATTATATTATTTATTGTGTTTCAGTTATATACAACGAAGTTGATATTATATATTATCATATTTCAGACGCATCAGAGTTTACTTTACTTTATGCTGACTACTTTTGTTTATTTTATATTTTTTTGTTGTTGTTGTTGTACATGTTTAAACTGCCAGGATGACAAGTTATTATTAGGTATAGTAGTCAGTAGTTGTCTACTAGTTGTATTATTTTGTAGTTAGAGTTTGTAGTCAGTCAGGAGACTGAGATTTTGAAGTGGGGGGAGAATGTAATGGTCCGCATATTGCAATAGGATCCGTAGTGTATACTTACAGTTTAGCCAGAGTTGTCGTTCGTGATAGATTTCGCGGGTTTAGTCAGTCTGTCACAAGAATCAGGAGAGTCAACATCAAAACTGGTTCACTTCTTTTGTCTACCTTGTAGTATGTTAGAATTGTGAAACTGTAGTTTAGTTTTATTATTTTATAACAACACAGTATGATGGACTTGTGAGAGAAAGAAGAGTTATTTAGATTTTTTATTCATTGGAGCTCATCCATATGACGATGTGTTTTATTGAGATTTGGATATACAGATGCTTCATGATATTATAGAAATTATTTGGAAAGATTGATACATTAAAAGTAGATGAAAACAGATGATATTGTTTTTGTACTTGGGTAATTTTACCTTACCCCCCCCCCCCCCCCCTGATGTAACATATACTATATAGATCAATGATGTAAATAATATAATGCAAGTGAGATTTTTCTTCCTCAATGACACAATGACTTGAAATTTAAGCGTTTATGTTTTAAAATCTAAACTTATCTTTACTTAAAATAATAAAGAAAATAATATAAAATCATTTCAATGTATTAAGTGTCAGCCTACTATGTAGTTAGAAAGATAGATTTATTTTTCGATAAAATGTAACCAAAAAATGGCAGTTACATTTAAACATACATAATATAATAGCATATGCATTGATTAATACAGCCATGTCAACCAACATTATATAGAAAGGATGACACAAAAAAGGAGTAAATATATTCCCTTATATCCATTGTTGTCCTTTATTTATTGCTGCGTGACATAGAAAAAATTATAGAATTTAAATAAATAGTTATAACATAAATAATAATAAATATTATCACAGGAAAATTTGCATGTTAAATACAATATTGTTTACACATTTGTAAATTAGAAATTACGATTAAAATATGAATGAAGTATAAGTCCAACTTAACATTAAACGAAGTAAAAATATGACTAAGGAAAATATATAATTAAAATGAACTATGTATTACAACAATAATAATTATATTCAGAAATCTACTGCATTTAAAAAATGTTGTTTTACTTTTACTTTAAAGAAAGAACCGGAATAGGCATTCCTCAAATTTTGTTGCAGACTGTTCCACCAATTGCAACCGTTATAAGCAAAATATTTCTTACCAAAGCTCTTGACTGATGGAATAGCAAATCTACCACTGTATTAAAATAAAAATTAAAATTATATTCTAAAATTCACGCTTTCATATTTTTCTGTATTGGTTGCAGATTAATTCAAACACAAATGTAGCTTGTCGTCATTTCTCTTCTAAGATGACGCCATTTCTTCTTTTAGATGATCTCAATTTGACATTATATATTTTCATCATACTGTACATATATTTGCTCACGTATCATGCATGTATTATGATGTGAAACAAGGTTAGTTCTGTTCTGTTTTGGTAATAGTTGAATTCTAACCGTAAGTTTATTACAAAAAATGTAAGAAAAGCAATTCTTGGTATTTGTTAAATGAATATTTTTTATAATGGAACATTTATAATAGACAAAGGCTATAGAAGTATGCATAATTATAATGATATTGAGTTTAGTTTTTCATAAAGTAAACTGTATTTAGTGCAATTTAGATCACAACAAAGAACATAAATATAAATATTAGGTATGAATGATACAATTAAAGGAATGTAACTATAAAGAAGCAAAATACATACACACACTAATCACCTTTTAATCACTGACTAAATCAGGTTACGACATAAAAGATAACAAGCTACTTGTGCTTAGTTAACCAGTCAGCAATTGAAGACATCGATAATCCAATGTTAGATGAGTCTAGTTAGTTTCCCTAGTTTGTTATAATATAAAGCAAAGACATTTGAGAACAGAGTTTGTCTCTACAATTGTGTTATCTTCTAAATCACTCGTTCACTTACTACAAAACATGAAATGTATTACGCTTCATAAAGACATCCTGCCATTATACATGTTGATAGTCACCAGTATAAAATTGATAATCTACACATACGGAAGACACAAAAATAATTTAGATACAAAAATGTTCACTTACATTATCATCAATGAAAGGTATTTTAATCAAGGGATTACATATGTCAAAACATTTCTCACACAAATGTCTTAAAAGTAAAATACACAATATTATGAATGTAAAAAAGTTCTACTTCTTTTTAAAGCTACTTATTCAGAAAATTTATAAATTCATTTAAATATATAAAATTATCTGTATTTATCTGTAATCGTGTTAAGCAAACAAATTCGTAATAATGTATGACAATTTAACTTATAGATTATGAGATACATATATATAAAATAAGTCACAATAAGTTACTTAAGGTAGATACCCATAATACACATATCAAGGAATTAGCTTTTTGCTACTTCATCAGAATTACAGCCTAGATTTACTGGCAAAATATTTTAACTTTCTACCGACAAATAATTTTTTATAACATTTTAGGCGGATTTTTCAACGAAAAAATTCGGCTAATAGTTTGGCCATTTATTGTCAGATCTCTATGAAACTTCATACAATGATAACACGGTTTCTTCATTACATTTCTTGTTTTGGAAATTGAGTAATGAGTAAGAATCACACTATAAATTTGAAGAGGTATATGCCTTCAAAATGTAAAGATGAATTTAATAATTTTATTTTTTTCATAAATAAGGTTTAATAAAATTCACAATTCTTTAATGAAAGAAAATACATCAAGTTTAATAACTTTACCCGGATATTTTACACATATAAAAAATTAACCATTGGGAGACCCAACAGAAAATGTGACGATTTTCACCGGCTTTAAAAACCACAATTCCATATCCTTATCTTTTGACTATGAAAACAGTTTCTGCTCTCCAAGTTACCCATTTAATAATTAACCTTATAACATATGACAATGAGTAAATAAAAGAAAAAGAATTTTCTCCACAGCTAACTAAAAAAATGACATTTGAATACATCGACACCCCTCCGTAAAAAATCTCAACAATCTAGTGACCATTCTAATATGTAATAAATACTTTTTTACAGAAATGCGTAACCTTTAAACACCAATTTTGACTATTTAAGATGAAATAATGGTATTTTACGATAAAATTGCAGCATTCACTAACAACTAAGTGATTACGAATTTGTTTGGGGACGAAATTGTTAGGGGACGAATCTTTTCGCCCATTCTTTAAATTGTATTTTAAACTTCCGGTTTAAACATTAAACACGAATTCTAATAAATATCTTGAATAATTGTGAAAGTTAATAACCTTTTTAGTTAATATAAGATTAATATTCAATAAATTTTGAAAATGGAAGCATTTACTCAATGAAAGAGTATATCCGATCTCTATCGATTTTACATGTGGAGAATATTACGTACAAAATAGGAGTTCACTCCCCCTCGTAAGGAGTAAAAATTTGTGATTGGGTTTGTTCCCTTTACACCAGATTTTAGAGTTTAAAATCAATAGATAAATCGATAGTGTGCAGTGTCATAATCCGATAGAAAATCGATATAATAAAGATGATGTATAAAATATATAGGACACCCATGGTGTCACACTAACAAAGATCGGACAATAGATTAGTATATGTGATTGAGCAAAATATTTCATGATAATTTTTGAAAAAAAAAACAACTAGAAGCCAATGTTATACTATAATACATGTAGTAGTGTCGTTGACACAGGGGAAAGTTGGACGTTATGCTAAAACTTAAAACATACTTTCAAAATACTGAAATATTCAGATTTCGTATTTCAATTACATAGCTATAGATCAAACTCAAAATAATGACATCATTATTAATACTGAAAAATTTCATCCATGCCTTGAAGTGTGTGCTCTAATAAAAAACATGTTTATTTCTGCAGTAAATTGTACCAGGGATTTTGTTTGATGCTATGTTAATCTCTGGCTTCACCAAACATAAAATATCTATAAGTTAATTGAAAGAAATTGACTGGCTAGATGATCCAGTAAAAATCTGTTACTAGTACCTTTATTACCTGGAGTTTTATTGATAAGTAAAAATTGATGATGTTCGTTCTTAGTGTAGTGCAACCTCGTTTATTAAACCAGAATTTTCTCTGAATCATGAATCATGATTTTAAAGAGCGACAAAAAATTATATTTATGAATATAGCATACTTTTCAGGGAGTTAAGTCTTTGGTTATAAAACGGACATGTAAATTTTAATCAATAATCGTGGAAATAATATACATGTATTTATGCAATGTAATATAGCGGGGGGGGGTAGACTGTAATCCTACTAATGTCATCCTGTATAATTAAAGTTTTATGGTTGGTGACCGCTGTATAATGACCCCTTTATCATTAACACTATCAACATTAGGGGTATAATATGTATCACTGCATAATGATGATATAATTAAAATATGCAATCATTTAATAACCTTATCATCAATATACATGTGTGTACAGTATCGTTTTAAGTGGAGCATGAATTTGATATGAAATAACGGGTATAAAAATATGAATTCAAGATTCAGTTATTGTTATTTTGAAAGGGGTCTGCCTACATTGCCCCTTCGAGGCGGCTGGGCCCACTATTCAACAATCTAAACAACAAACACACGAAGAAGAAACACGAATGTTAGTATGAATCAGAGTATATTTGTCCAATTCCCAAAATAAATGTCAATTCTGTGTGAATCAAAAAAAGATAAATGATATTGCTTGCACGTTGAAAAAATCGTGCTAAAGAACTGTAATTAATTATCGTGCTTCAAATACCTAGACCACAATTAAAGCAAGAATGTATTTTTTTATTTTACTCAGAAATGCACTTACAAGAAAATTTATAATTTGTGAGTATCGCACATATATTTGCATGCCTAGGTATTTTCATCAAAGTGTATAATCTGAAAATATTAGCTGTCGTATTTCATTCATAAAGATATTAAATTCAACAAATTATTTCAAACAATGGTTACAACATCAATCACTCTTTTTATAATACATGTACATAGTTGCTTTCTTTAGGCGAGTACATAACTTCAGAGACATAGATTTTATCTTTGTCTGATCGCCTACACAACAATTAACGTTACCTGTAATGGCCCAAGTGCGCATGTACTTAAACGCCCGATTTTCTTCAATTTTCCATTTTCAACGATTTTGTAACAAAAATGGAAGCAAGAAGACAATATTTCATTTTAAATTTAAAACTACCATCATAAAGCTTATTACCCATAGATTGTGTGAGTAGGAGGAAAAAAATTCAAATCTATTGCAGGAGTACGCTAATTTTCGATTGAAAATAGAAAAATTGCATGTCAGCAATATTTTTACTCTATTTTTAATATGACTCATAGTAGTCAACTTTAAACTCAAATGGAAGCAAGAAGATGTTATTTAAACTTATTGAAAAATATACCAGATTAAAGAGGATGGACTAAACTTTGTCTCAATAGGAGGAAAAATATTGGCATATTTCAATAAATTGTCGAAAATTATGTTTATAATATTTCTTACTCTATATTATATATGATAAATTTCTCTATCGATTTTACAAATATCGATTTTAACTAACTCAACAAGGGGAACAACTTTCGGTGGATTATCACAATAAGTTGGGTATGAACGTTAAAGCACCGATGGCGCTGTCCGGACATGGATTAAACAGGGAAAAATTTATCCAAAAACATATAGAGAGGTTGGACTAATGATCTTTTTCTTCTAAAATATTCAATTTTGATAAATATTCAATTAACAAACTGCATTACGAAGGATCAGCGAAGCTACATTGATACTATCCAAAGAAGAAATCAGTACACATGTACTTATATATGATCTACATGTATTTTTAGACATCGAAAATTTGTAGGCATGTCTATGTTTAGCTCATTTGTGTTACAGTCGGCAAGTACAGAAACGGGTTAGAAGTTAATTACTTGTTATCAATATTATAGCGGAAGAATGTCGGTTCCTTTTTTAAACTGATTTAACAGAATTAACAAGGATATTTTTATGTATTGTGAGTAAACAACAAAACTGCTTGATACTGTTATCAAGGGGACTATTATTCACGCGTTGGTATTAATTCAACCTAACAACATACCGCTATGCTGAATCTAACTGCGCATGTACGTCCGCGACATTTTTTATGCGTTTCGAAATATGTCGCTTACTAAGACCTGAATTGCTAACGCAATCCATGTCAATAAAATCACCATCTTTTAAAGTTGTATGTTAACTTGCACAAAATACATGTATATCATTAAACACTGTTTTATGCTATAAAATCTAGCGAGCTTTAGACAAGTTTATTTTGAAGTTAATTGGTGAACGAGTAGTTTTAAATTCCAACAGTGAAAAAGCAATACTCATTAACATGATATAAATCAATAAGCTCATAGACATGTTTCATTATTTTGGTTTATAGTCCTTCATGACACAAAATAGCATGGATAATAAATATCACCTAGGATAAGTGTCCTTACATAGGGCTAATATGAAATGTTAAATATTGAATATACACATGAATTGTGTTGGATTAATTTATCCACATTACCACCGATTCTCTGTGTAGTGGACACCACTAAATAAACTTTTGTTAAGCCATTGTGAAGCTTTTGTGGCTGTTGGTGTCCAATCAAATGCCTTTCCATTAGGCAAACCATGGTACAAGTCATTGAATGGGTTCGTGGGATCCATGATATAGGGTCGACCACTAAAATAAATGTAAAAGAACATTAAAAGCTCAAAGTAAAATAGTTTTGCTTGAATTTTAGTATTTTTAGTATCTTACATTACATCAAAATATTTGGTTTACGTAACAACTTTTCTTAGTCTTATACACACCTGTAAATGTCCACCAGTGTGGGAAAATAACATGTCAAATTCCACATAAGATCTTGGGCTTTAGTGACTGGGATTCAAACCTAAATTGTCCATCATCAGTTAAGGTGGGTCGGTACCTTACTCGGAGGGAAAAACGAAAAAAGAACCCTGTTCACCGATTATGATAAAAGTTGGCAGACAGACACCCCCATGCTTCCCGTTTGCCCTTCCGGCAACCCCAGCGACGCTGTCGTTTCTCTTCACGACGCCACGGACGCCACAACGGCCCGCGCCAAAAACAGGCACGCAATCACATTAAACCCATACATCTAAAGCACTGAATGCCCGAGGACAAAGACAACTACACCAAAATACCTCCGAAATGTTGTTGCATACAAACACCCTGCTCCGACCATCCAAACATCACGTCAGTCGCAAAGACTGTACATTCAATCACTAAACCCAGGGCCCTCACGCCCAAAAGGCCCCACCAACCGCCGAGCTTCAACGCCCATTTTCAAACCAAAGCAGAACGGTGGTCAAACTCCCACCGCGATCCTTGAAAACCACACCCCCGTGTCACTCCAATGAAACAAAAAAGGAAAGTGAACGCTCTCAGCCCCTCACAACATCGCCTTCAAAGCAAAACTACCTTCAAAAACAACGACGTCAATATTACGCCGCGATGACGTTGTGATTTTGGGTTATGTATGTAATTTTCTTGTAAATTCAATTTTGTAGTTTCATTCTAGTTCTTAATTAATTTCTTGTGACACTCAGCATCTGACCTGTTCAAAATTAATTTAACATAAGTCAATCAAAATCTGCTTCTACTTATTTTTACAACAAATGCTTTAATCACAACGTCAGCGCAACGTCATATCAACACCGTTGTAATAAGGCAACCTCACCCCGAACGCGACACTGCGAAAAACCGAGAACATCCACCCTCCTCTTCACTTCATCAAAACGACACAATAAGTGCGCAGCCCTCAAAAACCGCGACAAGGATCCACCACCGTTCCGCTCCACTTTGAAAACAACCACTACAACTCGGCAACCGGGGAAACCCCTCAGACGTGAAAACCCCAAATTCAGTGACGAAATGTACAACCCCCACGAATGACGTGACACCCAGATAATCGGAACAAAACGATTGTACGCAACAACATTTCACAAACATTTCGGCACAACAATCATTGACCTTGGACATTCAACATCTCAAATACGAGGGTTCAACGCACTTGCATGCCTGTTCCTAGCGCGAACCACTGTGACGTCCGTGACGTCGTGAAAAAACGACAACGCCGCCAAGGCAACCAAAAAACAAACAAGAAGCACGAAGGCATCCGCCCGCCAACCCCCGACACAATCGGTGAACAAAACATTTTTCTCGCTTTTCCCTCCGAGTAAGGTACCGACCCACCTTAATATGTATTTTACTCTTCACTGGGCGTACAAATTACTAAACCTTCCACATAAAATTAACATATTTAATAGTGTGCAGTTTTTTTATTATATGACTGGAACTCAAAGAGTCGGATACGTCGGTTGTTACGCTTCTTGTGCACTGCAATAACTTTTTAACTATGAGCAGAGAGTTATGAATCTGGGGTGCGTTTTATCAATATTGCTGGTCGTAAGGCCGGTCGTACCTTAAGTCAGCTATTTACGACTTTCCCTACGACCTACGTATGCCCGTTTTATCAATACGGTCGTAACAGCTCGGTCTTAGTTAAGACCGGCCTTACGACCGTTGATAAAACGCTCCCCTGGTGCATACTTTGCCATTATGAGATCTATCCAGATATGGAGTTTCAAGTCGGAAGATTTGAAAGTATTGGACTTATGCTCCAGACAGGTAAACAAGGGATGCGACCACCACCACCACCGCCGCCAAAAGTAACCCCACGGGTTAGTTGGCATGTACATGGAAACTGACATTATTTTAGTCACACATTTCTAATCAACAAACTTCTTGATTTTATGAGTGCCTAAACTGCCTTGTTATAACAATGACTAATCAATATTCATGAGTGTCAATATTAGTTATATTTTCTTTCTCTTTCAAAAGTTGCGATATGAATTATTAGGACAAATTTAGTTAGTGCAAAACAACAAACCTATGTCTTGCCATTCCAGGATCGTATTTACAATATTTCTCTAGATGAATTGTCCATGTTCTATGATTGATCAATGACGTCAGAACACTGTGCAATGCTCTTGTCATGTCGAAGTTCTCTGGCTCACCCGCTCGAATCCAGCAGTTTAATATGATCAGCTCTAGACTGTAAGAGTTTGGCCACGCAGAGATACTAGCAAAACTTGGTCCGGAGCTTCCCTGTAAAATTGTTATATATTATATAAATTGTATAAATGCCAAGTTAAGTTGAAATCAAACTTACACTACATGAGAAATATTGACCAGTCTTTATAAAGATCATAAAAGGTCTGTTACTACATTTACATCCTGTTTGCTGTCGGGGTAAGTGTGTATTTAAAGTAACATCTTGTAGCTTTATTTTCAATTGAAACTGGACGTAGTTTTATTTTTAGTAACTGTATCAAAGTGAAGCAAACGACTGAATCAGTTAGCCCATTTGAACTCTTGTTATTACGTAATTTGT
Organism: Mactra quadrangularis; assembly: GCA_025267735.1. Taxonomy (NCBI): domain Eukaryota; kingdom Metazoa; phylum Mollusca; class Bivalvia; order Venerida; family Mactridae; genus Mactra; species Mactra quadrangularis. The sequence continues at coordinate 28,854,531 of CM046299.1, read as the reverse complement.
TTGTAACATGCAACCGCACCTAACACGGTACAAACGAAATAAAAATGTCACAGAAACTACGTATAGTGGACAGTATAGTTTTCGTTTCAAATGTTTAAAATTTCTTTCTCCTTTGGGTGCAATCTGCTTGACACTAGAACCACTTTTTTACCAACTCTAAGCGGAGATTTTATTATGTTTTTGCTCTAAACGACTTTTCATGCATGTATTTAGCATAATCTTTAAGCATAGTTTATTGTGTATGTCAATGAGTTTGTCTATACAAATAACAATTATAATTAAAATGAACTTACTTTCAGTTTGTTATTTCTCCAATATTTGAGAAGTCGAATCAAACTCTTCACCTCAGAGGGAAGATATTTAATTATTTCTAGCTGAAGTGGTGACAAAGTCACAGAGTATTCATGAATCAAACTACTATCTGCTGTTTTCATACGATTGTAAATATCTGTCAGTGGTGTCCCTGTTAGTAGGAAATAGAAGTGATTTAACTTTACAAAGTATATAGGCGTACTGTGAAACAACAACTTAATCTTATTGTTATACCGCAAGTCGTCTTTTGTGGAAGGTATACTTCCACTTGTAACAATAAGTGTACAAAATTGTTGAAGAAATCATAATTATTTGTGAACAAGAATATGAGAAATATACAATGTATGTGTATCTACAAAACTGGAATAAAAAGTTTAGCACCAATTACTAGTTTAGAATCGATTAATAAGTTTACATTTTTGGCACTTAAATTTAAACTGGGCATTTAGAAATGTACTTTATTAGAAACATGGATTCGGGTGCCAGAGGAACTTGCAACCATTGGTTAGATTTGTCTAGGGCTATTGACTTTGAGAAACAGTTATTAAAGCACAAAGACTTGTTGCCATGGTAACTCTCAGTATATGATGTTAGTTGTGCTCAACTCAACCCTATTAGAGGCAAAAAGTATTAAATCACCATTTTGTGGTTTTGTTTACATCTAGTGATCCAGATTGCTTTATGTTTTAAAAATATTTTAACTACTGCAAAAGGTAAAATGCATCCTCCGCATGGGTCTTTTGAATGTATTTTGTTGGGGAGGCACACATAAAATGGGGTCAACTTTGCTTACGGAAATCCGCCAAATTCAGCTAAACCAGACAATTCAATTCATTAAGCGGCCATTTAAAGAGAAGTCGGTAGATTGTGTAAAACACATGGTTGTTTTGTAAATTGGTACAAACATTAGCGGTCTTCTAGTCTAGGAGACAAAATGCAACAAAAATACAAATTCATAATCAATTGGGAAAAAGGGATTTTTCAGTATCCAATATTCAACTTTTAGATACTTTCTGATTCTCCGTATAAAATTAGCAGAAAAACTAATACAACAGATGAAACAAAATGACAGTACGTCACTTACCAGTTCCTATCAAATCCACTGCTGGTGAAATGTCTATCTCAAGCCAATCACCTTCACAGAGAATTTTAGCTTGTACTGAAAATCTTGTAGTTTGTTTGTGCCGAGCTCTAGTTTTATACTTTATAAAGTCTTCAAGACGTTTCAGGATCTCTGGAAGTTCTCTCATGTGAGTTTCAACATCTGAGTGATCGTTTAACATTACAATAAGATCAATGTCAGCGTAACCTCTCACTGATGTACCTTTTCCTAGAGAGCCACTCTTAAAATAAACAAGATTTTTAAAATTATGAAATGTATTTCACATTTTGTGAAATGAAATTGAAATACCTAAACATCATACTTTCATATAGCAACAAATTATCATCTTAATTGTCACTTGGACCAACTACTTAAAATTAATTGTAAGAAATCACAGCCTCGTAATAAGTTTTTGCCATAATTACAGAAAATGGAGGTTAAAAATTTTACTAGTTTTCATATGTTTGAAAGAAGATTTTACCTACAGAAACGTGTCTTGTTTTGCCAAGAATGCAATAGAACGTACATATTTTAAGATAATGATCCGATGTATGGATGTAAACTATTACCCCAAATTTCCTTTCGAAATTCCTTACGGAACTAATGAATATACATATTAATTCATGATATCAATTTTGATTATAGCCGAATGTTACACGATGCACCATAATGCACAGTGTAAGTATACATGTATACACTAATAAACAAGGGAGGTTATTCCTAGTTTCATCTACGCTGAAATATTACTTTTGTGTATAAAGATGCAACCATCTTCATAAGTAAAATAGGTTTACCTTGATAATTTCTCCAGGTTTGAATGGTGAATCTGGACCTTTTAAATAATCAGCCATTTCATTGACAACCAAACCACATTGTGTAAGTGAACTGTCGTCTGGTTGTATTCGTTCTGCTATAAATTTATCAAGGTTTGAACTATCAACATCATACAGATCTGTTGGAAGATTCTGTCTTGTTGGCATACTGTAATCGTGAGAATTGTGAACTGCTGCTGGTATTGGATTTGTAGGAGTTGATATGTGCACGCTTGAAAATTCATTTATAAGGGCGTTGTTCTCACATACTCTATCAAAACTAGATCCCCCTCCTGGATGTTTCGCTTGAGTGTGCAAGTTTAATCCATTGACAGAGCCAAATGATCTATCACAAAACGTGCAAGAGTGTGCGCCTGTTGACTTTCGAGCTCTAGGCTTCCTCTTTCGTCCTCCTTTTTTGTTTCGTCTGCGCTTCTTAGTCTTTTGCATTCCATGTTTGTCCCCTAAATCGCGAAGGTGTTGTTGCATGTTACTATCCTCACGAAATGATCTACCACATGTACAAGTTTCTACTTTCTCGGCATGATCAGTACGACGTTGGTCTCTTAAATCATCATGTGTATCGAACCCAGAAACTTGGCCTTCTTGACACTTTCTCATACTGCTTGTTGTTTTGATTATTTTTCTCACAGAGTACTTACTATTTATCTAGCCACTTACCAAGTTAATCTCTCACTGCAACACCTTAAACCATACATTGAGCGCATTATATTATAGAAAAAATGATGAAATATGGTATTCGAGCCAAAATGATAAAAAATATATAAAAGGAATATTATAAAACTCGTGTTAAGTTAGATTATACTCTGAGTAACGACTTTTTATGTAACCTATGTCATACATGGTGAATTTATTTCTCTATCCCTTCTCTCTTCATGTTTTAAACGATATAGACGATAATTTTTGCACTAAACAGATGAAGGGTGTAGATTTACTCTTTACAAAATTATTTTTTTACTGTACGTTGACGATATTGTCTCTGAGACTCTGAATCATCTAATGGTCTTCAAAAAGGATTAAATTTACTACACGAATATTGTAACCATTGAAAGCTGAAAGTTAATGCAAAGAAAACTATATGACAGTCCCAAGGGGAAATAACAAGGTCAAAACACTTTTTAATGACAATTATATTAAAATTAAAGCGCCAAAGGCACTGGAGTTGTTCGACATAGAAAACACGTTGTGCTTCGGTCACTTAATGTGCTAAAAATGTAAAAAAATACATGGAATAAGATTTCGTTTCTTGATACATAGACTGCAGAGCTTTCGTTGTATGAAATGTATTTTCAAAATGATGTTCTAAAATAAAGTATTCATGAAAATCCAATTTTCATTGATTAATCAAATCAAAGCGCTGAAGGCACTAAATTTGTTCGGCTTTAAAAAGTAAAATGAGATTCCCGGCTCCAACAACGTTTGTACACAAAGAACAGTTCAGTGATATTAGTTTTATAAGTAGAACAGCATTGTTCCGGTTCAAAACACTTCAAACAATCGATCTACAGATACAGCATGTTAACCGGACAGGCGAACACAACATTTGATTTGTTTTCGCACAATCACAACAATTCAAGTGGGTTATACGTAGAACAATGCAATAGTTGCTACTTTAAAGTAATCATTTATGCACATTTATTCTACTGCATATGTATGTTTAAATAAATAAAGTCCACTAATCAGACATTATCCAAAGTCATAAACTACGATCTTTAAACTTTTACAGAACCATTCTATTACATAAGATGATGTAACATCTCTACTGACAACTGGCAAAAACGACGAGTCGTGACGGAATAGTAGATACCATTCTATTACATAATACGACGTAAAGAGCTCAACTGAGACGCTTAACTCATAAGCTATAATACATGCGCTTCAGTATAAACCGATTAACAAGTGTATTTCAGGAATTATTGCGCCTGTCAAAGCAGACGATCATTTTAAATTGCTCTATACTTATATACTGAGGGACTACTTCTGGATTCGGTAAATTTTCAAAGTGGGAAAGGGTCTGAAATACGGTATTTTTATTTGTTCAGGACTGACGTCCCGAACAAATAAAAACCGATATCCCAATGTTCAGGTAAAGCTAATTTAGAAATAAATTAAAATGCGTACTCCTATAATTGCACAGGTATACTAACCATAGAGGAGTACAGGGATATACATTTGAATGTTCATAAAAAATAAGTGTATATTTTACTAATATGTAACAGAACCACCTGTATACATTCAATAGTGTCACAAACGGCGTAACTGCATTTAACTTATAATCTGTAATTTTCAAGTAATGATAAACGTTCTTAAATTTGCAAAGGAACTTTTAACTTAAATTAATCACCAATTACAGCTCTATGAGAAAAATACAACGTGGAACAATTTGACCCATAATCCTAATAATCTGTAATTTCCCATCCATTGATCTATATTAGGCCATGCCAAATTGGACTTTTGTAAAGCGTCAACTCAAATTTGATAAACCCAGGTACCTATTCACAAAAACACACAAACCGAAAACGAAAACACATGTCCATTCTAGCTAGTATTCACACAAATAAGTTCTTGGTAGTACATGAAAGTTTATGACATTCACGTGAGGTTAAAGTAATTCTATAAAAAAGGATATACAACATACACATGTACATTTCTATTAATCAAATACACAGAAACCAGGGTTAATCAGTATTTCCTGAAACAATCAGTCATCGAATCCTGGAACAACAGAATTATTTAAGAAAATTCCCCCAACAATTTTTTTATTGGAGGACTCGAAATCCTACGCGCACTCGGACGCTTAACAAAATTCCGATATGGCATTGCCTTAGAGTTCAACATAAACTAGCTGGTCAGTACGATACTACGCTAAGCATCGTGGGTAAAACTGTCTAAATACCTGAAACTACGTGACAATTTTTACATGTACTGAATAAATGAAATATGTTTTTGAGATTTTGCAATATGATATTGCTTTCTAAAAATTAATATGCACGTTAAAAAATACTTTTATGCTGGTCATTTAATCTCCATGAGAAAGGGTTTACATCTTTCAATCATTACACAGACCTTTGAAAACGAAATAAGGATACGCTACGGATAATACCCCAATTGAGGTTTGAAAGTACCTCGTATCTATGGATAAGTATTCCTGAAGTTATTAGCCAGCATTTTTTTTACAATTTAATCATCATGATTATATTTTTAAAAAGAAAAAAACATACAACAGTTTTATATTCATGTATACGCCGAACTACTTCCAGTGCGTTGTTGTTGTGCGATATGAGTTAAGCACCTGAGCCAAGATATGTTTTATTGTCTACGTATAGAATGAGGGATTAATGAGTCACACCCTTTAAGATTGGGGTTCACCACAGGGAATCTCTGTTGTATATATTTTCAGTGTTTGGTTAAGTGTAATTATTACAATATTAATTATTATTACCTTTCTCAGTAATACACATGCTTGAATAGTTGAGTTCCTTCATGTACCTCAAATAAGTAGATTTTGTAGTAAGCTTGCTATACTGATTTCTCAAAATTGGCGTATATAGTTGTTCTTCGAACAACTAAAACTACTTACGAGCAAGTTTTTGATATTGGCCTTGTTTTATCAACCAATCAGAGTGCATAAATTTGTTATTGGACCAGAGCCAATAACAAAAATTGACCATAAAACATATATCGGTCCTGTTTTAGCAAGACTGTTATCAACAGTCGAAGCTATTAGCGGCATTCCAGCACTGCGACAAAGTTTGTGGTCCATTTTTCCGCTCGCCAGGAAATAGTTCTATAATATTTAAAACTCGATATATAGCTGACTATACCTTTCTTTTCTACATCTTTCTTAAAAAAATCATAGTGACACCAAATATTGACAATTTTGTGAACAATTGAACAAAAATGACCGACAAAAAATTACACGACTGATTACTGCGGATGTATACATTGATTTCATTCATAAAAAAATTATGAATGAAACTATTTTACTCGTTTCCTAATCAAGCAATATAGTCACGTGATTCACGTTGGTAACATTTTGAACATTTCCAAAGACTTTTGGAATACTTTTTTTGCAAAGAGGCTTTAAACAATTTCCAAAGGGTTTTAGAACACCTTTTCCCCAATGAGATTTGGAATCATTCTTAAAGAGTTTTGGAATACTTTTTTAAAGTGATTTTGAACATTTTCCAAAGAGTTTTGGAACATTTTTTTCCAATGAGATTTAGAACACTTATTTCCAATTAGATTTGGAACAATTTCTAAAGAATTTTGGAACACTTTTGTCCAATGAGATTTAGAACACTTTCCTAAAAGTTTTTAACACTTACTCACATACTTATACAGAACGTTACGTCAACTGTGCATTGTTTTTACTAGAACATCACAAAAAAAAATGTTTCATCCAAATATTTTGAGAACCTTTAAAGCTTATTGCTGATGTGTTTTGAACCGACTTTTGGAAGCATTCCTGCGTTGTGTTTATCTTCAAGGTAATCATTAATTAAAGAATGTAAATATTGTGAATGTTTTTCTACATTTTTTACAATAACTACCCACATCGTATCGTAAATAACCTCATTGTCTCCTTTCGTATCGATACGCATCGTATCGTGTGATATCGTCTCATCCCTACGTAATTATCACTAAAGTCTTGCTTCAGTGCTTTCAGCGCTTTGATTAGTTTTATCAAACAGTCTTTTCAGTATTGTGCAGTTATTTGATAACAGTGATTAGTATGTACACTTATCTACGTAGGAGTGCATATATATGAGATGACTGTAAATATGTAGGCCTATACATACAATGTATATGCATGTAATTAGATATACAAATTTAACAATACGTGTACTAGATAAGTAAGATAAAGTTTACGTAAGTATTTGCTAGCTGTATGCACATAACCGTATTGTTTGTTTTTATTGATCCTCATCTTTACTTATCATTTATACCATAAAGACGTTCCTTTTGCACGAAAGGCAAGCTTTTGAACAATGAATGCTCATTGAGCGATTCACATTTAAACTAGCTGCTAGTGTATATTTCTTATATTTCTGTGCATCTGTTATTCAGTTATGGTAATATACGTATATGTATACGTCTTGTTTTCTTGTGGGCTTAGTAGTCTACGAAATTAATAAACGTTAAACGTTCGATTATTATTTATACATTTTGCACTTTCCTCATCAGAGCTGTATCATAAATTATACTTTTATATATTTGTGCACCAATACCAATGGAATAATAAATGTTTTCCTACCATTACTTCACGTTAATTAATTGTTTTTTTAACTTAACATTTATCTGCTAGAAAGCTGCCAACAGTTAAAGCATCTATAAACAGTATAACTGCAATGAATTTGTCAATTCAGAGAAAACGTGAAAGTGGTTTAAATGAATATATCAGAAGGATTCGTGGGAGTCGACTTAACAGCTTGGATTTTGCGCAAGGCGAAGCAAAGGCGGGGTTCGCAACAGTTTATGCTTCAATGCTTTTCAGACAGTTTTATGTTAAATCATAAAATCACCTAACTCTTTAATTTACAGCTGATTCTTGACTATCAGCTGAAATTTGGTTATTATGATTGTGAAGCTATGATCATGCTTATTTGAAGGTTGTAGAAAGGCATGTAGTGTACTAGCGTTGCTGTAGTTGATAAAACCTATTTGTATACAAAACAAGCCAAATGGGTATGTTGGCAACCTAATACTCCATGGGCATGGGCTTGAGACCACTTGAGAGCACTCACATGGTCCAGGTTTTAGGGATGATATTTCGGCTTAACTCATTGGCCGGGTACTGGTATATACCATGAAAGAGGTCTGACTTAGAGCTATCACGTGACCGTAAAGTGGCTAGATTGGCTTGATACCACACATTTTATATATTTGGCGTTTGTATGTAGAGCAGTGTTGCAGGTTTATCGCCATACGACGGGCAACTGTGCTTCATACCACGAACTTTCTAAAGTTTATATACAGAACATGTTTTCTTTTAGTAATTTTATACATTTACTCGAAAGATAGAAATATTCAAACTCATGAAGTAAGGATATGGTAATAACTACTTATGAAATATTTTATTCTTAGCTTAAAAACAAACATATTTAATTTATAACCTTTTTAATCAAAATATCCATATTTAAGTATACACTACTATAATAGTTACGTAATAAAATATCAAAATATATATTATGATCGACTCGCTTTAAAAAATCGAAACTAGTTTACTACACACACTTTTTGTATTAAACCAAAGTATTAAAGAATCTTCCTTCTGAAAATATCAATATTTGTTTCTTTTAAATTTAACATGTAACACTTTAGGGGCGGCCATTATATATGGGTCCATCATACGACTTGTTCCATATGGGCGTCCGAATCTCTATTTCACTTAGTACGTATTGTGATCATTTCATGGTGCCCGGTCCTCTGACCCCGTTAAAGTCGCCATGACTTTAAACTAACTGTCACACGAATTAAATGAATAAACGTGTTCGATTATGTGCATTCAATACTTTATAAAATAATATATATGTATTGATCTAAAAGTTGTTTGGGTATTGTAGGCAAACATTATTCATTAGGCTACTACTTTTGTGGGCTCTAAATCATTTTTATCTAAATAAAGAAATTCAAAATTCTACATTGAAGCCCCTATATAAAAACTAACATTTGCGCGATTGCTAAGAAATTTTCATTTATCCTTTTAAACGTGTTTGTATGATTTTTAATAGTTCTAATGAAAAGTTTTGCAATCAATCTAATTTTCACTTACCTATGTTTGTGTAAGTTGTTTTCTTTTAAAGAGGAAGTAATGTGATAGAAAAACTTCTTTCAAACCACGTATAGCTTTTGGGAAAAAATCAACGTTGTTAAAATTGAAAACTATATATTAAAGTGAGACTAAACTAAACGCATAAAAATATCTAAAAGTTTCTGATAATTTTGTTACATTTTGAAAGAGATAAATCAAGTGTATAGACATGGCTGTCGAAATATAATACACAATAAAAAAAACATTCATCCTTACCTTGAAATATCTTCCGGTTGTCAATCCAAACACAGTATCAAACTACTTTTTTCAGAAATCAAAATGTTGATGTAAGATGTCTATGTTACAGTTTATAATGCTTAGCGTGATTCACTCAAAAATGTTTCAAAAAAGTAAATATTTTAATTTATCATAACACTATCGTTCGGGGTTTTTTACCGTCAGTTAGTTGAAAAAGTAGTTCCCCCAAAAGTATGGTGAACTGAATGTGTAACTCAAGTGCTCTAAGTTTGTTGAAAAAGTAGTTTCCCAAAAAGTATGGTGTACTGAATGTGTAATTCATGTACTCTTAGTTTGTAGAAAAAGTAGTTCCCCAAATAAGTATTATGTACGGAATGTGCAATTCATGAAAATCATTATATAACCTCCTTTAAATTTTATTTTTACCACATGAGTGTTAAATTATAGAACATACGAGTAAACATGAAATTTTCGCATATAAATTTTTTTTTTTGAATTTTGCAACGATCCACACGCCATACTTCCATTTGTTTTAAAACATTTTATTTTTTTTAATTATTTGACAAAAACCCTAGGGCAGTTGTCAGTCACAGACGAAAGTGTGCGCTTATAATTAGTTGGTTAACAGCTAAAACCAGAGATTTTGCCTTTCCAGGAGGAGTGTATATGACCTATACAATGTGTTGCTATAGTAAGATTTCTTTCACCTTACGAAGGTCAAAGTGCATTGAATATTCATGAAGAAGATCCGAATGCGGTGAACAGTAGCGTGTTCAGTTACCGCGAACGTATCTCGGACATATTTAGACGCTATTTTGAAACTACCGATGTTAAAGTAAACAAATATATGATCGTGTACAGGTCGTCCACGTAAACATTGCGTTTATAAACATAGCCAGTTTCATTACACATCAATATTTAGGGGTGAATTATTTTTACAATTTTATGTTTCAATTAGTTTAAACATATTTTACAAAATAGCATTACATACAATTTACAATGTGCGTATATACCATTTTAAATAAATGTTAAATATCAAAATCGTATGTTTTAATAAGAAAAAATGGTGTTCATGCACTAGCTTATTCACTTATCTAGTTGGCAAGTCCATTGTTTAAAGTACAAAAACACGCATGACCTAGAATACGACCTGTAGGCATTGAGTGATGTTTCGTTTTTAGTCCGTAAATTTTGAAACATCACTCATTGCCTTAACGATCGCATATTTGTGTATTAGATTAGATTATTCGCAGCGAATGGCCGAGGAGTTCCGAATGTATCGTTATGTAACGTTCTATAACGTTCGCGGTAACTGAACACGCTACAGGTGTGCAATACAATACGAGCAAGCGTTAATTACAATTACTTTGACGCATCTCACTAACTGATATCCTTAGCCCAGTGAAAACGTGTTGGACGTCAGACCTAAAGGTTAAAGGTTCAAATCCCAGTAGCATAATATTTTTTCAGACTAAAACCTTGCTACGTTTTTTTCATCTTATTTATAATATGATGTCAGTTATATATAAATTATCCAAGTTTTTCTCCCTCATGAATCTTGTGCACACAAAGAGTGTATATAATGACCCAAATGTCTTCAAAGTGTTAGTTAGGTCATCATGTCTGAAACGTGTAAGCACGCGAAAAATTGTCAAAAATGTAAAGAAATTATTTATAAAAAGTATAATAAAACCCCAAAAACATTTAAAATATCCAATGAAAAAAATTGATACCAGCATAGGATTTGAACCACCGACCACTGTGTCAAAATCATTATTTTAGACGCAGCTGTATCCACTGTGCTAAGCCGTCTTTCGATAATTGCTACATTATAAATTTGATTACAATTTAACATTGACCAAGGGAAATAAATCCTCGGAGAATAAACCTTCCGAACAACCTCTTTTATAATGGTTTAGCCCATATTTACAAAGGTAAGCGCCGTGACCATCGTAAGGTGAAAGAAATCTTACTATACGGCGTTATTAAACCCAACAAAAACAAACAAACAATGACAAAACCCTAATAAATTATAAAAATCTTTGTAATTGTTTGTTTTATTGCTTCTATATAATTTCTTATTCGGTTTCGAGGGAGTCGACTAAACAGCTTGGATTTTGCGCAAGGCGAAGCAAAGGCGGGACTTGCAACAGTTTATGCTTCAATGCTTTTCAGACAATTTTATGTTAAATCATAAAATCACCAAACCCTTAACTTACAACTGATTCTTGACTATCAGCTGAAACGTTAGGATTTGGTTAATATGATTGTAAAGCTATGATCATGTTTAAACATATTTTTCTTAAATTTATTTGAACGTTGAAGAGAGGCAGGTAGTGAAGTGGCGTTGCTGTAGTTGATAAAACTTATTTGTATACAATGTACAAACAAGCAAAATGGGTATATTGGCTACCTAATACTCCATGGGCTTGGGCTTGAGACCACTTAATGGTGTTTTGTGTTTTCTTTATAAAATCAGCACTCACATGGTCCAGGTTTTAGGGATGATCTTTTGCCTTAAACTAATTGGCCGGGTACTGGTATATACCATGAAAGAGGTCTGACTAAGAGCTATCACGTGACCGTAAAGTGGCTACCCTGGGAAAATTCCTCGGGTTTTGGCCTGAGACCACACACATTTATATATTTGGCGTTTGTGTGCAGTGCAGTGTTGCAGGGTTATCGCCATACGACAGGCAACTGTGCTTTATACCGCGAACTTTCTAAAGGTTATATACAGAACATGTTTTCTTTCAGTGATTTTATACATTTACTCATATGATAGAACTATTCAAACTCGTGAAGTAAGGATATGGTAATCACCACTCATGAAAATGCTTCATCCTTAGCTTAAAAACAAACAAATTTTATCTATTACCTTTTTAATCAAAATATACGTTTATAGGTATACACTACTTGAATACTTACGTAATAAAATATCAAAATATATATTATGATCGACTCGCTGTAAAAAAATTGGAACTAGTTTTTCACACACACCCTTTATATAATATACACATAAAAGAGACACAAAAATATGTTAGATACAAAACCACTCACATTGAAATGTAAGGTATTTAAAGCAAAGGATTACACTTTATGATTCATATGTCAAAACATTTCTCACACAAATGTCCTAAAAGTAAAAGACACAATAAAATTAAAGTGTCAAGTTCTTTTCCAAAGCTGCTCATTTAGAATTTTGATATTCGATATCTTTAAAATTAGTGTCTTATTGTGTTAATCAAATAACTTCTTGATATTTGAGGCAAATTGGCCTATACATTGGTAGAAACACAAGAAAACATTCATAAATTGTTTATATCATTACTAGCGGGTAGGCTTTTATATATACAATCAGTTGTTTGTTAGCTTGCACAAAATATATTAATAAAACTCTGCTTTATGTTAACAAACTATTTCCGTAAAAGTTTAGAAATTTCAAGTTGATATTTAAGTTAAAATTGGTAATTGATCAGTTTTAAATTCCAACAGAGAAATAACAACACTAATTAACATACATGTAGTACAATTCTAAAAGTTATGAGACATGTTTCATTATTTTGGTTTATAGTCCTTCATGGCACAAAATATCATGGATGATAAATATCACTGGGATGTAAGTTTCCTTATTTTGGGCTATTATGAAGTGTTAAATATTGAATACAAACATAACTGTGTTGGATCCATTTATCCTTATAACCACTGATTCTCTGTGTTCAATACACCACTAAATAAACTCTTGTTAAGCCATTGTGAAGCTTTTGTGGCTGTTGGTGCCCAATCAAATGCCTTTCCATTAGGCAAACCATGGTACAAGTCATTGAATGGGTTCGTTGGATCCATGATATAGGGTCGACCACTAAAAATACAAGTACAAGAAACTTAAAATCATGGACAGGCGTTTGTATTGGTGTATAACTTTATTGACAAAAAAAATCAGTGATATTCATATTGACGGTTTGTACAACTGTCAGAGACTCTACCAGGTCAAAAAAGCCATCGACTTCTATATGTTTTAGTTATGTGGACAACACATGTCGACGTTCACATTAGGTCATGACATAAAGTGACTTGAATTTCCCCTAAATATTGAACATTAGTCGACTACCGACATTATTATCTAGACCACGAGCGTGTCTTAAATACAAAAAGTGACATTCCTGACAAAACATTTAACAGGAATAATCCTCATTACCTTAAATAATTTTGAGTAGAAAATGTTGCCAGAATTGACTACGTGTATGATTAAAGGCTTCTTGATTGTCTATACTGTCTAAACTATTTCATTGTTACACTGGCTGATCAACAATAAATACATGACGCATTTCATTATCAGTATAAAACATATAAAGCATAATAAATTGTAAAAAATAAACAGAAGTATAAAACAAACATACTTTGGAGGTTGTGCCATTCCAGGATCGTATGTACAATATTCAGGCAGTCGAATTGCGAAATCTTTATGATTTACCAATGCCTTCAGAACGCTGTGCACAGCTCGTGTCATATCAAAGTAATGTGGTTTACCAGCTCGAACCCAGCAGTTTAATATGATCAGCTCTAGACTGTAAGAGTTTGGCCATGCAGGGCTACTAACAAAACTTGGTCCAGAGCTTCCCTGTCAATATAAAATGTATAAATGGTATCCAGGTTGAAATAAAGTTGAAATAAAATTAACATTATATGAGAAATATTAACCAGTCTTATAAAGGTTTAATAAAGTCTGCTAGTGTATTAACGTTCAGTTTTGTGTTGGTTAAGTCAGTTGCCTTTTTAACAATAACATCTTGTAGCTTTATTTTTCAATTGAAACTGGACGTAGTTTTATTGTTTGTATCAAAGTGAAGCAGGCATGATTAAATAACTAAAAACAAACGAGTAAATCAGTAAGCCCATTTGAACTACAGTAATCACGTGTAATTCGTTTCTAACATGCAACTGCACCACCTTTTCACTAACTCTAAGCGGATGCTTTATCTGTGTCTTTGCTCTAAACGATTGTTCATACATGTATTTAGCATAAGCTTTATGCATAGTTTATTGTCTTTATCAATGAGTTTGTCAATACAAATAAGAACTATATTTGTACTTACTTTTAGTTTGTTGTTTCTCCAATATTTGACAAGACGGATCAAACTCTTCACCTTGGTAGGAATATATTTAATTATTTCTAGCTGAAGTGGTGACAAGGTTACAGAGTATTCATGAATCAAACTACTTTCTGCTGTTTTCATACGATTGTAAATATCTCTCAATGATGTCTCTATAAAAAGGAAATAAAAGTGATTAAACTTTTCAAAGTATTATCTGTGAAACAACAACTTGAGCTTGTTGTTATACCGCAAGTTGTCTTTGAGGAAGGTACACTTCCACTTGTAACAACAAGTGTACAAAATTGTTGAAGAAATCATAATTATTCAATTTACAAGTATATGAGAAATAAGTGTACATCTACTAAACTGGAAATCAAAATTATCCAAATAGATCAATTACCAGTTCAGGCTCGATTTTTGGCACTTAAATACAAACCGGGCATTTAGAAATGTTAAGAAATTTTAGAGCTGGCACATAGATTCGTATGACAGAATAACATGCAACCATTGGCCAGAATTTGTTCAAGGCTATTGACTTTGAGAAATAGACATTTGAGACTGGTTACCATGGCAACCTCGGGATGGGGTTAAATACAATGTTTGCTAAATCAGTCTCAATATGATGATGATTGAACCTTATTAGCGCCGAAAAGTATTCGATCACCATTTGTGTGGTTTTTATTGCCTAAACATGTATTAGTGATTCAGATTGTTTTTTGTTATGAAACCCTTCAAATCACAGCAAATGGAGAACACATCCTCTGCATGGGTTACTAAGATATATTTTGTCGGGGAGTGCATATAAAATGTGGACAATTTTTAGGAAAATCCGCCAAATCCATCTAAAACTGACCATTTAATTTCTTGAGCGGCCATTTGTAGGGGAGTAGGTTCTGTGACAATCTAAAACATATACGATAGTAAATCACTTACTTCTTCCTATCAAATCTACTGCTGGTAAAATATCTACCTCAAGCCAATCACCATTACAACGCATTTTAGCTTGTACTGAAAATCTTGTAGTTTTTGTGTGCTGAGCTCTAGTTTTCTCTTTTATAAAGTCTTCAAGACGTTTCAGAATATCTGGAAGTTCTCTCATGTGAGTTTCAACATCTGGATGATCGTTTAACATTACAATAAGATCAACGTCAGAGTTACCTTTCACTGATGTACCTTTTCCTAGAGAGCCACTCTTAAAATCAACAAGATTTTTGAATTATAAATGTAATTTACAGTTAGTTAAATGTTCGAAATATCTAAATATAAAACTTTTATATTGCAACAAATTATCTTAATTGTCACTTGGACCAACTACTTGAAATTAATTGTAACAAATCACAGCCTCGTCGACACAACAGTAAATCGATCCATGGATATAAACTAAATTTTCATAATCTCATTATCCGCTGAAAAGTTCTTCCCAAATTCAATAGATCTAAAGTACGTATTTATTCATGATATAAGACTTTTCCAGCCGAATGTCACAGGGTGCACTACGAGGCATAGCACCAAGACAATGCATTGTACTTGAGACCCATTTACGCAGAAAAAAATACACTTGTATATATAGATGCAACTATTTTTAGTGTTCGACGAACAACTTATACTTAAGATATACAACAATACATTAGTTTGAGAAATCAGTATAGAAAGCCTACTACAAAATCTACATTTTTAGGTACATGAAGGAACTCAACTCATCAAGCATGTGTGTTACAGAGAAAGATTTTAATAATTGATATTGTAACAATTACATTTAAAAAAAATGAAGATTCCCCGTGGTGAACCCCAATTTGAAAGGGCGTGACGCATTGATCTTTCATTCTAGTATACGGAGACGATAAAACATATCTTGGCTTAGACGCTTAACTCATATGACACAATCGGCTACGCACAGGAAGTAGTGCGGCGTATACGTGAACATTAAATGGTTGTACTTTGATTTTTAAATACAATCATAATTAAATTGTTAAAAAAATGCTGGCTAATAATTACAGGAATACAAATCCATAAATACAAGATGCCTTTAAACCTTAAATGGTATATATCCGTAGCCGTATTCTCATTTCGTTTTCAAGGATCTGTCTAATAATTGACAGATGTAAACACGTTCTCATGGAGGTTTAATGACTAGTAAAAAAGTTATATTTAACATGCATACTTTTTGGATTGCAATTTTATAATGCGAAGTCACAAACACATATTTAATACATTCAGCACTTGTAAAAATTGTCACGAAATCGTACAGACCAGTTAGTTAATGAGCATAATGTTGAACTCTAATATGGATCAATGGATGGGAAATTAAACAGATAATTAGGATTATTGGTCAAATAGTTCATCGTTGTATTTTTCTCATAGCTCTGATATTGTAATGAATTGAAGTAAAAAGTACTACTTCAAATTTAAAAAACACTTATCATTACTTAATAATTACTCATTATAAGTTATGTGTCATAAATATTAATAAATGTTCTAGATTTCTACTCCGTGTGTGACACTATTGAATGTAAAAAGGTGTTTCTGTTACATTTTAGTAACATAATTTGTATGAACATTCAATTGTATTTCCCTGTACTTCTCTATGGTTATTATACCTGTGCTATTATAGGAGTATGCATTTTATTTATTTTTGATTTTTGATAATCTAATGAAAATTGGATTTCCATGTATAGTTTACAAGTACAAATGGCACCATTTTTAAAAGATACATTTCATACAACGAAAGTTGTAATGCTACGTTTCAAGAAATGAAATATTATGCATACTTTCTCACATTTTTAGCACATTAAGTGATCAAAGCACAACATGTTTTCTGTCGAACAACTCCAGTGCTTTTAGCGCTTTGATTATAAGTAAAGAATGTTTACCTTGATAATTTCTCCAGGTTTGAATGGTGAATCTGGACCTTTTAAATAATCAGCCATTTCATTGACAACCAAACCACATTGTGTAAGTGAACTGTCGTCTGGTTGTATTCGTTCTGCTATAAATTTATCAAGGTCTGAACTATCAACATCATACAGATCTGTTGGAAGATTCTGTCTTGTTGGCATACTGTAATCGTGAGTACTGTATACAGCTGCTGGCATTGGGTTTGTAGGACGAGTCCATAAGTTCATGCTTGACATTGCATTTATGAGGGCGTTGTTCCCAGACATTCTACCTGAACTAGACCCTTCTCCTGGATGTTTCGCTTTAGTGTGCGAGTTTAATCCATTGACAGAGCCAAATGATCTATCACAAAACGTGCAAGAGTGTGCGCCTGATGTTTTTCGAGCCCTAGGTTTCCTTTCTCGAACCTTATTTTTGTTTCGTCTGCGTTTACTAGTCTTTTGCATTCCATGTCTGTCCCCTAAATCGCGAAGATGTTGTTGCATGTAGCTATACTCCAGAAATGATCTACCACATGAACAAGTTGCTACTCTCTCGGCATGATCAGTACGACGATGGTCTCTTAGATCATCAATGGTATCGAACCCAGACATCTCGCAAACTGGACACTTCCTCATACTGCTTGTCCTGAAAATCGTAATAGTCAGTTTTCTCACAGGTTACATACTACTTATCTAAACACTCGCTTAGTGTCTCTTAAAGTAACAGCTTAAAACATACATTCAGAAAAAAAGTAATTGTATTAATGAAATAAAGTCATACATATGTGCATAAATTGGCCAAGTCATATATGCCAAGTTTCGATGTATACAATGTATACATAATTCTATACTTTTTTAAAGTTAAATAATACATGCGCGTTTAGTCATACATTTATGTACAGAATGTCACGTAAGCGTATATGTGTATACATTGGTACATAACATCAGAGATAACAAATATTTTAGTGTATAACTAGATTAGATTATTAATAAGTAAGATTAGTTTCTCTGATTAATTGTTTGTCCTCATCGTAACTGTATACAATATTATATATTTTATAGCATATTTGTAAGCCAACACCAATAGATCATTACATTTTGATATTTAATACTGTACCATTATTTAACATTAATTACCTGTTCGTAAAGTTTATCTGCTAGAAAACTGCCAACAGTTAAAGCATTTACAAACAGTATTACTGCAAGAAATTGGTCAATTCGGAACACCTCGATCATTCATTGAATGACCAAGCTGTGTTGGTTTTGCGCAAGGCAAAGCAAAGGCAAATCTCGCAACAGTTTATGCTTCAATGCTTCACAGACAATTTTGTTTTATATACAAAATCACCGAATCTTTAAGTTACGACTGATCTTGACTGTCAGCTGAAACTTTAGGATTTGGTTATTAAGATTGTGATGATATCTATGATCATGTTTAAACATATGTTTGTTAAATTTATTCGAAGTTTGTAGAGAGGCGGACACTGCAGTGACGGCGCTGAAGTTAGCCAAAGTTTTAGCTTGCAAAAATGGCCAAAATCCAGCCAATTTTTTTGTGACGAATAATGACATAGGAGTAATTCATTACTAAAACTGAGGTACCATAACGAGTGATACCACTAAATGTTGATACTTTACGTTTTCTATATAAATCAGCACTCAAATGGACCATATTTAAGGGCTAATATTCCGCCTTAAACCAATTTGACCGGGTACTGGAGTATATCACGCGAGAGGTCTGACCTAGGGCTATCACGTGACCATATATAGTGGCTACCATGGGTAAATGGGCCAGAGACCAGTTAAGTTGGTACTTCGCGTTTGTATGCTGCGGAGGGTTGCTGGGTTATTGTCATACGACGGGCAACTGAGCTCCATACCGGGAACTTTCTAACGAGTGTATGCAGATCATGTTTTCTTTTAGATTGTTTACAGTAGTTATATTCATATATATATTTTACAGGGAATGTGTGTAACCAGGGATTTCACGTAATCCTAACCAAGTCAGGGAATTCACGTAATCCCTGGTGATTTTAGGGAATACGTGAAAACCCTGATTTCGCTAGGGATTACATTAGGGATTACATGAAATCCCTAAAATGTAATTTCATTTTTACACAAATTCCCTGACTCTTTCTTTGATACATATCAATGTTGATTAGCAATGAAATTCTTACATTCAATGGCCATTATGTAAACTACACAAACACATTAATTATTATGCTAATGGCATCTTCGTTTTAATAACAATTATTATAATTTTAACATTATATGACTTATGTTCAAACATTCTATGATTCAATTGTCTGTACTACAGTAAGTAATGGTTTTTTTTTAATACAATGTATTTGGTAAAAAGTATAATAACTTTATAAAGCGCATCATTTACAAAAGAGCAAAGTAAACAGCTCTAACAAACATACAGTGCTGAAAATAAGACCTATAGAATAAAACACATATATACAAGACAAACATGTATGACGAAAGTATAGAGCAATATATAAACTAAAAGAGAATCTATTTGTTACAAAATTGAAGAATAAATTTCGAACATTTTGTTATAAGGGTCTGTAGTCAGTTATTTCCCCTTGTATACTCTTAAAATAGGTAGGTCCAATTAGTTGGATTATTCGGATTTTACCCTTACTTTTCAATGCCAATTTGTCAAAATTAATCTTAAATATATTTTTGTAAATCATTTAATTTGTTTGAAATTCAAGTAGGGTAAAGAACTATCAAAATTTCATCACTTCTATAAATATCTTCATTAACATACGTTACAGGGAATGTGTGTAATCAGGGATTTTACGTAATCCCTAACCAAGTTAGGGAATTCACGTAATTCACAAACAATTAGAATTACCGATGCTTTGAAAACCCAAGCTATAATACCATAATTGCATTCACATAACAAAAATATCAATGCATAACAGAGAAAACATTTAATTAGTAAAACTTTACAGCACAATAAATCATATTTTACATACAATTCATGATATTTTGTGGTCAGGGAATATGTGTAAAAATTGAGAAAAAAATATCAGGGAATATGTGAAATCCCTAGAGAATTTCAGGGTTTACATGTATTCACTGACAGAATTTTACGAAGCTACGGATTACATGAAATCCCTAAATTTCAGAGATTACGTGAAATCCCTGGTTACACACATTCTCTGTAACATATATATGTTACAGGGAATGTGTGTAACCAGGGATTTCACGTAATCCCTAACCAATTCAGGGAATTCATGTAATCCCTGGCGAATTTAGGGAATACGTGAAATCCCTAATTTCACAAGGGGTTACATGAAATCCCTTAAGTATTTTTTTCATTTTTACACAAATTTCCTGACTCGATTGCTGATACAGATCATGTTGATCAGCGATGAAATTCTTACATTCAATGTCTTTCAGTAGACAACTAAAACACTTAAATTATTTACAGCAATTTTTAATGCAAATGTCATCTTTGTTTTTATAACAATTATTATAATAACAACTTATGACTTGAGTTAAAAAATTCAATAATTGTCTGTACTACAATTTAAAATTATTTAAAATATTCGGTAAAAAGTCCACTAATTTGATAAAGCATATCATTTATAAAAGAGCAAAGTAAACGATCCTGACAAATATTCAGTGCTGAAAATGAGACCTATAGAAAAACGCAAATACAGTACCCACCAAAAGTTGGGAGACTAAAGAAACTTTCTACAATTCTCGAATTTTGATGAATATGTTTGTAGAATCATTATTTTAATATATTCAAGTATGGTATGTGATGAAATATAAACAAATAACATGAATGCAACACATTTATAAGATTCAGCATCTGACATCCTAAACCTGCAAAACCATTTTCAATGTAATTATTTTCCATAACATGACTTTTATCTTTGTAGTCTCAGTTATAATTACAATAATAACCGAAGAATGAAGCAAAACTAGAAAGCATTTCAAAATAAACAATTATCAAATTTTGAACAAAAGTTATTCAGCAGGCCTGCAAAGTGAAAATGTCTTCAAACGTTTGATGAGTACTATATATGAGTACAAGACATACGTATTACGTAAGCATGGAACAGTATAATAATACATGTAATCTATTAACCTAATTATGTTTCAGGGAATGTGTGTAACCAGGGATTTCATGTGATCTCTTACCAAGTTAGGGAATTCACGTAATTCACGAACAAATAGGTTTATACCGTTTCTTTGAAAATCCAAGCTATAATACTATAATTGCATCCACATAACAAAAGTATCAATGCATAACAGTGAAAAAATCAAATAAGTAAAACCTTACAGCACAATGAATCATATTTTGCATTTAAATCATGATAATTTTTAGGTCAGGGAATATGTGTAAAAATTGGAAAAAAAATATCAGGAAATATGTGAAATCCCTAGAAAATTTCAGGGTTTACATGTATTCACTGACAGAATTTTACGTAGCTGGGGATTACATGAAATCCCTAAATTTCAGGGATTCGTGAAATCCCTGGTTACACACATTCCCTGTAACACACATATATATATAAATACTCGTATGATAGAAATATTCAGGAAATTAAACTCATAAACTAAAGATAAGGTAATCACCACTCATGAAAATATTTAATTCTTAGCTTAGAAACATTAAAAAATTATTATTAGGCCTACCTTTTTTTAATCAAAATATCCGTATAAAAGTATACTCGTCTTGCAAGTACTTATTCAATAAAATCAAAATATATATTCTGATCGACTTGTTTAACAAAACGAAACTAGGTTTTCCATCCGCCCACTTTGTTTTAAACCACGTACTGTAGATTCTATTTTCTGAAAATAT